>OX451737.1:594764996-595086172 GCA_948472305.1 Vicia faba
TTCGACTGAGTCTGTGTCAAGTTTGGAGCAACCTTCATAGAAGTTTAATATTTCCTCTATTTTATTTCTCGCATTCAAGTCTTCCGTTTATTTACTTCCTATACCATATTATTGTCTCTTCGGAGCAGGTTTTATTAATCACATTACCTTTATTTTATCGTCTATTTATTTATCTGCACTTAATTTGTTTTAAATTTGGTTCTATCAATTTCATGTTTCCAACTTTACTTTCCATGCCTATTATGTTTTATACCATGATCGAATCAATTGTTTACTCGTATGTTATAATCATGTCTAGCTAAATTATAAGTGTTGGAATGTGAGAATTGTCGATTCGAATGTACTCTAATTTGTTATTCTTTAAGAAATACTTATAGGGCTGGTTTGATTTTATAATAACTTTTCTAAACTTAATTTGGTCGGTTGCTATGAAAGTAGAACCATTTATATGTCGGGTAAGATCGAAATCCGCCTGGTACAAAAGATTAAGTTTGTTTAGTTTTTAATTGATAAATAACGTGAAAGCTATTTGTTAATTCATTAGGAAAGTTAGTATTTTTTAGAAAGTGTTTTTAAACCCATTTTCGGACGCATTTATGAGTTTAAGGTATGACTGGCCGAGCGAACATCGGGAACCCCTTAAAGTCTAATTTTCTGGTCAAAACTACTTTTCATCTGAGTGAAAGAAACTTATTTCTAAAAAAGGTATTTACTTCTTTAATGAAAAATGCGTCGGACATGCAACAGCGGGCGGTATAAATTAGAGAGTAAAATTTGATTCCAATTATGCGACATCAACGATTATTTTTTAATTATTTATTTTTCAAAGAGGAAAAGATTGTGCCATAGGTAATTTAATTTAGGAACAATAAGAGTATTAACAAATCGATGAGATCCATATTCCAGCATTGCATTTTCTGAATTAATTATATTCTTTCATTCTACTTTATTTTCCTTATCTCCAATCATTATTTTAATCGCCTTAGATAAATACCGTAGCAATAGAAAATGATAGCTTGACTATTAGGTCTTTGTGGGTTCGACACTAATTATATTACTCTAATAGATTGTGTATACTTGCGGAAATCGCCCATCATATCCTCTAAACTATAAATGGTGTATAAAGCACATGTACTCATATTACAGCGATGAAACATGGAGAGGGAATGAATCAATTATGGCTAGCGAGTCAACACACTGACTTGATTTTTCTTGAAGGTGAAGCTTCTGAATAAAATATCAAGAAGAGGAAGAGGAAGAATCATCAAAATAATATAAAATCAGAATTCCTCTTTAACCAAAACATAAAAAGAACTCCATCCAAAGAAATCAGAGAAGTGTAAGAATCAAAATGAGTACTTTTGTTGTTGTAGAGGTCCAAGAAGCTGCTGAGAGAACAAAAGCTTCTGAGAGAATATAAGAGGTCCAAGAAGTTACTGAGAGAACAAAAGTTGTTGTTACTGTAGACGTCTAAGAAGAGGTCTAATTCACTACAAAAGGATCTGCTATCGAACCTTTGAGATCCATAAGAGCTTCCAGGAAGAGGAGATCAAAAAGAAGAAGGGTGAAAAGGCTAGTCATCATCGATTCTAATGATGATGATGAAGAAGATTGACAATGGTCAAACTTTATCTCAGCCAGAGGATTTAGATATGATCAATAAAAAAATCATTGATCTAAGGTTATATGCTACACATAGTTTAAATTTAACTCTTAGTTTCAAGTAATTCAAGAACTCCGTTCTCATACACACTAATCTAAGGTTCTATGCTACACACTACATACTATGGTTATATGCTACACACTACATACTATGGGTATAAGCTACAAAATCGGAATAATACCAAAACATAATTGCAACAAAACAAAAATAAAGGACATATGTAAGCATCAACCATAGTGCTATATGAAACTTATTATCATAGTTGAATATAACAATTGTAGTTGTAATACTTTCCATTTTTAAATAAAAAAATGTTAAAGGACACATGCTTATTTTTACTGTAAAAATGGAAAAATGTTGAGGCTGAGATTTGAAGCTTGTCACCTAAAATATATGACGAAGGTTCTTTATAGGATCAGCGATGAAAAGTTTCTAAGTAAAATAAAATAAAACATACACGTAAAAAATGTGATATGACTATGATGGATTAATGATCGTTGTAATATTGTGTTACCGAAAGTTTTTTCCGCAGTAGTGTTAAAGATATCTTTGATGTGACTGTCAAAGTTGAGATTCATGCTATTAACTTCTGTAAAAACATATAGAGGAAGGTGAATGTAAAGGAGGTTGGGACTAGGAGATCTGGATGAGAAAACGCCATTCATTATTAAGGTAAGACTATATTGATGAGCATAAGGGACAATTGCAATCTAGGGACCAATAGAGGTTCAATGTTTGAACTAGAAGGATGAGAGGCCAAATCCATCTTTCTAATCAAAATCATCTTTGAGCATATTTTTAGCTTTGACTATGAACTTTCGTGTGGGTGAATCTGTAGTGAGAGAGTGGGGGAAAATGCAGACATTTGGAACATACCTATAAGAGAGGATGTCGACCCAAAGTTTGTCCCTTGCTTGAAACAGGTCCTAGACGGGTTTGCCAAAAAGAGGGGTGTTAGCATCTCTGACTGTTGGAATTTCAAGATCACTCATCTTCTTGGGATGGGTAATCTTGCACGAACCTACTAAATTTATACTAGTGTTACTATGAAAGGATACTTATTAAAATGTTAAATATAAAAAAAGAAGCTTGAATGAACTAGAATATTTTTTAAAGTTTCAAAAAATTAAATGCACACATTTTACGTCTCTTACCAAATATTTTGAATCATTCTACCACTTTTCACAACAATAATAATTAGAAAACTTATTACATCAAATACAATGATATGGTAGCTAATTACATGGCATTTGAGATTCTTAAGAGAAATGGTGACAGTAATGTACTTTAAAAAAAAGATTGATTCATTCTTAGTTACATTTTTCTTAAATAACCTGGTATATGCAAGATCATTCTTAATGCTAAAGGTGAATGGAAATGATTGATGTGAAATCAATAACATAAGACTAACAATTATATACTATTAAGTATTTATGACATTGGAGTTTCATAGATGATCCGAGTCAAATAAAAGTAAATAGGAATTAAGAAACACCACACGAGTCTATTATATGAAAACCTAGGTGATCTATAAGACACTATAATAATTAATAGATTTTATGATATAACTTTCACTTCAGGAAATAAAAAATCGAGGTATAAATCATAGACGCGCCACATTTTTTTAAAATACTACCTATTCCTTCAATTATGATGGGAATCGAGAGGAATGTTATGATCAACCCCATTCAAATCCCAACAACTCCATTTAAGTGTATTTTATTTTTTAAAATTATTTCAACTTATTCCCTTAGTTTTGATGGAAACCAAGGGGAAAATATGTGTTTGTTTATTTAATGAATCTTTGTCACCCATTCGTAAAGTAACAACGACTAATAAATTGCTAACTCATTAATCCACATGAAATATCATCTATCCGCATGAAACACACATCAATAAATATATTAAAACACAAATAGTACAACTTCATCTATAAAGTAGAGTGCTGATAAGTGCAAATTCTAGTTATTTTTGTATATAAGTTTTGTTACACTTATCAATGTTTTTGTTAATATTTTGTGAATAATTCCTGACTTTGTTTGTAAATACGTTTAGTTTGTGTATATCTGAGTTTTGTGTGCAAATTGTATCATTGATTAGTATGATAATGTGGGAGAACTGACTTGAAGGTTTTTCATTTGATTGCAAATGTTGCGGTCAGCAAGAGTCGCCACCGACTTTTCTTTTATCCAAAAGGAAAGGTGAAAAAACACAGGAAAGACCTTTGAGATTATTTCTTGAGTTCGGGGGGTAGATTATGAAAAGGGAAGGTATTAGAACCCTTTTCTTCCATGGTTTTCCATGGGATCTTAGTTACTTGCTAGATCACTTGCTTTTGTTTGAAAATGTGCTTTCTGTGGTTTTTTGAAAGTATTTTGAAAAGGCACCATCGTTTGGGCAAACTTTGTAATGATTCTCGTTCGTAAGAATGTATACAAAGTGTTTGATCTTTTTGAAAATGTTTTCAAGTTGAGAGTGTGAGTGTATAAAATGTTTTTGTTGTGAGAAAGCAAGCAACTAGGAGTGAATCTACCTACTCAAAAGGTCTTAGATGTTCTTTTCATCCTCCTTTAGATGTTGCTAACTTACCATTGATTTGGTAAGAAGCCTCATCGTTGGATGTGAACGGGACGGGCGTGGGTCATCGTATAACCATGATTATCAATGTTGCAAGGTATCTTAGCATTCTCATTTTTAGGGACTAAGATCATTTGAAAGACAACTTAGATAGCGTCATCGAGGGACTATGATCTTATACTTTGCTTGTTTTTGCTAAGATACCTCGCATGCGTAATATGGCCATTTTGTAAAGGCAACCAAGTGGATTTACCCCTAGGGGTGCTTGTGTGCTAGTGTGCTATTTTCATGCTTGATTTTGTCTTGAATTAGGGTTTTTTAAGTATTGGTTTTAGTCTTTCCATACAAACCCTAATTACTAGCATTTATATAAAGCGATAAATTGCGGAAAATAAATATCCTACGCTATTACAATCATTAGGGGGATGGGGTGTGCAGATTTACAGATGGGGATTGCAAGTAAAATTAAATCCTAAGTTACTATTACAACCATATTGAATGGATGAGAATGTACAAGAAATATAAAATGAACTTGTTTTGTTTAAGTAAAGAAATAAGTTTTGTTTAAGAAAATATTTTGATCTTTTTATGTTAAAAGAAATAAAATAAGATATGTAAATATGAAATATTTTTTGGTGTTTTTGATTAATAAAAGTGATGGAAAAAATAATAAGGAGAAAGAAAACGGAATCAACACTTTGGTGAAATAAAAGAAATCAGAAGTTTTGACTCTGGCATGCTGCAAGACAGAAATAACATGTTAGTAAAAATAAGGAAGGTCAGAAGTTTTGGGTCCGCTGGAAACAAAGAAGATTTTAGAAGTTTAGATGCCGCTGGCAGAACTTCGTCTCCCTCTCCATGTTAGTCAGAGCATCTGCAACTTAGTCATTTCTCAACAAAACAGAAGATGCGCATATAGCAGTTATGGCAAGTTTCATAATATTTCAGAAACAAGAGACATCAAAACCATAAATCAGAAGCAAGCATGAATTTGATAATCCTAATTCTGAGCCCTAATTTCTTCAAGAAGTTCTGAACTGAAATTCTCTCCACTTAGGCAGGCAAATACATGAAACCTCAGAATATGTACAACATCAGAATCAGGATGTCTACATTTTATTTTGAACATGCAAGTCTAATAATGCCTAAGTAATATGACAAGAGTCAGCAGAAGCTTACCTTGCAGCTAGAAAATGTTCTGTGAGCTGGAGTCTGGTTTTGACCGCTTGTGATGTTCTGACCAGCTTCCTCACGTGTCCAGCAGGCTAGAAACCTTTGACTTGAACTATGAATGGTTGGAAAATTCTGGAACATCCAAAGAGCAAAGTTCTGACTTCTTTGAAGTGGATATTGATAGAGCGTGTGTCACAGTATGAACACAGAAGTTAGGAGGGTTTCTAAATGTATATCAGAAACTGTATGGATGGTTTTGGTCAAGAAGCACTTGAGAAAAAATGGAGTTTGAATGCAAGAATCGAAAGCTAACAGGTTTTGTATTTTGTGTTTGCAGTTTTGGACTCTTGGAATTTTAACAAGGGTTCAAGGCTTTTTCTCAAATTTTCGACCCTTTTACAGTTGCCAATGAAGTTCAATTTATAGGAAAAGGTTTAGTCGCTTGGAGAGATCAAGGGTACAACCATCATACGCTAGGCACTGACTTGTTCTTGAAGCAAGTTCAAATAGGTATGGTGGTTAGCAGTTTTTTAGCCGTGCCTAAGCGGGATTTGTAAGCAGGAATTAAGGGAAAGTAACCTCAAAAGAAAAAGCAACGCATGGGACCAACATATTCTTGTACAAAAGTTGCTTTTAAAGGACATCAAAGGTACTTTTATGCCACACGTGGGGAAATCCTTTGGATAAAGACTAAAAAGTTGTTGTGAGCATTAAATGATGATGAGATTTATCAAACCAGAAATCATGCAATGTGAGATTCTGCATCATTGCTTAATTCTGGATCAGAAGTTCAGCTTCAGCGTAACTTAGAACAAACATCCAACTTCTGATCTTTGTATCTCTTTGCTCCAGCATGTTATAAAGGAGTTCTTAGACTTTCTAGGAAGCCTACAACATGCTTTGTAAACCTTCTTTGAATTATCCTTTCCAACTCTGACTAATACTTTATGAAAACTGGTCCAGAAGTTGTAACCAAACTCTGTCTTGGAACTGTCTAGAGTTTGATGAATGCTTCAGCTTCAAGGACGTGTCTTTGAGGAGTTACCACTTAAAATCCCAACATTCCTAGGAGAAGCTCTGTTCTGCAATGTTTCAGATCTTGTTGGAGTCCATAACTCTTGTGTCAGAAGTTCTTCCAGAATTAACTTCCATCATGGTGAAAATCCGAGGGTCCAGGATGATCCTTTGAGAAATGAGAGGGCAAATTTTGGGGTACAACAGCTGCCCTTGTTCAATCTTCTTAAACCTGAAGAGTTAGATTGGCGAATCTGCCATTCGTGGCTTGAAGGTGGAAGATGATTGAACACTAGAGTCCCCAGAAATTTGCACTCGAAGATGTGTTAGTTGATTATATAGGGAATGGGCTTAAAGATTCCATTTGGAGAGATGATGGAAAGTTGTTGGATATGAGCTTACATATGCCATCCAACAGTGATTGTTGGTGGAAATGGAAGAAGTTTCAGAATAAATCTTTGATTGACTTATATCGGAATAGTGGATGTGTTGGGTTGAGTACCAGAATAATATCCATAAATGGATTGTATCTGACTCGTATATGAAATGCACTGAATGAGCATCAGAATGGCATCCGTGTCTGGAGCGTATCTGAACTGTATATGAAAGTTGACTCTGAATGAGTATCAGGATGGCATCCGTATCTGGAGCGTATCTGAATTGTATCTGAAAATCAAATTTGAATGAGTATCAGGATGACATCCGTATCTGGAGCGTATCTGAACTGTATGTGAAAGCTAATTCTGAATGAGTATCAGAATGGCATCCGTGTCTAGAGCGTATCTGAACTGTATATGAAAGTTGATTCTGAATGAGTATCAGGATGACATCCGTATCTGGAGCGTATCTGAACTGTATCTGAAAGCTGATTCTGAATGAGTATCAGGATGGCATCCGTATCTGGAGCGTATCTGAACTGTATCTGATGAAGGAATCCGTTGATTGATCTTTCTTGAAAGGTAAAGAGTTAGTTGTATGCAATGTCATGATGTATGCATTGTGTAATGATGTACTCAAAATAAATGAGATTTGTGTTATGTGTTTTTTGAATGCATATGCTATGAATGTTGTTGAGATGTAAGTGTGTCTTCAAACTTTTCTTGGAATGTTTTCACTGAGGACCCCTGTTTTGTTGAGGAGAAAACTTCGCTGGGGAAAGTTGAAAACTCTGTAGAGCGTGTTGATTCCTGCTTAGGGAAAAGAGTTTTGGAGTCTCGGTTGTCCATTGCTCTATTGGGGGTCGAAGTTGAACTGATATCCGGTCGGGTCCAGGTTTCACATTAACTTGCTGGGGATTGTAGATGCCATCCAGAAATAATCGTTGAACCGTATCTGCAAGCTGGAACTGAATGAGTATCAGAATGGCGTCCGTGTCTGGAGCGTATCTGAAAGTTGAAACTGAATGAGTATCTGAATGGCGTTCGTGTCTAGAGCGTATCTGAACTGTATATGAGAATTGGATCTGAAGAACCCGTGCTAGATTGCTTCAGTTGGTCGTGTAGATAATTGTCCTGGCTTGTCTTAGGTATCAATCTCTGACCTTTGTAATTTGTTGATGATAGCCATTGATTAATCTTATCATGAAAAAGGGTAAAACATTAGCCGTATGCAATGTCATGATGTATGAAATGCATGGTATAATGCGATTGTAATACATGTGTTCATGTTATCAATGTTTATGATATATGGATGCGATGTATGCGTATGTGAGCTAATCTTCCGCACTGCTATTGGATTGGGGAAAATAAATCCCTGACTACTGCTGAGGATATGTAAGTCTTCATGTTGTGAAGTGTTGATGAATTTCCACTCAGAGAAATAAACTCTGTTGTAAGGGAAATGTCGTGTACTGCTTGTAAAATCCTGTTGGGGAGTCTTGAGAAACTTGGTGACTTCTACTGGGGATTGATAACTGGAAGCTTTGTTCCACTGGGGATTAAATGGAATACTACGGGGAATTTTACGGAGATAACTTAGAGAGATTTCCCTATCTCTTAAAGCCATCAGTGATTGTCTTTTTATTTTATTCATTTGTAATCAGTAATTATGTTCAAATGCATATGTTCAAAAATAAATCATTGGATGTTTTTGTAAACAAAACACAAGAGTAAAGAAAAAACAGATAACTTTGTACTTTCAAAGAGATATCTTTGTATTGACTTTGATTAAGTATTTTGTATAATGAGACAAACATTCTAGTAAGAAAATGAAGTCGAAAAAAATGAGAATTTGATATAAAGGAAAGATAGATATGTGAAATAATCCCATGGGGTTCCCATTCTGCTATAGACTTCGTATCTCTGAGCATCTTGTCTATTTGTTGCCTTGTCCGAAGCTGGTTGAATTAATCAGGACCGTCGAGTTTGCAGGTTGTTCGTAAGGTGATCCAACGGGATATAGTCGTACGCTTTAATTCCCTAACTTTTTCCTGGACCTCCATTTCGGGTTTTCAGTCCACCGGGATACCCTTTTTTTGCCCAAGTCGCCCTTTCGGGTTTTCAACTTGCCGGGTGTACATATTTTTTTTTGTTTTATCCCTAATTTTTGCCCGAACCTCTTTGGTTTGCCAGAATGCCCTTGTTTTGCCTAGGTGTGTGAACCTAGTGGGTCTCTTATGCGTAGTATCTTTTAACTATGTCTGCATTCGCAGGGTGCGGCAAGTCGTCGCCATCCATGGTGGCCAAGATCATTGCTCCACCAGAGAAAATGCTTTTAATTACAAATGATCCTTCATATGTAGGAGTCCATTTGCCCCTGGGGTCACCTTGTGGTAGTATGATACATCTGATCACCAATCCCCGACTTGATATACTTGGCGTCTGACCTTTTTGTTGAAAGCCTTGATCATCCGTTTTTGATACATTTGACCATGACAGACAGCAGTAAGCCTTTTCTCATCAATCAAGTTTAGTTGATCAAGTCGAGTCTGGATCCAATCGTCTTCGTTCAATCCTGCATCCTTCATAATTCTCAGAGAGGGGATCTGGACCTCAATAGGCAAAACAGCCTCCATGTCGTATACTAGAGAATAAGGTGTTTCGCTGGTTGATGTGCGCCTTGTGGTACGATACCCGTGGAGAGCGAATGGTAGCATCTTATGCCAGTCTTTGTATGTGATTTTCATTTTCTGTATGATCTTTTTGATATTCTTATTTGTGGCTTTGACATCACCATTCATCTTTGGCCGGTAAGGGGAAGAATTGTGATGCTGAATTTTGAATTGCACGCACAGTGTGATGATCATAGTGTTGTTTAGATTCGTTCCATTATCTGTGATGATCCTCTCCGGGATACCATACCGACATATGAGATTCTGTTTAATGAACCGGGCTACAACATTCTTGGTCACGGAAGCGAAAGAGGCTGCCTCAACCCACTTTGTAAAATATTCAATGGCCACTAAGATGAAGCGATGTCCATTAGAGGTTGTTGGTTTGATTTCCCAAATCATATCGATGCCCCACATAGCAAAGGGCCAAGGAGCCATCAAGACATTCAGAGGAACCGGAGGTACGTGCACCTTGTCAGCATAAATCTGACACTTGTGGCAGGTTCGAGACTGTTGATAGAAATCTGCTTCCATGGTAGACCAGTAATAGCCTGCCCGTAGGATTTTCTTTGCCATCGTATGCCCACTGGAATGGGTGCTAAAGGTGCCCTCATGTAACTCAACCATGATCTTTTCTTTAGTATTAATCTCGTGACAGTGAGCCGGTTCTTCCATTCATTCAATGGTGATCTGGGGAGCCTTGTTATCCCATTTAAGCTTAAACATGGATGACATTGTGGCTAGTGCGTCTGCTAGCTGATTTTTTTCTCACGATAAATGCTCGAAGGTAATCTTCTCAAAATGTGGGAGCAATGTCAACACATGTTCTTTGTAAGGGATAAGGTTAGGGTGTTTTGTGTCCCATTCCCCTTTGATCTGGCTGATAACCAAAGCTGAATCTCCGAATACATTTAAGGATTTGATCCCCAAATCTATGGCAGCTTTAAGACCAAAAATGCATGCTTCGTATTCTGCCATTTTGTTTATACAATTGAAGTAGAGTATTGCAGTAAAGGGAGTATGACACCCTTCAGGAGATATGAGTACAACACCAATACCATTGTCGAATGCGTTAGATGCCCAATCAAAAACCAGGGTCCATCGAAATCCTTGTTCAGGTCGGTCATATGGTATGAATTCTTCACAGTTATTTACCATCATGATGTCTTTATCTAGGAATTCGAACTTCATAGACTGGTAGTCTTCCACAGCTTGGTGAGCAAGGTGATCAGCTAGTACACTCCCCTTTATTTCTTTTTGGGTAGTATACTGTATGTCATATTCTGTCAGGATCATCTGCCATCTCACTATTCTCCTAGAGAGAGCAGGTTTCTCGAAGATGTATTTTATTGGATCCATTTTAGATATCAATAAGGTAGAATAGGTCAACATATACTGTCTTAGCCGACGAGCAGCCCATGCCAGAGCGTAACAAGTTATCTCGAGCAGTGAATATCTTGTTTCACAATGGGTAAACTTTTTGCTCAGGTAATAAATAGCGCGCTCTTTTCGTCCAGACTCGTCATGCTGCCCCAATACACACCCCATTGAATTTTCCAAAACAGTTAGTGTAACGCCCGTAATTTAATTAATTATTTAATTAAATTATTTTTGGAATATTTGTGAAGTTGTGTTATAATTAATTTGATTTAATTATTTTATTAAGTGGAGAAATAATATTAGAAGTATAATATTATGTGGAGAAATAATATTAGAAGTATAATATTATTTGATGTGGGCTTGTTTTTAAAGGAATATAAGTAATAAGGGGTGTATTAGTTTTAAGCCCAATAAGGAATAAAGAATAATAGGGTTATTTTATTGTTGTTGGAATAAAATAGAAAGAAAGAAGCAGTAAAAGAATAAGGATTGAGAGGAGAACGTGCAAGCTGTTGGAAAAAGTAGAAAACGGCAAGAACGAGAATTCAACCGGAAATTGTAGAGCGACCTTCAATCCAAGGTAATGGTGGGGTTATGACTCTATAATTGGGTTTATGATGATTGATATGTGGGGTTAGAGATGATTATTGTCTTGTTCTTGAATTGAAAATATATGATTGTTGTATGATGAGAATTGATGAATTTTAGATGAATAATGATGTCATGATGTTGTTTAATTGATGTAGAATTATAAGGTAATTGTAAGTGATGATTATCCATGATTAGATTAAGTTTTAGGGCTTTAAGTATGAATCCCGTAGTGAGATGCAGGGAAGGAAAACGCAGAATTATGCAGGGAAGAAAAACGCAGAAGTATGCGTGAAGGATATTAAGTGCTGCTGTATTAGAATAATGAATTAAATTGGAAATAGAGTTAGTCGTATTGTTCTTAGTTAGGTTGATATCAGGCTAAGAATTAAAATAGTAGGATTAGTAAAAAGTAGAAGTTCTGATGGTAGACGCTATATTGGTTAGAAGTTGCGTTGGATTATTAGAAAGTAGAAGTTCTAATGGTAGAAGCTACGTTGGTTAGAAGTTGCATTAAATTATTAGAAAGTAGAAGTTCTGAAGGTAGAAGCTGTGTTGGTTAGAGGTTATGTTGTTAGAAGTTGTGTTATCAGAATTTTTATTGGTCAGAAGTTTTGTTGGTCAGAAGTTGTGTTGTCAGAAGTTGTATTGGTCATAAGTTGTGTTGGTCAGAAGTTGTGTTGGTCAGAAGTTGTGTTGTCAGAAGTTAAGTTGGTCAGAAGTTATGTTGTCAGAATTTGTGTTGTCAGAAGTTGTGTTATTAGAAGTTGTGTTGGTCAGAAGTTGTGTTAGGTAGAAGTTGTGTTGTCAAAAGTTGTTTTGGTCTGAAGTGGTGTTGGACGTTACATTGGTTTTGTACAGAATGATGAAGGTTAGATGCTTAGAGGCTGCTGTTTGAACTATAATAGTAGGAATAGTGACGGTAATGACGTAAGAGTTACAGAATAGCAGTATTGATTTACTGTGGAATTAATGTACAACTGAGTTGTTAGTGAGAAGTTATTAATGATGTTGTGTTGATGATTTATAATAAATAAATGATGTTTGATGAATTATTATGATGATATAAGATGTTGATGACGAGACGTTGAGATGCTTTTGAGATATTGTTAATTTGAGATGCTTTTGAGATGTTGTTAATTTGAGATGCTTTTGAGATGTTGTTAATTTGAGATGCTTTTGAGATGTTGTTAATTTGAGATGCTTTTGAGATGTTGTTAATTTGAGATGTTGTTAACTTGGGTGTTGTTATTACATTCATGGTTGTGTCGCATACATTGAATTTTTGAGATGGAGCTTATGCTCGTTGAGATGGCCTGTATTGGCGAATTTTGAGATGAAGGCTATGCCTTGTTGATGCCTCTATTAATTGGCAAATTTTTGAGATGGGAGTTCTGCTCCAATGGTACCACATGCATTTGCATCGTATTGAGTCGCATTATATGATTGCATAAAGAAGTGTATTTTGATGTTGATGAATGTGTATATACGTTGTAATTATTTTTTATTATGAGATGAGAAGTGGTGAAGTTATTGATCTAATTTAATATATTAATTATCACGCGCTTTATTATATTGTTAGATATCTCACCCCTTATGTTTAAATTTTCCCCTTATGTTGGTAACGTGCAGGTAATCGAGAGTTGATGCCTCTATTAATTGGCAAGTTTTTGAGATGGGAGTTCTGCTCCAATGGTACCACATGCATTTCCATCGTATTGAGTCGCATTATATGATTGCATAAAGAAGTGTATTTTGATGTTGATGAATGTGTATATACATTGTAATTATTGTTGATTATGATATGAGAAGTGGTGATGTTATTGATCTAATTTAATATATTAATTATCATGCGCTTTATTATATTGTTAGATTTCTCACCCCTTATGTTTGAATTTTTCCCTTATGTTGGTAACGTGCAGGTAATCGAGAGTAAAGGTTGTATACCTTCGGTAGTTCGAGTCGGTGTCATTTCTCTGATATGTAACACTCAGGGGGGTGAACGCTTGCTGTTTTTGATTGTTGATTTTTCAGTTGTTGAACTTTAAGTTTATTATTATTAAATAGGTGCTGTTTCGAAGTTGATGTTTTGTTGTTAGAGATGTTATTAAGAATTCCGTTGTGTAGATGTTGAGTTATTTAATTAAAGATGTTATGATGATGGTTCATCCGATGTTTTGAAAGTGTTATATATCCACGATGAATGTAATGAATTTGATAGAAGAATTTGTGACGTCCCGATTCATTTGTATGATTGAAATTTTTATAACTCTGATTTATTTATATAATTTTCCGGGGTAGAATTGGGGTGTTACAAAGTTGGTATCAGAGAAAAAGGTTGGTCTGACCTTGTTGTCGAGTCGTAGTTGTCTAACAATCGAGTATTGTTATTTTGAGTTCTAACTGTTGTTTATGTTGTAGTAAGAAGTTGAGATGGCTGGAAGGAATGATGTTGCACTTGCTATTGCTTTAGAAGTAATGGCTCATGCGATGGAAAATCAACTGAATGCTGACGGGAATGCTGGATCTCGTAGCTTGGAGACTTTCTAGAGAGAGAATCCACCTGCGTTCAAGGGAAAGTATGATCTTGACGGAGCATTGGAGTGGTTGAAAGAGATAGAGAGAATCTTTCGTGTGATGGACTGCACTCCAACGCAGAAGGTTCGTTATGGGACTCATATGCTAGCATTCGAGGCTGATGATTGGTGGGTAGAGACTTGTCAGAAGGTGGAAGCTGCAGGTGAGAATGTCACTTGGGCTGTGTTCCATAGAGAATTCCTGAGAAAGTATTTTCCTGAAGATGTCAGTGGTAAGAAGGAAATTGAATTTCTTGAGCTGAAGCAAAGAAGTATGTCAGTTGTTGAGTATGCTGCCAAGTTTGCTGAGTTGGCTAAGTTTTATCCGCATTACACTGAGGAAAATGCTGAATTTTCAAAGTGTATCAAGTTTGAGAACGGGTTGCACCCGGAGATTAAGAAGGCAGTTGGATACCAGAAGATCTGTGTCTTTGCTGATTTGGTTGATATTTGTAAGATTTATGAGGAAGATAATATTGCTCATTACAAGATTATCAGTGAGAAGAGGGGTAAGCACCAACAGATTCGTGGTAAGCCTTATGATGCCCCAGCTGGTAAAGGTAAACAGAAAGTTGCTCAGAGTCAGAGGACTAGTGGGGGAGATGCTCCTACTAGTGTGGTTTTCTTTAAGTGTGGAAAATCTAGGCATAAGAGTAATGTGTGCACTACTGAAGTGAAGAGGTGTTTCCGTTGTGGTAAGAACGGACATGTCGTATCTTAGTGTGAACATAAAGATGTGATTTGTTTCAACTGTAGAGAAGAAAGGCATATTGGTAGTCAGTGTCCGAAATTGAAGAGGGCTCAGTCAAGTGGAAAGGTGTTTGCTTTAGTGGAGGATCAGATAGCTGCTCAGGACAGACATATTAGAGGTACATGTTTCATTAATAATACTCCTTTAATTACTATTATTGATACTGGTGCTACGCATTATTTTATTGCTGCTGATTGTGTTGAAGGATTGGGTCTTGTGTTGTCTTCTTTGAATGGAGAAATGGTCGTCGATACTCCAACCAAGGGGTCGGTGGCTACTTCTTTTGTGTGTTTGAAGTGTCCCTTTTCGATCTTCGACAGAGACTTTATTTTTGATTTGGTTTATTTACCGCTAAGAGGTTTGGATGTAATTTTGGGTATGAACTAGTTAGAGCATAACTGTGTTCATATTAATTTTTATGACAAGTATGTGAAGTTTTCTACTCCTAAAGAAGAGGAAGATGGTCTGTTGTCTGCTAGACAGTTGCGGAAGTTGATGCAAGAAGAAGCACAGATGTTCTCGTTGATTGCGTTTCTATCTGTAGAGACTCAAGCTATAATTGAGGAATTGCAGGTGGTGTGTGAATTTCCTGAAGTTTTCCCTGATGAGATTCCTGATGTACCACTGGAGAGGGAAGTTGAATTTGCGATTAATCTTGTACCTGGTACCAGACCTGTGTCTATGGCACCATACATAATGTCTGCATCTGAATTGTCTGAGTTGAAGAAGTAATTCGAAGAGTTACTTGAGAAGATGTTTGTAAGACCAAGTGTATCGCCGTGGGGAGCTTCAGTATTATTGGTAAATAAGAAAGATGGAAGTATGGGGCTTTGTGTTGATTATAGACAGCTGAATAAAGTGATGATTAAGAACAAGTATCCGCTTCCAAGAATAGATGACTTGATGGACCAATTGGTGGATGCTCGTGTGTTTAGTAAGATTGATTTGAGGTCGGGTTACCATCAGATTAAAGTGAAGGATGAAGATATTCAGAAGACGGCTTTTAGAACACGTTATAGACATTATGAGTATTCGGTGATGCCTTTCGGTGTTACTAATGCGCCGGGAGTATTCATGGAATATATGAACCGTATCTTTCATACTTATTTGGATCAGTTCGTAGTGGTGTTCATTGATGATATTTTGATTTACTCTAAGTCAGAAGAAGAGCATGCTGAACATTTAAGAGTAGCATTGCAAGTTTTGAAATAGAAGAAGTTGTATGCAAAGCTATCCAAGTGTGAATTCTGGTTGAAAGAGGTTAGTTTCATTGGTCATGTGATTTCAGGTAGTGGCATTACTGTAGATCCATCGAAGGTTGATGCTGTGTTGCAATGGGAAACTCCAAAGTCAGCTACTGAGATTAGAAGCTTCTTGGGATTAGCTGGTCATTATAGAAGGTTTATCGAAGGGTTTTCTAAGTTGTCACTCCCGTTGAATAAGTTGACTTGTAAAGGTAGAGCGTTTGTATGGGATGTTCAATGCGAAGAAAGTTTTACGAAATTGAAGAAGTTGACATCAGCTCCAATTTTGACGTAGCCTAATCCAAGAGAGCCTTTTGTGGTGTATTGTGATGCTTCTAAGATGGGTTTAGGAGGTGTGCTTATCCAGAATGGTAAGGTGATTGCTTATGCGTCAAGGCAGTTGAGGACTCATGAGAAGAACTATCCTACGCATGATTTAGAGCTTGCTGCTGTTGTTTTTGTGTTGAAGATTTGGATGCATTATCTTTATGGTTCTAGATTTGAAGTATTTAGAGACCATAAGAGCTTAAAGTATTTATTCGACCAGAAAGAGCTAAATATGAGGCAACAAAGATGGTTGAAATTGTTAAAGGATTATGATTTCAGTTTGAATTATCATCCAGGAAAGGCGAATGTGGTAGCTTATGCGTTGAGTCGAAATACTTTACATATGTCAGCAATGATGATTAAAGAGTTGGAATTGATTGAGCAGTTCAGGGATATGAGCTTAGTTTGCGAGGTTACTCCGCAGAGTGTTATGTTGGGTATGTTGAAGATTAATAATGAATTTCTAGACAGTATCAAAGAAGCTTAGAAGTTGGATGTGAAACTGGTAGATTTGATGGTTGGGATTGATCAGTATGAGAATAATGATTTTAAGCTAGATGAGCAAGGTGTGTTGAGATTTCGTAATCGAATTTGTATTCCTGAAGATGCTGAGATGAAGAAAGTGATACTTGAGGAGAGTCATAGAAGTAAGTTGAGCATTCATCCAGGAGCTACAAAGATGTATCAAGATTTGAAAGGTTTGTTTTGGTGGCCTGCAATGAAGAGTGATGTGGCTCGGTTTGTGTATGCATGTTTGACTTGTCAGAAGTCAAAAGTTGAACATCAGAAGCCTGCAGGGTTGATGCAATTGTTGGAAGTTCCAGAATGGAAATGGGATAGCATTTCAATGGACTTTGTGATAGGGTTGCCTAATACTTTAAGAGGACATGATTCGATTTGGGTGATTGTTGATAGGCTTACAAAGTCACCTCATTTTATTCCTATTAACATCAGTTTTCCAGTGCCGAAGTTGGCTAAGATTTATATTAGTGTGATTGTGAAGTTGCATGGTGTTCCTTTGTGCATTGTGTCAAATAGAGATCCAAGATTTACTTCTGATTTTTGGAAGAGTTTGCAAGAAGCGTTGGGTTCTAAGTTGAGGTTGAGTTCAGCGTATCATCCTCAGACATATGGTCAGACTGAACGGACTATTCAATCATTGGAAGATTTGCTGAGGGCATGTGTTCTTGAACAGGGAGGTTCGTGGGATACTTATCTTCCGTTGATAGAGTTCACTTATAATAATAGTTATCATTCTAGTATTGGGATGGCACCTTTTGAAGCGTTGTATGGTCGAAGATGTAGAACTCCGTTATGTTAGCATGAATCTGGAGAAAGTGTAGTACTTGGACCTGAACTTGTTCGTGAGACTACTGAGAAGGTGAAGTTGATTCAAGAAAATATGAAAGCTTCCCAAAGTAGACAGAAGAGTTATCATGACAAGCGAAGGAAGGATTTAGAATTTCAACTGGTGATCCTGTGTTTTTGAGAGTTACACCAGTGACTGGTGTTGGGCGAGCATTGAAGTCTAAGAAGTTCATTTCTCGTTTTATTGGACCGTATCAGATTTCGGAGAGAGTGGGGAATGTTGCTTATAGATTGGCTTTACCGCCTAATCTTTCGAATTTGCATGATGTGTTTCATGTGTCGCAACTTCGGAAGTATATTTCAGATCCATCTCATGTGATTCATATGGATGATGTGCAAGTACGCGATAATCTTACAGGGGAGACGATGCCTGTACGAATCGCAGATCGTGAAATGAAGACTCTGAGGGGCAAAGATATTGCCTTGGTTAAAGTGGTTTGGCTAGGAGCTGCTAGTGAAAGAATGACTTGGGAGTTGGAGAGCAAGATGCGAGACTCCTATTCTGAATTGTTTGATTGAGGTAAATTTTCGAGGACGAAAATATTCTAAGTGGGGGAGAGTTGTAACGTCCGTAATTTAATTAATTATTTATTTAAATTATTTTTGGAATATTTGTGAAGTTGTGTTATAATTAATTGGATTTAATTATTTTATTAAGTGGAGAAATAATATCAGAAGTATAATATTATGTGGAGAAATAATATTAGAAGTATAATATTATTTGATGTGGGCTTGTTTTTAAAGGAATAGAAGTAATAAGGGGGTGTATTAGTTTTAAGCCCAATAAGGAATAAAGAATAATAGGGTTATTTTATTGTTGTTGGAATAGAATAGAAAGAAAGAAGTAGTAGAAGAATAAGGATTGAGAGGAGAGCGTACAAGCTGCTGGAAAAAGTGGAAAACGACAAGAACGAGAATTCAACCGGAAATTGTAGAGCGACCTTCAATCCAAGGTAAGGGTGGGGTTCTGACTCTATAATTGGGTTTATGATTATTGATATATGGGGTTAGAGATGATTGTTGTCTTGTTCTTGAATTGAAAATATATGATTGTTGTATGATGAGAATTGATGAATTTTAGATGAATAATGATGTCATGATGTTGTTTAATTGATGTAGAATTATAAGGTAATTGTAAGTGATGATTATCCATGATTAGATTAAGTTTTAGGGCTTTAAGTATGAATCCCGTAGTGAGATGCAGGGAAGGAAAACGCAGAATTATGCAGGGAAGAAAAACGCAGAAGTATGCGTGAAAGATATTAAGTGCTGTTGTATTAGAATAATGAATTAAATTGGAAATAGAGTTAGTCGTACTGTTCTTAGTTAGGTTGATATCAGGCTAAGAATTAAAATAGTAGGATTAGTAAAAAGTAGAAGTTCTGATGGTAGAAGCTATGTTGGTTAAAAGTTGCGTTGGATTATTAGAAAGTAGAAGTTATGATGGTAGAAGCTATGTTGGTTAGAAGTTATGTTGAATTATTAGAAAGTAGAAGTTATGATGGTAGAAGCTGTGTTGGTTAGAGGTTATGTTGTCAGAAGTTGTGTTATCAGAATTTGTATTGTTCATAAGTTTTGTTGGTCAGAAGTTGTGTTGTCAGAAGTTGTATTGGTCAGAAGTTGTGTTGGTCAGAAGTTGTGTTGGTCAGAAGTTGTGTTGTCAGAAGTTGAGTTGGTCAGAATTTGTGTTGTCAGAAGTTGTGTTGTCAGGAGTTGTGTTATTAGAAGTTATGTTGGTCAGAAGTTGTGTTGGTTAGAAGTTGTGTTGTCAGAAGTTGTTTTGGTCAGAAGTGGTGTCGGACGTTACATTGGTTTTGTACAGAATTATGAAGGTTAGATGCTTAGAGGTTGCTGTTTGAACTATAACAGTAGGAATTGTGACGGTAATTACGTAAGAGTTACAGAATAGCAGTATTGATTTATTGTGGAATTAATGTACAGCTGAGTTGTTAGTGAGAAGTTATTAATGATGTTGTGTTGATGATTTATAATAAATAAATGATGTTTGATGAATTATTATGATGATATGAGATGTTGATGACGAGACGTTGAGATACTTTTGAGATGTTGTTAATTTGAGATTCTTTTGAGATGTTGTTAATTTGAGATGCTTTTGAGATGTTGTTAACTTGAGATGCTTTTGAGATGTTGTTAATTTGAGATGCTTTTGAGATGTTGTTAATTTGAGATGTTGTTAACTTGGGTGTTGTTATTACATTCATGGTTGTGTCGCATACATTGCATTTTTGAGATGGAGCTTATGCTCGTTGAGATGGCCTGTATTGGCGAATTTTGAGATGAAGGTTATGCCTTGTTGATGCCTCTATTAATTGGCAAATTTTTGATATGGGAGTTCTGCTCCAATGGTACCACATGCATTTGCATCGTATTGAGTCGCATTATATGATTGCATAAAGAAGTGTATTTTGATGTTGATGAATGTGTATATACGTTGTAATTATTGTTGATTATGATATGAGAAGTGGTGATGTTATTGATCTAATTTAATATATTAATTATCATGCGCTTTATTATATTGTTAGATATCTCACCCCTTCTGTTTGAATGTTGCCCTTATGTTGGTAACGTGCAGGTAATCGAGAGTGAAGGTTGTATACATTTGGTAGTTTGAGTCGGTGTCATTGCTCTGATATGTAACACTCGGGGGGATGAACGCTTGTTGTTTTTGATTGTTGATTTTTCAGTTGTTGAACTTTAAGTTGATAATTATTAAATAGGTGCTGTTTCGAAGTTGCTGTTTTGTTGCTAGAGATGTTATTAAGAATTCCGCTGCGTAGATGTTGAGTTATTTAATTAAAGATGTTATGATGATGGTTCATCTGATGTTTTGAAAGTGTTATATATCCACGATGAATGCAATGAATTTTATAGAAGAATTTGTGACGTCCCGATTCATTTGTATGATTGAAATTTTTATAACTCTGATTTATTTATATAATTTGTCGGGGTAGAATTGGGGTGTTACAGGTAGATACATGATCAATGGTCTTCCCTCGACTGGTGGCATCAAAACAGGAGGCTCTTGCAGGTACTCTTTGATCTTGTCGAAAGCAGTTTGGCTCTCATCATTCCATTTGACTACTTGATATTTTTTCAGTAATTTGAAGATTGGTTCACAAGTAGCTGTTAGGTGAGAAATGAATCTGGCTATGTAGTTTAAACGTCCCAAGAATCCTCTGACTTCCTTCTCAGTACGAGGAGCAGGCATTTCTTGTATCTCTTTCACCTTGGCGGGATCTACTTCAATACCTTTATTTCTGACGACAAAGCCTAGGAGTTTACCAGAACTTACCCCAAACGTGCATTTATTTGGGTTCAACCTCAGCTTGTATTTCTTTATTCTCTCAAACAGTTTCTGTAAATGATCAAGATGCTCTTCTTCTGTCTGAGATCTAGCTATCATGTCATCCACATAGACCTATATTTTGTGATGTATCATGTCGTGAAATAAGGCTACCATGGCACGCTGATAGGTTGCCCCAGCATTCTTCAGCCCAAATGACATAACCATGTAGCAGAAGGTGCCCCACTGTGTGACAAAAGTTGTTTTCTCCATGTCCTCGAGCGCCATTTTGATTTGGTTGTAGCCTGAGAAACCGTCCATGAAGGAACACACTTTGTGTTGTGTCGTGTTGTCAACTAGAATATCAATGTGGGGAAGTGGGAAATCATCCTTAGGGCTTACCCTATTCAAATCTCTGTAGTCCACGCACATTTGCACTTTTCCTTCCTTTTTGGATACATGAACAACATTGGCAACCCATTCTGGATAGGAGGTGACAACCAAGAATCCAGCATTGAATTACTTCATGACTTCTGCTTTAATCTTCTCTGACATATTTGGTCGCATAAGACGGACCTTTTGCTTTACTGATGGGTAGTCCTCTTTTGTAGGTAGACGATGTACTACGATATCTGCATCAAGTCATGGCATGTCTTCATACGACCAGGAAAAGATCTCAACATAATCGTGCAACAACTGAATCAGATGCTCTTTGACACTGGGTTCCATATTGGCACCTGCCTTGACTTCTCTTTTGTCTTCTTCGGTACCTAGGTTGATTGTGTCCACTAGCTCTTCGTGAGGCTGAATGGTCCTCTCTTCTGGTTGTAGTAACCTGGCGAGTTGCCCTGGTACTTCACAATCTTCCTCACCTTCGTCTTCGGCTTGGTAGATTAGATTTTAAGAGTCACAAAAGGCCATAGCAGAACCGTTACCCATGGGATCCTGAATGGATGTAGACCTGCATTATGAGTGTGAGTGTGTGTAAGAGTATAGCTATCTTTGAATGAAATGAAAATGTAAAAAGAAAAACAATGAGCACAAAGTTTGTATGCAAAAACGTCCATGATTCATTGATGTCATATGAAAATAAGATAATAACCCTTACAAATGGACCATTGTGCCTCGGGTAAGACACAAGGTTTTAAGAGTCTAAATTATTTTAATATTACAGATCCAACAAAATGTAAAGACAAATTACTGTGGGATAAAAGTGATCGGGAAAAAATATCTAGCCTCCCAGTTGCTGAGCCCTCCACTGACAGTTGGGAAAATCCAATCCTCCATGTTGTAGTTGTCTTCATCATCCTTCACGGCGTTGACTTCGCGGTTGCTGATCTTCAAGGGTGGTCCTTCGGCACGAGCGTGGCGTACAGCCTTCTTGGCACCTGAAGTGAAACCCAGGCCAAATTTGTCAGATTTGTATGGGATATCCGGGAGTTGTCCCCAAATAGTGCATCCACCTTATTCTATCACTGCCTTGGCATCCTTTAAAGACGACATCTTGAGTGGAGCCCTTGTGATCTGGAGAACTTGAGACACATTATTGGTTACTGCCACATCTTGCGGGACTTCTTCAAAGTTCTGGAATGGAGTTTCAATAAATTCACCATCTAGTTCGACATATCGGAAGGAATTTAGATGGCTGACCATATACTCTTCTTCTCCATGAACAGTGATGATCTTACCTTGAATTGGATACTTCAACATTTGATGCAACGTAGAAGTAACATCGCCATCATTACCAATCCACAGTCGGCCTAACAAGCGGGAATATGAAGGGCGAATACCCATACATAAAATGTTGAATCAAATGTTTGGTTCCAACTTTTATGGGGATGTCCATTTCCTCATGCACCATCCTTTTTGAGCCGTCAAAAGCCCTCACTACTATGTTGCTCGGTTTCAAAGTCAATCCATCATAGTCAAGCCTATCAAGAGCCTTTTTAGGCAAAACATTCAGAGACGAACTAGTGTCCACCAAAACATGAGCCAAGGTCGTTCCCCTACATTCAACTGAGACGTGCAATGCCTCATTATGCTTCCTCCCTCTTGGCGTTAAATCAGCATCCAAAAAACCTAAACCATTATCTGCAGTCAAGTTAGCTACGCAGTCTTGGAACTGATCGGCAGATGTTTCTTGGGGTACATGGGCAGTTTTGAGGAAATATTACCAAGGCTTTTGCATGACCCTCGGAACATAGTAATAAAGCCAGCATGGAAATTTTTGATGGAGTTTTCCCCAATTGCTCGACTATATTATAGTCGCTTCTTTTTATGATCTTTAGAATCTCCTCCATCTCTTTCGGGAAGGTTTCAGGGATAGCCAATGATTGTGCCTTCGTCCGGACAGGCTCAATTAGAATACCTTTACCTCGAGTATCAGTTGACTCGGCAGCAAGAATGTCAGTAGGAGTGATAACAGGGATTGTAACAGTTTTGTCAGTTGGAGTACTAGTAGAGATGATTGTAGGACTGAGAATAGCCTTTGGAGGAGTAACAACAACAAGAATGATTACGGATCCAGAAACAACTTTTGGAGGAGAAATTTCTGGAGAGAAAATCCTTCTTCTTCGAGTTATCTTACTAGTCCCTGCGATACTAATGATATCAGAGTCAACTTTTTCAGAACTTGAATCTTCAGCAGCTGGCCAATCTTGCTTGATACCGTGGTAGTAGACATCCCCTCCATAATTCCAAGGAACGGTTTTGTCTGACGAATATGGGATCGGTCCAGGCATTGTAATTATCAAAGGAGCTACTTTGGGAACTGATGTAATTCTAACGGGTCTTTTGGTGGAGACCCTGGAAGAATTGGCGGAAATTGTCACGATGGAAACATCATTATAAGAAACAATTGGAATAGAAGTCTTTTCGAACAAAATCTCTTGGTTATCTATTAGGCATTGAACGCATGCTTTTAACAAAGGACAGCTGGTTGGTGAGGACAAACAGAACTGACAGCTTTCATCACATCTTGGAAATGCACTGGCATTCAACAAGTTCTTTTTGATAGTTATGAGTGGGGTCACAAGTTCATCAACTGAAGTAACAAACATATCTTCCTCAACGACGTTGGTATTATGGCTGTGTTTGGGAAATAGGGGCAGTAATGACATTGGGAATTTCTGGCGCATCGAACTCAATCTCTTTGGCTTCAAGAAGATCTTGTACTTTGTTCTTTAGAGCCCAAAAGTTATTAGTGTCATGGTCGGGACTCTCAGAATGGTATGCATAGCGGGCATTAGGATGATAGTGAGGAATGGTATGCTGATCTTGCACCCCACTCGTACTTAACTCCAGAGTATGGCCATGGTTTCAAGTGAAGGCTTCAAGGACTACGCGCAAGATCAGCATTGTATTGGTATTGTTTGTAAAAGGCTGCAGAAAGATCTTCCCAGTTATGAACATTGGCTCTTTCTAACTGATAAAACCAATCAAGTTGATTTCCAGACAGACTGTCTTGGAAGAAGTGTACCCATAAATCCTTATCAGCGGTATGAGGTTGGATCTTCCTCACATAGGACCAAAGATGCATTTTGGGGCATGAGACTCTGTCATATTTGGCGAAGACAAGTGCTTTGAATTTTGGAGGAATAACAATCCCCGACACTAAGCCCAACTCCTCAAAGTCCAATACAGGCAGTTTTTGGATTTCCATTGCACTCAACCGTTCTTCTAGATGCTTATACTTGTCGTCGGCTGGAGGATATTGTTCTTTAGAATAGTCTTCTTCTTCCTCTTCCTCTTCTGATTGTGACTGGACAACTATTTCTTTGCCTTTCCCATATTGATTGTCTTTCTCACCGGATGTCGTTGCAAAGTCTAAGGCCCTTCTTGTTTGCCCTTGGAATCTTCTTCCCATGTTTAGAACTCCGATTATTTTCTTTGTCTTCTTTTTCTTCTCTTCAACCATGAAGGTCTTAAACTCTTCTTGTCCTTTGGCTAGAGTTAAGAACATCTGTTGAAACTGTGCATTTTGAGCTTGGAGTTCTTTCACCGTTTGCTCGAGATCCATCTTACTGAAATAAATAGTAGAAAGATGAGGAGACTTGTTGCAAGAAACCTGCTTATGTTATGATTAATAGTAAATGCATATGCAATGATTTCAAGGATTTTAAAGATTCAAATTTGTTTTAGACAAAAAGGAAACACATGTTATATTAATAAATTAAAGCTTGAGTACATCAATGCCTCTTTTGGACAAAATAATACAAAAACTCTAAGATAAAAAGGTAGTACGCATCCTCTTTGGTGCGATGTAGGCATTCAGATTCCTCTCCTCATGAAGTAGCCTGGTGAGTTCCAAAACCTTCTTCTTGCTTACGTAGAATTGGGCTTCGAAAGTGTCTTGCTCCCCCTTGAGTTGTATTCAATCTCTTTGTAAGTCTTCAAGAGAGGTGGGCATGTCAGGATGTAGGATAGTGTATGGAACATCTCCTTCCATGACAGGCTCCATGATTACCGGGAGAATGGAGGGATAAGGCATCAAAAGACTCTGAGCATGAGTTCGTACCCATTTGAGGTAAGGCTCAAGAGGGATGGAATTCTTGTGCCCCAATGTCTTGCTATCTACCTTGTTTAACATCCTCCAAGCTCAGATAAATCTCTGGTGAAGACCTTGATCGTTGTTCTCGTAGTCAAATATCAAACCTTGAATGAGCATCTCGTGCGGTCCATCCCTTCGGGCGTAACCAAACTGTCTTAAGGCTAATCAGGGGTTGTAGGTGATACCTCCCCTAATGCCAAGTAAAGGGACATTATGGAATTCTCCACAATGGTCGACAATATTAACATTCTCTATGGATCGGGAGCACCAATGAATGTCTGAATGTTTGAGCGTCATCAACCTTTGTGACCACCTTGAACCTTGCTTGTTCTTCAATACAGTTTGAGGAAGATGTGAAATAAACCATCTTGCCAAGAGAGGAGTGCAACACATAAGGACACCTCTTTTCCTCATTGTGTGAGTGTGAAAAGAGTGTAGGATGTCCCCTAGCAAAGTAGGCACTGGGTTGCGGGATATGAAGATTTTGACGGAGTTCACGTCTATGAGTTGGTCAGGATTTGGAAACAAAACCATTCCATAAATGAGGAGAGCCAAAATTTCCTCAAAAGATTGCAGATCCAAAGAATTCCAACAGCTTTGGGCTTTCTCAAACAAGAACTTTGCTAGGAAACCCTTGACACCACTTCTTGTTTCCCAATGAGTTGTAACATCAGATGATTGCAAGTGTAGAGCTTGAGCAATCTCTTCTGGCTTTGGGTCTCTTTTCATACCGTTGAAAGGTAGTTGATTGAGAATGGGAATCCTCAAGAGTCGGGAGAATTCTTCCAAAGTAGGCACAAGTTGATAATCAGGAAATGTGAAGCAATGGTGCAAGGGATCACAGAACGGAAAGAGAATCTTCATCATGTCCTCATAAGTGTTGGAGGTGACCAAGTTGAGTAGGAGACCATGTCTCTCGGTGAATGGAGAGTTTTCAGGGATCCTTGAAGCTAGCTCCTTAAGTTGTGGAGGGATCCTCACAAGATTGACTTGAATGGTTTTCCTGTGAAGAGAATCCATATCCTACAAAATAGAAACAAAGATAAATCCAAAAATCCTTGAAATGGTTAGTGGATGTGTATGATATTATGATGTTCATGATGTTATGTAGAAGTATGTATATACAAACAAAGCAAACAAGTCCTTAGGTTTAGGCTTGCATGGAGTCTCATAGGTAAGTACCCTCTTGAAGTTTAGTTGGCTAAAACCTGTCCTAGTAATAGTAACCAGGTTCTAACGAACTCAATATCACTGGTTTGTTTCCTTGGTCATTGTTTCGGCACAAGCCTCTTTAATGGCGACCAAAATATCCCAAAAAACCAAACCTCAATGAGTGTAGTATCGAGTATCTACCAACTTCGGACTATACCAAAGCCGGTCATCTCACTACATCCTAAAGGCCAAGTTGGTCAAGTAAAGGTTCTAAAAGTTCATTAGTGCTTCATGACATCACTCAGCGGCCCCGTATTCTCCTTGAATAACTCAAGGGCTACCGGTACCCACAAATATGTTGCACTAACGTAGCTATTGCTTGGACCTTTTCGGTATACCCCGCACAGTTTCCAAAATATATTGCTACTTACCTATAAGGTATCCCAAATCCAGGTCGAGGATTCAAACCCAAACAAAGAACCATAATATAAAGAAAAGAAGTCAAACAACGAAAGCAATTAAATGTGATCTAACCCTAAGGTAACCCCACTTTTAGAATTTTCCCCAACAGAGTCGCCAGTTCTATGATACGGTGGGAGAACTGACTTGAAGGTTTTGCGTTTGATCGTAAATGTTGCGGTTAGCAAGAGTCGCCACCGACTTTTCTTTTATCCAAAAGGAAAGGTGAAAAAGCATAGGAAAGACATTTGAGATTATTTCTTGAGTTCAGGGGATAGATTATGAAAATGGAAGGTATTAGCACCCTTTTCATCCATGGTTTTCCATGGGCTCTTAGTTACTTTCTAGATCACTTGCTTTTGTTTGAAAATTTGCTTTGTGTGGTTTTTTGAAAGTATTTTGAAAAGGCGCCATCATTTGGGCAAACTTTGTAATGATTCTCGTTCGTAAGAATGTATACAAAGTGTTTGATATTTTTGAAAATGTTTTCAAGTTGAGAGTGTGGGTGTATAAAATGTTTTTATTGTGATCAAGCAAGCAACTAGGAGTGAATATACCTACTCAAAAGGTCTTATATGTTCTTTTCCTCCTCCTTTAGATGTTTCTATCTTACCATTGATTTGGTAAGAAACCCCATTGCTGGATGTGAACGGGACGGGCGTGGGTCATCATATAACCATGATTAGCAATGTTGCAAGGTATCTTAGCATTCTCCTTTTTAGGGACTAAGATCATTTGAAAGGCAACTTAGATAGCGTCATCGAGGGACTATGATCATATACTTTGCTTGTTTTTGCTAACATACCTCGCATGCGTAATATGGCCATTTTGTAAAGGCAACCAAGTGGATTTACCCCTAGGGGTTCTTGTGTGCTAGTGTGCTATTTTCATGCTTGATTTTATCTTGAATTAGGGATTTCTAAGTATTGGTTTTAGTCTTTCCATACAGACCCTAATTACTAGCATTTATATAAAGCGATAAATTGCAGAAAATAAATATTCTACGCTATAACAATCATTAGGGGGATGGGGTGTGCAGATTTACAAATGGGGATTGCAAGTAAAATTAAATCCTAAGTTACTATTACAACCATATTGAATGGATGAGAATGTACAAGAAATGTAAAATGAACTTGTTTTGTTTAAGTAAAGAAATAAGTTTTGTTTAAGAAAATATTTTGATCTTTTTATGTTAGAAGAAATAAAATAAGATATGTGAATATGAAATATTTTTTGGTGTTTTTAATTAATAAAAGTGATGGCAAAAATAATAAGGAGAAAGAAAATGGAATCAGTGCTTTGCTGAAATAAAAGAAATCAGAAGTTCTGACTCTAGCATGCTGCAAGATAAAAATAACATGTTAGCAAAAAATAGGGAAGGTCAAAAGTTCTAGGTTCGCTGGAAACAAAGAAGATTTTAGAAGTTCTGATTCCGCTAGAAGAACTTCGTCTCCCTCTCCATGCTAGTTAGAGCATCTGCAACTTAGTCATTTATCAACAAAACATAAGATGCGCATATAGCAGTTATGGCAAGTTTCGTAATATTTCAGAAACAAGAGACATCAGAACCATAAATCAAAAGCAAACATGAAACCTCAGAATATGTACAACATCAGAATCAGGATGCCTACATTGTATTTTGGACATGCAAGTCTAACAATGCCTAAGTAATATGACGAGAGTCAGCAGAAGCTTACCTTGCAGCTAGAAAATGTTCTATGAGATGGAGCCTGGTTATGACCGCTTGTGATGTTCTGACCATCTTCCTCACGTGTCCAGCAGGCTAGAAACCTTTGACTTGAACTATGAATGGTTGGAAAATTCTGGAATAGCCAAAGAGAAAAGTTCTGACTTCTTTGAAGTGGATATTGATGGAGGGTGTGTCACCGTCTGAACACGGAAGTTACGATAGTTTCTAAATGTATATCAGAAACTGTATGGATGGTTTTGGTCAAGAAACACTTGAGATAAAATGGAGTTTGAATGCAAGAATCGAAAGCTAACAGGTTTTCTATTTTGTGTTTGCAGTTTTGGACTCTTGGAATTTTAGTAGGGGTTCAAGGCTTTTTCTTTCTCAAATTTTCGACCCTTTTACAGTTTCCAATGAAGTTCAATTTATATGAAAAGATTTATTCGCTTGGAGAGATCAAGGGTGTGATCGGTGGGAATGAGAACTGACTGTTTTTTAATGCTGGTTCGCGTTTTGCGTTTGTTTTTGCAAAGTGTCGCGGTAAGCAAGAGTCGCCACCGTCTTTTATTTTATCCAACAAGGGAAAGGACAAAAGCACAGAAAAATTCCTTTTCGAGATGTTTCTCGGGTTCGGGAGGTAGATTATAGAAAGGGAAGGTGTTAGCACCCTTTCTATCCGTGGTTATCCACGGGCTCTTAGGTACTTGCTCACTATGTTTTCAAAAGATTGCTTTTCTTTGTGATTGTGGGTTTGAAAAGAGTTTTGTTTTTGAAGAAAGTGTAAGTGCGAAAAGTTTTGTTTTGTTTTTAAAATGAGCAAGTACTTAAGAACCTCTACCTACTCAAAAAGGAATTAAATTGTGCTAAAGTCCTTTAGACAATGCTATCCCACTATTGAGGAGTAGGTAGCATCATCGTTGGAGTTTTTGGGTCAATTCGATTTATGGGACGTGTGCTCACTAAAGCAATGTTATGACGCTTTAGTGGTAATCCTAATGTCTTAGATCATTTTTACCGAGGCAACCATTTCGAGGCAACTTATGATCTTGGGACAGAAGGACGACCTCTAACACATCCTATACTTACTGACCACATTTGAAGCAACCAAGTGAGGTGTACCCTAGGAGTGGCATGTGCAAGTGTGTCAATTTTCAGTTTATATCATCTTTGTATTTTAGGTGTTCTACCATTTGTTTTTAGATCTTATCATACAATCCTAGTTAGCATACATCTAAGCAGTTAATATATATACAGGAATTTAAAGTGCGGAAATTATAAATCCTACGCTATTACAAAGCTTCGGGGAGGGGGATTATTTATATGTCCAAAATTGGGGGAATAATAAGCAGTTACAATAAAATAAACGCGCATGAAACTTAGAAATCCTAAGCATATAATCTTTTTGTTGTTTTATTCTACTTTTTGGGAAAATGCTAAATGTTCAATTAAGTCAAATTTAATTAATTAAAAAAAACTGATTAAAATTAACTCCAAAACATACCTAATATTTTTTGCATTTTTTGTTTATGAAAATGATTGAATTTAAATAAATCCTAAGTCTACTGATTTTAAAAATTGGAGAAAATAAGTTAAAATGATTAACTAAATTAAATCCTAATTCTAAGTTGTTTATTTTTATGATTTTTATGTTGATTAAAAAGAAAAACTAAAAGAAATAAACAAAGTAAACAAAGTACAAATGGACCAGGCAGCAAAACAAGAAAAAAAATATAATTCTGGAGGCCTGGGTCGAAAGAGATGCAGGCTGTCTTTCGACCCAGTGAAGAGGCTGGATCGAAGGTGCATGAGGGGCTGCACTCTGAGGGTGTTCGATCTGGATATGTCATCCTTCGATCTGGACATCCTGGATCCAGTTTGAAGCTAAACTACTGAGCTTCGAAACTCTGAACAGGAATCTGAGAATGTATTTCCTGCAAAACGAAACACACATTAAAGGTCCAGGGGGGATTTTACCCCCCTGGTTCGAATCTCCCCCTTATTCGCACCTGCTGAATCTGGGTCTGGGCTTGTTTTATCCTGGGATTCGAAGGGGAAACTCAGATTGTGCCCAAACAATGGCACAATCTCAACTCTGCGCTGTAGCTTATATGTAGCATATTAAATCAGCAGTAATAATATGAATATGCAATCAAAAATGAATTTAAAAATGAGTTTGAGATTAGATTTTTCTTTTACCAACAAAAGTGCTTGGATCTGTAGTTATGAGGGTGGAAGTGTTCGCTGGGCAGCAGCTTTGGCTTGGAAAATTCTGGGCAGCGTCTCTCCAAGTTCTCTATTTTTCTGTATATTTTCGTGTCTGTTTGCAGCATTTGTGATCTCTTTATATAGAGGGGATGGAGGGGACAGGAAGATAAAGGTTTAAATGACCTTGATTATGTGTTTGAAAGCCATGAATGAGAATTTGTAACGTTAATTATGTGTTTGAAAGCCATGAATGAGAGTTTGTAACATTGGCTAAACACATGGGATCCTGTCCCTTTTTGAATTTTGAATGACATATAACTGGCCTTCGAATGCTCCCTTTCGAATGAGCTGATGGTCTCCTTCGAATGCTCCCTTTCGAATGGGCTGATGGCCTCCTTCGAATGCTTCCTTTGAATGCTTCTTCGAATGGACCTTTTTGGAATTCCAATCGAAGGACACTGTTATAATGCCAATCGAAGTACTTATCCATAACACCAATCGAAAGGCTCATTCAGAATACCAATCAAAGGGTCTTTCAGAATGCCAATCGAAATGCTCCTTCAGAATGCCAATCGAAATGCTCCTTCAGAATGCCAATCGAAATGCTCCTTCAGAACACCAATCGAAGAGTCTTTCAGAATGTCAATCGAAATGTACTCGTCCAGAATGCCAATCGAAAGAGCTTGACAGAATGCCAATCAAAAGGTTCCTTCAGAACACCAATCGAAGGGTCCTTCAGAATTCCAATCGAAATGTACTTGAAGCAACACTCAAAAATTTTCCTTTTCCTTAGGCAAGAGTTTGTGATCAACCATGCAGGGGGAAAACTTTGGGAAACATGAGAGGGCAAATTTTGGGGTACAACAGTTGCCCTTGTTCAATCTTATTAAACCTGAGGATGTAGATTGGCTTGCGTGCCTTTCGTGATCCGAAGGTGGAAGATTATTGAACACTAGAGTGCCCAGAAATTTGCACTCGCATGGTGTAGTATCAACATTGTGATGTCAGGAATGGGCTTACAGATTCCATTTGGAGATTGTTGGTAGGTGGTTCCATCCTCGTTGACGGGTTGTCTCCTTTGACGAGTTGTCTCCATTGACAAGTTGTCTCTATTGACAGGTTGTCTCTATTGACGGGTTTGGCCACAGAAAAATCTTTAGGAATCGATTTAACTGACTTTGTCTCCATTGACTGGCTTTGCCTCAGAAAAATCTTTAGGAATCGATTTAACTGATCTTGTCTCCATTGACTGGCCTCACCTCAGAAAAATCTTTAGGAATCGATTTAACTGATCTTGTCTCTATTGACTGGATCGTCATCAGAAAAATCTTTAGGAATCAATTTAACTGGACCGGTCAAGGTCTTGGAATAACTTCAACTGGATCGGCATCAGAAAAATCTTTAGGAATCGATTTAACTGAACCTGGAATAACTTCAACTGGATCAGCATCATAAAAATCTTTAGGAATCGATTTAACTGAACTAGAGGAGGTCCTGGAATAACTTCAACTGGATCGGCATCAGAAAAATCTTTAGGAATCGATTTAACTGAACCAGAGGAGGTCTTGGAATAACTTCAACTGGATCGGCATCAGAAAAATCTTTAGGAATCGATTTAACTGAACCAGAGGAGGTCCTGGAATAACTTCAACTGGATCGGCATCAGAAAAATCTTTAGGAATCGATTTAACTGGACCATAGGAGGTCTTGGAATAACTTCAACTGGATAGGCATCAGAAAAATCTTTAGGAATCGATTTAACTGAGCCAAAGGAGGTCTTGGAATAACTTCAACTGGATCGGCATCAGAAAAATCTTTAGGAATCGATTTAACTGAAATAGAGGAGGTCTTGGAATAACTTTAATTGGATCGGCATCAGAAAAATCTTTAGGAATCGATTTAACTGGACCAGAGGAGGTCTTGGAATAACTTCAACTGGATCGGCATCAGAAAAAATCTTTAGGAATCGATTTAACTGGACCAGAGGAGGTCTTGGAATAACTTCAACTGGATCGGCATCAGAAAAATCTTTAGGAATCGATTTAACTGAACCAGAGGAGGTCTTGGAATAACTTCAACTGGATCGACATCAAAAAAATCTTTAGGAATCGATTTAACTGAACCAGAGGAGGTCTTGGAATAACTTCAACTGGATCGGCATCAGAAAAATCTTTAGGAATTGATTTAACTGAACCAGAGGAGGTCTTGGACATAGCTGATAACTTGACTGGATCTTTCCTGAAAGGTAAAGGTCAGTCATATGCAATGCATGATATGGACCAAGCAATGATGTTCTCAACATAAATGAGATTGTATGGTATGATGTGCATATGCATGTATCATGATGTATGGAAATGTGATGTTTTAGCTAGGGAAAATAAATCCCGGAGCTGCTGGAGAATAGAGTTGAGTTCTTAGTTTCCACTGGGGATGATGAACGAAGATGATTGTGAGAATAAACCTGCAGGAGAAAAGAACTCCGTTGGGGAATAAAATTGATGAAGAGATTACCCTGCGGGGGAAATACTCTGTGGGGAAGAGATACTCTGCTGAGGATTTTTAACGATAAACTCTGCTGGGGATTCCGTTGATAAGCTCTGTTGGGGATTTTGATGATGAGCTCCTCTGGGGATAGATTACCGTTGCTGGTGATATTGAACCTGTTGAGGATAGAAGTCCTGCTTGGGGAAAGAAAGGACTTTGCTGGGGATGATCTTTTAGTTGCAACCTGCTGAGAATAACCCAGTTAGACCCTTGTGAGGATAATCTTTTGAATTTGGCTGGGGAGATGCATTTGTATTCTGCGGGGGACAAGCTTCCAGAATCTACTGGGTAAGATGATTCAACTCTGGTGGGGAAGCTTCTTTTTTTTTAGACTGCGCTGGGGAAATAGCTCCACTGGGGGTATCTTGCATTCTTCCTGGGAACATTCTTATACTCTGTTGAGGAATAGTAAGACTGCTGGGGATGCTCTTATACTTGTTTGGAGAATATTCTTATACTCCGCTGAAGAATATTATGACCTTCTGGGGATACCAAGCCTTTTCGGGCTGATGGTAGATCCACTCTGCTTGGGAAGAGTCTTGCTGATTTGTTCATGGTTGCAAGTCCTAGTGGGGAGAGTTACCATTACTATTTTTATTCTGCGGGGAGTGAAGGTATCTTTGCCATATTCTTCAGCTGAATATATCCTGGTACCTTGGTGGACAGAGCAACTAGACAACTCAGACAGTTCTTATTGCCCCTACTTCTGATATCACCCGTAATTTGTCTTTTGTTTCGCATGTAAATATTTATGAGCAGCAATTAATGTCAAATGCATATATCAAAAATGACCATTGGACGTTCTTTGCAAAACAAAACAGATAAAGGAAAAACAATTTGAAATTTGTTCGAAAATCAATTTGTATTGACTTTGAAGTTTGGCTTGTAAATAGGCATTTTGTACAAGAGGGTGACGTCCTGGTAAGAGAACGCCGCCGAACAAATACAATTTGTGAAAAGAAAACAAGACAGCTGTGTGAATAGTCCCACTGGGTTCCAACTCTGCTATTGCCTTTATATATTCGAGCATCTCATCACTTTGTTGCTTAGTTAAAGGTGAATCTGATTGAGTGGTGCCGTCCGAGCTTGATAGTTGATACCGAAGTCTGGATGCAGGGTGATCCAATGAGACATAGTGTTACGCTTTAATCCCTAACTTTTGCCTGGACCGCCCTTTCGGGTTTTCAGTCCACCGGGATACCCATTTTTGCCCAAGACGCCTTTTCAGGTTTTCGACTTGCCGGGTGTACATATGTTTTTATTTTCATCCCTTATTTTTGCCCGAAACCTTTTGGTTCGCCGGGAAGCCCTTATTTTTGCCTAGGCCAGTCAACCTAGCGGGTCTTTGATTATGCATAGTATCTTTTTACTATGTCTGCATTGACGGGGTGAGGAAGGTCGTCACCGTCCATGGTGGTCAGAATCATCGCTCCTCCTGAGAAGATGTTTTTAACCACAAATGGCCCTTCGTAAGTAGGGGTCCATTTGCCCCTGGGATCATTCTGAGGTAGAACGATGCGCTTGATTACCAGGTTCCCAACTTGATACTCTTGTCGTCTGACTTTCTTGTTAAATGCCTTGATCATTTGTTTTTGGTACGTCTAACCATGACAAATAGCAGTAAGTCTCTTTTCGTCGATTAGATTTAATTGATCAAGTCGGGTCTGAATCCAGTCGTCTTCGCTCAAACCTGCATCCTTCATGATCCGAAGAGAGGGTATCTGAACTTCAATGGGCAAGACTGCCTCCATGCCATAAACCAAGGAATAGGGTGTTGCCCCTGTTGACGTCCGTGCTGAGGTACAGTACCCATGAAGAGAAAATGGTAACATCTCATGCCAGTCTTTGTATGTCACTTTCATCTTCTACACAATCTTCTTAATGTTCTTATTTGCTGCTTCGACAGCCCCATTCATCTTCGGCCGGTAGGGAGAAGAGTTATGATGCTGTATCTTGAATTGCTCGCAGAGCTCAATGATCATCTTGTTGTTAAGATTGGTACCATTGTCCGTAATGATCCTCTCTGGTACACCGTATCGACAGATCAGGTTGTGCCGAATGAACTGTGCCACGATGTTCTTGGTTACGGTGGCAAAGGAAGCTGCTTCAACCCACTTGGTAAAGTAATCAATCGCTACCAGGATGAAACGATGCCCGTTGGATTCCGTAGGTCTGATCTCGCTGATCATATCAATGCCCCACATTGCAAAAGGCCAAGGTGCCGTCAAAACATTCAGAGGAACTGGAGGAATATACACCTTATCAGCATAGACCTAGCACTTGTGACATATCCGAGAATGCTGATAACAGTCGGCTTCCATTGTGGACCAGTAATATCCTGCCCGAAGGATTTTCTTTGCCATGGTATGTCCACTGGAATGAGTTCCAAAAGTACCTTCATGCAGCTCTGCCATGATCCTTTCTGCTTCAATTTTATCCACACAACGCAGTAAGGTTGAATCATGGTTACGTTTGTAGAGGACGCCATTGCTGATGAAGAACTTTGCCGCGAACCTTCTCAGAAACTTTTTGTCATTAACAGATGCACCCTCGGGATACTCTTGAGTTTCAAGGTACCTCTTCACTTCATGATACCAAGGCTTTTCTGTTACCTCTTCCGTCTCAAGATCACAGCAATGTGCAGGCTCATCCAACTTCCAAATAATGATCCGGGGAGCCTCGTTGTCCCATTTGACTTTGAACATAGAAGACATAGTAGCTAACGCGTCCGCCAACTGATTCTCCTCTCTTGGGAAGTGTTCAAAGGTTATCTCCTCTAAATGGGGAAGCAACGTCAATACATACTCTTTGTAAGGAATAAGATTCGGGTGTTTCGTATCCCACTCTCCTTTGATCTGACTGATCACGAGAGCGGAATCTCCGAAGACACTCAGAAACTTAATCCTTAGGTCAATTGCAGCTCGAAGACCCATAATGCATGCTTCATACTCTGCCATGTTGTTGGTGCAGTTGAAACATAGTCGGGCGGTAAACGGAGTATGAGAGCCTTTAGGAGATATGATCACAGCGCCAATGTCATTACCCAAAGCGTTTGAAGCTCCATCAAAGTGCATAGACCATCGGGATCCTTCCTTAGGTCCTTCATCCGGTCCAGGTGTTTCACAATCAATTATGAACATGATATTCTCGTCCGGGAATTCAAAATTCATAGACTGGTAATCATCCACTGCCTGATGTGCCAAATGGTCTACCAATACACTTCCCTTGATTGCCTTTTGAGTCGTGTACTGGATGTCATATTCAGTCAAGATCATCTGCCATCTTGCTATTCTTCTAGACAAGGCAGGCTTTTCGAAGATATACTTGATTAGATCCATCTTTGAAATCAACAGAGTAGTGTGAGTCAACATATACTGTCTCAGCCGGAGAGCAGCCCATGCCAAAGCACAACAAGTTTTCTCGAGCAATGAGTAACGGGTCTCACAGTCGGTAAACTTTTTGCTAAGGTAATAAATAGCATGCTCTTTTCGGCCAGACTCGTCATGCTGCCCCAGCACACACCTCATTGATTTGCCAAGTACTGTCAAGTATAAAATTAAAGGTCTCCCTTCAACTGGTGGCATAAGAATAGGTGGCTCCTGGAGATACTCCTTAATTCTTTCGAAAGCGGCCTGGCATTCATCATTCCAACGTACCACTTGATCTTTCTTCAGCAATTTGAAGATTGGCTCACAAGTAGCAGTTAGGTGCGAGATGAATCGGGCAATGTAGTTCAATCGTCCTAGAAAGCCTCTGACCTCCTTCTCTGTCTTGGGAGCTGGCATCTCTTGTATGGCTTTCACCTTGGCAGGGTCCACTTGAATACCTTTATCGCTCACGACGAAACCTAGGAGTTTGCCAGACCTCACCCCGAAGGTGCATTTGTCCGGGTTCAACCTCAGCTTGTATAGCTTCAACCTGTCAAACAGCTTCTGTAGATGTTTAAGGTGTTCCTCCTTAGTTTGGGATCTCGCAATCATATCGTCGACGTATACTTCGATCTCATGATGGATCATGCCATGAAATAAAGCAACCATGGCACGCTGATATGTTGCCCCAGCATTCTTCAACCCAAAAGGCATGACCTTGTAATAAAAGGTACCCCACTGAGTAACAAAGGTGGTCTTCTCCATGTCTTCAGGAGCCATCTTGATTTGATTATAACCGGGGAAACCATCCATAAAGGAGAATACCTTGTGCTGAGCAGTATTGTCAACCAGAACGTCAATGTGAGGCAGAGGGAAGTCATCCTTAGGGCTTGCCCTGTTCAAATCCCTGTAATCAACACACATTCTGACCTTACCGTCTTTCTTCGGCACTGGAACCACATTGGCGACCCACTGAGGGTAAGAAGTTACTACTAGAAAACCAGCATCAAATTGTTTCATAACCTCAGCCTTGATTTTCTCGGACATCTCTGGGCGCATACGGTGAACTTTCTGTTTTACCGGAGGGCAGTCTTCCTTGGTGGGCAAGCGATGAACCACAATGTCGGTATCCAACCCAGGCATATCTTCGTAAGACCAGGAAAATATTTCCACGTAGTCATGCAGCATATGAATCAACTGTTGTTTCACACTAAGCTCCAGATTCGCACCGATCTTGACTTCCTTCTTGTCTGTCTCAGTACCCAGATTCATTGTTTCTACTAGCTCCTCATGTGGCTGAATGGCCCTCTCTTCCTGGAGTAGCAGTCTTGCGAGCTCACCAGGCACTTCGCAATCATCTTCACCTTCGTCTTCGGCTAAGTTGATCGAATTTTCGAAGTCATAACTAGCAGTAGCAGAGTCGTTACCAGTGAGATCCAGAGTGGATTGGGACCTGTATATGTGAGTGTGTGTAAAATAGCTGTTTTGCAATATGTAATAAAGAAAGACAAAGAGCATAAAATTTGAAATGCGAAAACGTCCAATGCTTCCATTAATGATATATGAAAATGGCATACAAAAGCCCTCACAAATGAAGCCACGGTGCCCCGGGTAAGACACCGGGCCATAAAGTTTCAAAACATTGTCTGTTACAAATTCGAAACAAAAATCTCATTACTGAGTAATAAAAGTAATAGGGATGAAATCCTTTGCTGTCCAGTTGTTTGGTCCACCGTTGGTCGTAGGATAGATCCAGCTGTCGAATTCAGACTCCTCTACGTCATCTTCGATGGAATTTACTCCCAAGTTGCTGATGAACACAGGAGGTCTTCCAATCCTTGCACTTCGAACAGCCCTTTGAGCTTCTGTAGTGAAACCCAACCCAAACTTGTTAGTCTTCTGAGTGAAATCAGGAAGTCGGCCCCAGTTTGCATACTCACCCTTCTCAATAACAGCTCGGGCATCCTTTAAGGAAGCCATCTTCATGGGAGAATCTTCCATCACTGTCTCAGTTGACGCCAGTGTTTGAGGAACCTCTTCAAAGTGTTGAAATGGGGTCTCAATGAACTCCCCATCCATCTCTACGTACCGGAACGAGTTGAGGTGGCTGACCATGTACTCCTCCTCCCCTTGAACTGTTACAATCTTTCCTCTGACTGGGTACTTCAACTTCTGGTGGAGCGTTGAGGTTACGGCTCCAGCTTTGTGGATCCATGGACGACCCAGCAAACAAGAATAGGATGGCCGAATGTCCATCACGTAAAATGTAGAGTTGAAGACCTGAGAACCAACTTTGATTGGAATATTAACCTCACCGTGCACCATCCTCTTAGACCCATCAAAGGCCCGGACAACAATGTTACTCGGCTTTAGCTCCAAACCTTCACAATCCAGCCTGTCTAGAGCTTTCTTGGGCAAGACGTTCAACGAGGAACCAGTGTCAACCAACACATGTGCAAGAGTAGTGCCCCTGCATTCAATGGAGACATGCAGGGCATCATTATGGTTCTTCCCTTTAGCAGTCAGATCAGCGTCGGAGAACCCTAAACCATTATCAGCAGTTAAATTGGCCACACAATCGGTAAATTGATCAGCTGATGTCTCTTGTGCCACATGGGCCGTCTTTAGGAAGGTAATCAGAGCCTTGGCATGGGCCTCTGAACACAACAGCAGTGATAACATAGATATCTTGGATGGGGTTTGCCCCAGTTGCTCAACTACATTATAATCACTCTTCTTAATAATCTTCAGGATCTCTTCCATCTTCTGTTTGGAAGCTTCAACATTGATTGTCTTTGGCGCCTTCGTCTGGGCGTATCAGTGGTGATCCCTTTGCCCCGAGCGTTAGATGACTCGGCGACAGGGGTAGGAACAGGGACTTGATCAGGAATGGCAGCAGGTACACTTGCAGGCTTAATGATAACAGGTCTTCAGACAACTGGCGGAGCAATATCAGGTGAGAAAAGTCTACCACTGCGGGTGACTTTAGCAGGCCCAGTAATGTTGCTGACGCCGGTATCAGCACCAAACTCTTGCTTAACTCCAAGAACATAAACATCTTCCCCATAGTGCCAAGGGACAGCTTTGTCAGATGTATAGGGGATGGGCCCCGGAATAGTGATGATTATAGGTGCGGTCTTCGAAACAGATGTAATTCTAACAGGCGTCCTCGAGGGAGCCTTGGAAGAATTGTAGAAAATGGTAATGATAGAAACTTCTTCAGAATGAACGGGTGGAACAACAGTCTTCTCAAAAAGAATCTCTTTACTATCCATCAGGTTTTGGATACCTGACTTCAGAGATGAGCAACCAGTAGGTAAAGTAGAACACATATGGCAGCCTTCACCACAGCCCGGAAATAAACCGGCTAGCAACAGGTTCTTCTTGATAGTCATCAGAGGGGTAACAACATCGTCCACAGAAACTACAAACAAGTCTTCCTCTACAGCATTCACTCCATGCTTGGGCATGGGAGCAGTCACAACATTAGGCCTCTCGGGCGCCTCAAACTCAATCTCCTTTGCATCGATTAGGTTTTGAACCTTGTTTTTCAGACTCCAACAATCATCTGTATTATGCCCCGGGCTATCAGAGTGATAAGCACAGCGGGCGTTAGGGTTATACTTCGATGATGTAGTATTTGGATTCCTTGGAGCTTCTCTTAGAGTCACCAGATTGGTATTCAGCAACTGTGGCAACATCTGAGACAAAGTCATGCTGAGGCGAGTGAATTACCTTCGAGGTCTCTCGTCCCTTTGTTGGTTGTGATGCTGAGGAGTACCAGCAGGTTTTGAAATAACAACCGCATTGACAGCTTGGCGGTGTTCAGGTCTGTTTTGTCTTCTTGAACTGTAGACAACACTGGACTCTTTCTTGAATGGTTTCTTCTTGGTGCTCGATGAGGCACCCTTTTGTATCTTCCCAACTTTAATACCCGCTTCAATCCTCTCACCAGTTAAGATGAGGTCTGTAAACCCGGCTGAGGAGCTTCCAATCAGATGATTAAAGAACGGACCAGACAGGGTCCCCAGAAACATATCAACCAGTTCACGATCAGCCAAGGGTGGTTGCACCCTTCCGGCCAGGTCTCTCCATTTTTGAGCATTTTAAATCCTTCACCTGTCCCTATTGACATACCTTGGAGTTGGGTACGCATAGGAGCAAGGTCGGAATTATACTGATAATGCTTAAAGAATGCAAAAGCCAAATTCTCCCAGTTGCGGATACTGGCTCCGTCCAACTGATAGAACCACTCGAGCTGAGTCCCTGAGAGATTGTCCTGAAAGAAATGGATACATAAATTCTTATCAGTAGTGTAAGGTTGGATCTTCCTCACATATGACCGGAGGTGCAACTTTGGACAGGAAGCTCCATCATATTTGGCAAAGGCAGGTTCCTTGAACTTGTGGGGAATCACCACCCCAGATGATACACCTAAATCTCTGAAGTCTAGACCGGGCACCTTCTGTACTTCCATAATGTTTAAACGGTCTTCCAGCTATTTGTACTTATTCTCAGCAGGAGGATACTGTTCTTCATCATAGTCCGTCTCGTTGTCGGAGACTTCAGGGCTAGGAGCCCTCCTCTCTTGTGGATTGTCTTTCTCTCCAGACGGGGTGGCCAGATCAATTTCATTCTGCAGCTCGTTTCCAAGCCTGCGTCCGGTGTTGAACATGATGGTCCTCTTCTTCTTCTTCTTCCTCTCTTTCAGGATCAGGCTCTTCAGGTCCTGTTGACCCTTAGCCAGGCTCATGACCAACTCTTGAAATTGGGCATTTTGGGCCTGAAGGGCCTTGATAGCTTGCTCAGTGGAAGTTTCAGCAGACATGATGATTGCTGAAATAAACAGCGAAGAAGATAAGAGACCTGTAAAAGGGTACCTGTTATGCATATGATGAATGGTATTCTATTTATGTAATGCATTCAAGGGTTTAAAAATTCAAATTTGTTGCAGACACAAAAAAGAACACACGTCACATTAAGAAGAAATTTAGTACATAAGTGCCCCATGGGCGAAATATTACAAAATTCTTAATGTAAAAAGACATTGCGCATCCTCTTTGGAGCGATGTAAGTGTTGAGGGTCTCTTCCTCGTGAAGTCGGCGGGTAAGCTCCAAAACCTTCTTTTCACTGGCATAGAAGCCGGCTTCAAAAGTATTCCGCTCTTCCTTGAGTTGGATCCAACTCTTTTGCATTTCTTCCCATGATGTTGGCATGTCAGGATGTAGGATGGCGTATGGAACCTCTCCTTCCATAACAGGCTCTTTGATCAAGGGGAGAATGTGAGGATATGGCATCATAAGATTCTGGGAGCGGGTTCGTACCCACTTGAGGTAAGGCTCAAGGGGGATGGAATTCTTGTGCCCCAGTGTCTTACTATCCACCTTATTAGGCATCCTCCAAGCTCTGATGAACCTTTGTCGAAGTCCTTGCATATCGTTGTCGAAGTCAAAACTAGGTCAGGAATCAGCATGTCATGAGGGCCATCCCTCCGAGCATATCCAAATTGTCTCAAGGCTAGACAGGGGTTGTAGGTAATGCCTCCCCTAATTCCAAGTAAAGGAACATTAGGAAATTCTCCACAACGATCAATGATGGTGACATTTTCTCTGGACCGAGAACACCAATGTACATCAGAATGTGTGAGGGTCATCAATCGTTGCGACCACCTTAAACCCTGCTCATTCTTCAAAACTGATTGTGGAAGGTGAGAAATAAACTACCTTGCTAGGAGAGTAGTACAGCACATGAGAACACCTTTTTTCCTCATTGTTCGTGTGTAAAATGAGTGGAGGATGTCCCCGAGCAATGTAGGTATGGGATTCCTGGATATGAAAATCTTGACAGCATTCACATCTATAAGTTGATCAGGATTTGGAAACAAAACCAATCCATAGATAAGGAGTGCCACAATCTCTTCAAAGGCTTGTAGATCAAGAGAATTCCAGCATTCTCGTGCCTTCTCAAACAGAAACTTTGCCAAGAATCCTTTGATACCACTTTTGGTTTCCCAATGCCCCTTGATGTCGGATGGTTGCAAGCGTAATGCTTGAGCAACATCTTCAAGTTTTGGTTCTTTTTCCGTACCGTTGTAGGGTAGTTGACTAAGAATAGGAATTCTCAGGAGTTGAGAAAATTCCTCCAAAGTAGGCACCAATTGATAATCAGGGAATGTGAAACAGTGGTGTAGGGGGTCAAAGAACTGGAAGAGAACTTTCATCATGTCTTCTTCAATATCGGTGTTGACCAAGCTGAGGAGTCTACTATGTCTTTCACTGAAGAGAGAATTCTCGGGAATCCTGGATGTAAGCTCTTTGAGTTGAAGAGGGACCCTTACAAGGTTGACTTGAATTGTTTTCCTGCGGATAGACTCCATGTTCTGCAAAACAAGAACAAAGATGAAGATCTAAACCCTTGAAATGGTTAGCAGATGCATATGATGCTTTATGATGTATGCAGAAACACATGTACAAGCAAGTCACACAAAAACCCTAGTTTCAGGCTTGCAGGAGGTTTCATAGGTAAGTACCCTCTTGAGTTTAGTTGGCTCAAAACCTGTCCTATAAATAGTAACCGAGTTCTAAGGAGCTCAATATCATTGGATTGTTTTCTATGTTCATCGTTTCGGTTTAGCCACTTAACTGGCGACCAAAATATTCTAAGAAAACAATCCTCAATGACTGTAGTATCGAGTATCTACCAACTTCGGACTGCACCAAAGTCGGTCATCTCACTACCCCTAAAAAGGCCAAGATGGTCAAGTAAGGTTCTAGGTCATTAATGCTTAGTGACATCACTCAGAGGCCCCGTATTCTCTTTGATTGACTCAAAGGCTACCGGTACTCACAAATATGTCGCACTAATATAACTATTGCTTCAACCGTGTCGGTATACCCTGCACAGTTTCCACAACGTATTGCTATCTATAAATGTTTCCCAAATCCGGGTGGAGGATTTCAAACCCAAACACTAGAATAAAGATTAAAGCATACAAAGCATATAATTGAAAACACAAGTTATCTAGTCCTAAGGTACACCTCACTTATTATGTCCCCAGCAGAATCGCCAGTTCTGTGATCGGTGGGAATGAGAACTGACTGTTTTTTAATGCTGGTTCGCGTTTTGAGTTTGTTTTCGCAAAGTGTCGCGGTAAGCAAGAGTCGCCACCGTCTTTTATTTTATCCAACAAGGGAAAGGACAAAAGCACAAAAAAATTCCTTTTCGAGATGTTTCTCGGGTTCGGGAGGTAGATTATAGAAAGGGAAGGTGTTAGCACCCTTTCTATCTGTGGTTATCCACGGGCTCTTAGGTACTTGCTCACTATGTTTTCAAAAGATTGCTTTTCTTTGTGATTGTGGGTTTGAAAAGAGTTTTGTTTTTGAAGAATGTGTAAGTGCGAAAAGTTTTGTTTTGTTTTTAAAATGAGCAAGTACTTAAGAACCTCTACCTACTCAAAAAGGAATTAAATTGTGCTAAAGTCCTTTAGACAATGCTATCCCACTATTGAGGAGTAGGTAGCATCGTCGTTGGAGTTTTCGGGTCAATTTGATTTATGGGACGTGTGGTCACTAAAGCAACGTTAGGACGCTTTAGTGGTAATCCTAATGTCTTAGATCATTTTTATCGAGGCAACCATTTCGAGGCAACTTATGATCTTGGGACAGAAGGACGACCTCTAAAACATCCTATACTTAATGACCACATTTGAAGCAACCAAGTGAGGTGTACCCTAGGAGTGGCATGTGCAAGTGTGTCAATTTTCAGTTTACATCATCTTTGTATTTTAGGTGTTCTACCATTTGTTTTTAGATCTTATCATACAATCCTAGTTAGCATACATCTAAGCAGTTAATATATATACAGGAATTTAAAGTGCGGAAATTATAAATCCTACGCTATTACAAGGCTTCGGGGAGGGGGATCATTTATATGTCCAAAATTGGGGGAATAATAAGCAGTTACAATAAAATAAACGCGCATGAATCTTAGAAATCCTAAGCATATAATCTTTTTGTTGTTTTATTCTACTTTTTGGGAAAATGCTAAATGTTCAATTAAGTCAAATTTAATTAATTTAAAAAAACTGATTAAAATTAACTCCAAAACATACCTAATATTTTTTGCATTTTTTGTTTATGAAAATGATTGAATTTAAATAAATCCTAAGTCTACTGATTTTAAAAATTGGAGAAAATAAGTTTAAATGATTAACTAAATTAAATCATAATTCTAAGTTGTTTATTTTTATGATTTTTATGTTGATTAAAAAGAAAAAACTAAAAGAAATAAACAAAGTAAACAAAGTACAAATGGGCCAGGCAGCAAAACAAGAAAAAAATATAATTCTGGAGGCCTGGGTCGAAAGAGATGCAGGTTGTCTTTCGACCCAGTGAAGAGGCTGGATCGAAGGTGCATGAGGGGCTGCACTCTGAGGGTGTTCGATCTGGATATGTCATCCTTCGATCTGGACATCCTGGATCCAATTCGAAGCTAAACTGCTGAGCTTCGAAACTCTGAACAGGAATCTGAGAATGTATTTCCTGCAAAATGAAACACACATTAAAGGTCCAGGGGGGATTTTACCCCCCCTGGTTCGAATCTCCCCCTTATTCGCACCTGCTGAATCTGGGTCTGGGCTTGTTTTATCCTGGGATTCAAAGGGGAAACTCAGATTGTGCCCAAACAATGGCACAATCTCAACTTTGCGCTGTAGCTTATATGTAGCACATTAAATCAGCAGTAATAATATGAATATGCAATCAAAAATGAATTTAAAAATGAGTTTGAGATTAGATTTTTCTTTTAACAACAGAAGTGCTTCGATCTGTAGTTCTGAGGGTGGAAGTGTTCGCTGGGCAGCAGCTTTGGCTTGGAAAATTCTGGGCAGCGTCTCTCCAAGTTCTCTATTTTTCTGTATATTTTCGTGTCTGTTTGCAACATTTGTGATCTCTTTATATAGAGGGGTGGAGGGGACAGGAAGACAAAGGTTTAAATGACTTTGATTATGTGTTTGACAGCCATGAATGAGAATTTGTAACGTTAATTATGTGTTTGAAAGCCATGAATGAGAGTTTGTAACGTTGGCTAAACACATGGGATCCTGTCCCTTTTTGAATTTTGAATGACATGTAACTGGCCTTCGAATGCTCCCTTTCGAATGAGCTGATGGTCTCCTTCGAATGCTCCCTTTCGAATGGGCTGATGGCCTCCTTTGAATGCTTCCTTTGAATGCTTCTTCGAATGGACCTTTTTGGAATTCCAATCGAAGGACACTGTTATAATGCCAATCGAAGTACTTGTCCATAACGTCAATCGAAAGGCTCATTCAGAATACCAATCAAAGGGTCTTTCAGAATGCCAATCGAAATGCTCCTTCAGAATGCCAATCGAAATGCTCCTTCAGAATTCCAATCGAAATGCTCCTTCAGAATGCCAATCGAAATGCTCCTTCAGAATGCCAATCGAAATGCTCCTTCAGAACACCAATCGAAGGGTCTTTCAGAATGTCAATCGAAATGTACTCGTCCAGAATGCCAATCGAAAGAGCTTGACAGTATGCCAATCGAAAGGCTCCTTCAGAACACCAATCGAAGGGTCCTTCAGAATGCCAATTGAAATGTACTTGAAGCAACACTCAAAAATTTTCCTTTTCCTTTGGCAAGAGTTTGTGATCAACCATGTAGGGGGAAAACTTTGGGAAACATGAGAGGGCAAATTTTGGGGTACAACAAAGGGTACAACCATCATACGCTAGGCCTAAGCTGGATTTGTAAGCGGGAATTAAGGAAAAGTAACCTCAACAGCAAAAGCAACGCATGGGCCCAGCATATTCTTGTACAAAAGTTGCATTTCAAGGACATCAAAGGTACTTCTATGCCACACGTGGGGAAATCCTTTGGATAAAGACTCAAAAGTGGTTGTGAGCATTAAATGATGATGATATTTATCAAACCAGAAATCCTGCAATGTGAGATTCTGCATCATTGCTTAATTCTGGATCAGAAGTTCAGCTTCAGCGTAACTTAGAACAAATATCCAACTTCTGATTTTTGTATCTCTTTGCTCCAGCATGTTCTGAAGGAGTTCTCAGACTTTCTAGGAAGCATGCAACACACTTTGTAAACCTTCTTTGAATTATCCTTGCCAACTCTGACTAATACTTTGTGAAAACTGGTCCAAAAGTTGTAACCAAACTCTGTCTTGGAACTGTCCAGAGTTTGCTGAATGCTTCAGCTTCAAGGACGTGTCTTTGAGGAGTTACCACTTGAAATCCCAGCACTCCTAGGAGAAGCTCTGTTCTGCAATGTTTCAAATCTTGTTGGAGTCCATAACTCTTGTGTCAGAAGTTCTTCCAGAATTAACTTCCATCATGGTGAAAATCTGAGGGTCAAGGATGATCCTTTGAGAAATGAGAGGGCAAGTTTTGGGGGTACAACAATTAGTTTTTCCATTCATTTTGTAGAAATTCAAGAATTATTGGAGCATTGATAATAAATTCCAAATGAAGCTCCAAGATGTGAATTTGATCAATAAATGAATAAGGAAAAAGAAGAAAAGCCATTGGAGTTGTGCAGAGAAAGCCATAAAAGTTGTTGTTCTAGTATGCCTCGTTGGGCGAGGAGCCTTCGCGTATAACTCGTCGGGCGACATAGGGGCAAGAGGAATGAATCGTTTTTCCAGTAGCCACTGAATTGGGCTCGCCAGAATTTCGGTAGGCAAAGAAACATTGTGTCATCGGGCAAAGCTTCCCTTCATCGGGCGAGTGTAGATATTTGAGACCAGTTGCATACGTGGCGTAACCTGGACCTTATGTTTCGGAATTGTCGTCGGGCGACACTTTTATGTCGTCGGGCGACGCGTGCGGACCAGATTTTATTTATATTTCATTTTCATTTCATTTTGTAGGGTTATGGTTTTGGGTGTGGTTTTTGATCTCTCAACTCCATCAACCTCATTTTTATAGTGGATTAGTTTAGATAACAATTGTGGAGCTTGCATAAGGATGATCCGGGGTGGGTTTCTCTTTGATCAACCCTGACAAATTGGTAGATTTATGGTTCATTTCTATTTTTCTTTATGTATTCTCTTTTATGTTTGGTTTGTATATGTATTTACTTTGAAATCATGTATATTTGTTGCCCATGGAGTTATATAAAACTTGCTTTACAAATCTTTGTCGATTGTTTTTCTGGATTTTTGCTATGTGCTCGTGATTTGTGTTGTTATATACATCTATTAGTTGGATTCTTATCTAGGATGATAATGTGTTAGTGTTTGGATTCTATAGATAGATTTAGAGCTGACACTCACTTGGGTGTCTGTGATTAATGCCTCTGTGTTGGTTGTGTCACTCTGAGAGATTGTCGACGCGATTAGCACGGTTGACTTATGTGTTGTTGAGGTGGTTGAGAGATTGCTATCGAGATGATATAGTAGGCCTCTCAAATTGGGTTAGAAATGACTTAGGTTGTGAGTGATACACGGTGACATTGACGAGTATTGCAGGTTGAGTATAACTGGACGATAGGTTTAAGTCTGTAAGAAGTAGTATATATGCACCCTTGATAAGTTATTCCTTTTTCTTTTATTTTTATTTACATTTATTATTTGTTGATAACTTTTACCCTTTTCATTCAACACCCCCCCCCCCCCCCCCCCTCCCCCAAAAAAAAAACAAATCATTAATGAATAATTTGTCGAACGACGACTCGATAGAAAATATATATGGACATGATACAATATAACCTATATCACCTGGTAAAATAATACTTTACTTTTTGCTTGCCGCTATACCGCTGCAACAAAAATGACTATGTTGACGGGGATTGGTTTATTGTTTCGCATTGCGATAATTCCTTTGTTTTTGAATTTTGTAATTAATGTATATATTTTATAGAAATTGTGCACGAACTTGTTTATGTTTACTTGTGAATTTATTTGTTTATGTTTACCACACTTGTATATGTTTTCTATACTTGTTCATTGTATGTTTCCTTTTACGTTTGATTGTGCGTTGGTTAGGAATAACCCGGTGGAAGCAACTTGGAGGAACATTCTTAAATAATAGGCGTCGAACTTAAGACGTATAACAAGCATAATTTATTGTTTTTCAATTTTGTTAGTTTAGGTAGTGTGTTGATTGTTGTTTAAATAAATTGAAATTGAATTTGTTCTAAATTCTCAAATCTTCACTTTTCAACTTGTTTAAACTTCTGAGAGCTTTCTTTTATTAGCTTGAGAAAATTTGTATGTGTATAATTCTTTTTTTAATTCTTTTTTTGTTATTTAGACTCTAATTTTGGTTCGATAGCTTGAGGTCGCTTTTGGTGATTGTCTGAATTTGAGTGTTTCAACTTGGGTATGTTTGGTAATGATAATATTTTGAAGTTGGTACACATTAGGTACTTGTTTATCGCTTTATATAGCATAACATGTATAGGAAACTTTTCATTTGGATAATTACCATTCCATTCATTCTTTTTGCATTACTTGCTTTTGATTGAATCACTTTAGTTCCCTTTTTACCCACAAATGTGAGGAAGCTTTCCATTATTCATATATGCTCGAGGATACATTCTTGTTTTAACTGGATTTCATTATGTTTAATCTTTTATTTGTATTGATTGTATGAAATCATGAAAGTGATCAAGGCATATTTTGTTACATTTTGAGCACAACTACCTAGCCATTTAGTCATTTCACCTTGTGAGTGTGTGCTCATTACTATGCTCTTTGAGCCTTTTTGTCAATGTCCATGTTATTTTTGAACTTAATACTTGTCTATGAGTGTTTAGTTTTCCTTTTTGAATGGATGTTGGTTCTTTGTTTTCTTGAACTCTCAACTATGATTTTTAGTTAAATTTTTACCTTTCCTTAGAAATTAGGGAGTATTCACTTTGATGATGGTTGAATTCAATTTGGGGAGAGCAATTTTTGCTCATTTAGATGTTGGTTTCTGTTGTACCCAAAAATTTTCCCTCCCATTTTTCTTTAAAACAACATGTTCACAAAGGTCTCAAATGCTCAAAGCTACTCAGGAGTTGACTGGTCAAACCTCCTCCTAAGCAAGTATCTTCAACTAGGGTTTGGTGCTTCTCAAAGAATATTTGGTTGCAAGGGTTTCAAATGACTTTCATGGTTCATAATAAGTCCTCAATAATGCTTATGTCAATTTTCAAGCCTTGCATCACAAGTTTGCTCAATCAATTGCTCAGATGACTGAAAGTCAACTATATTAGGAAAAAAGTCAACTATGGTCAACATATAGTCAAACTTCAAGATTTTTTGTCAACATCAACATTTTGAGGTGATATTCATCATTTGATCAAGGGTTGATCATGATTCCTCAAGGAAGGTTCGTAAAATCATCAAAGGTCGAAAAATGACCAAATTAGGGTTTTGATTGAAGATGATTGACCATTGACTTTTGACCTAGTGCATGACTTAATGGCTTGAAGCATGATCTTAAGGACTCAAATACAACATCTTGACCTAATTACATGGCTCAAGACATTTCCAAAGATACAAGTGATTGACAGTTGAAGAATTGAATCAATTGAATGAAGAGTCAACAATTACTCAAAAGTCAAACTTTGACTTTTTAGTCAACATTGGAATTCAAAAATAAAGAATCATAAAAACATTCAAAACTACCAAATTTTGTCATCAAGAATCAATAAATTCAAAAAAGTCAAAAGTCAAGATTTTCAAACACATAGAAAAAATTCAAGTGTTTTGTACCTAAAAAATCCTAACTTCATAAGCAAGTTTCCATAAGATACAAGTTGATTCAAGGTAAAATTTCAACGTGAAAGTTGTAGAGATTTATGAATTCTACAACTTTGATAATGTGGGGTAGTCCTCAAAAAGTGCTTAATTTAAGAGATATAAGTCCATGAAGTTATGATGTTTTTTATCCAACACTTAGAAATTTTTTCAATAAGTTTGATCAGTTTTTTATCCCAACTTCTTGGCCAATTTTCACCAAGTTCCCATTTTATTTAGCCAAAGTGGTTAAAATGAAAGTTGTAGAAACTTTTCAAGCTTTACAAAATGTCCAAGAACACAAATTTATCATACTTGAGCTAGAAGTTTCGAAGAGATGAAGTTGGGTATCTAAGGTTGCATTATAGGTCATTTTTGTGACAAGTTCATAACCAAATCTGCGAACATGCCTTAGAGATCTCACTTTTCAGACCTCTAAACCTTTAAATCTATCCATAATCAAAAGATTACACATTCTTTATGACAATTATCCAAGTAATCCAAGCTTTGTCCAATACATCATGCCATTTTTGGAATTAAAGCTAACACTTCCATTCTTGTAAAGTGACTTTAATCATAAAGTCCACTCTCCTTGAGCCTCTAACTTATTTCCTCTACAAACACTCAACATGAAATCCATAAGAAACATGTCTAAAGCCTCTAACCACTTTAGATTATCTTGTACTTCACATTGGAACTATGGAATGGCCATGTACCTTCACTTACAATCCAACCAAGCCATAACTCTATAACTTGCAAACCTGATCAGTCCTTGCCCTCAAACCTTTTCTCTATAAATAGAGAGTCCATTTTCAAGCCAAGACACGGATGAACAAGCCCTCAAACACTCTTAAACTCAAAATCACTTAGAAAACTCCGTTGTTTCACATTTGAAGCTTCCAACCCCAACTTCAAATCCACTCGTGTGTTTCCCTCTTTTATCATTCAAATACCTTTTATCCATCAAATAGAAGTTGTCCAAACACTCTTGGAACGACTATAACACCTCCACCATCATTATCCAAACCTCACTTTACACCTCTGCAACTTGACTTGTCCATAATAATTGAGGCACTCTCAATCCAAGTTAGGCGTTGCAAAAGCTTCCTGGAGGTTCAATGAAGCTATCCAGATCATCCTAACACCTCTAGAAGTGCCCTAACTTCAAACTCGATTCTCACTTCAGAGGTAACTTTCTCCCACTTTGAAATCCTTATACACGCATCATTTGCTTTCAATTTCAAAAGATAAAATATAGATATGATTGCTCTGAAACTAACCATATCCTTAGTTTTCATTTATATTGACTATGTGATTAGAATTTTGGAGTTGAAGTTTCTGAAATATTAGATTTCAGTTTGGTACCAAGCAAAATTTTCTTCAGCCTTTAACTTATAGCTTTCAATAGTTACATGGTTAAATTTGTGGTAAAAAATCAAGCAAGTTTGATGTTTACATCTTTCAATTTAGTTGAGAAATGAAGCTTTTACAAAATTTGAAAATGTTGTTGTTGTTAATGTCAAACACGCACGAGGAAGAAAATAAAGTTCAATATTTGAGAACAAGTTTATAATATATTTACTGGGGGAGTTTCATAACAGGATGAAACAACTACCCCAATGGTAAAACAAACGTGCGCTAATGTAAAGGACCTGGGTTCGAGCCCCAGTGGTACCCTTTTTTCCCACATATTTATTCTTTTAGATCCAGTGTAAGCAAGCCTAATGCGCGCATGGTGTGCCCTCAAATCTTCACGATCAGATCATCCTCATATCACCTTCATCTAATCAAGTGCTCCAGGCCATGCTCCCCAAGCTATGCCCTCAAGGACTCCCTACACAGGATCCAGCGTTGAAGCTTGTTGGGCCTAGTGGGTATGTTTCTTACACCTCCCAAATTTCTTTTACAAACACCAAGCCCATTTAAATTTTATTTTTTATTTTTCTGCTTCAAACAAACTTCTTGTGTTGGGCCTAATATTTTTTTTTCATACCTCCCAATTTCCTTTTACAATGCCAGGCCCAATATTTCTTTCTTTTACTCTTTATATTTTCTTTTTTACTTTTATTTATTTATTTCATTTAGTTAAAACACAAAAAAATATAATTTTATTTAAAAAATAATTAGGTTTAGGTTAATGCATATTAATTTTGACTTTTTTATTTTGTTGATTAATTAAAATTAATTAGACGTTAGTTTTTTTAAAATTAATTTAGTTAAGTACTAATTAATTTAAAATTAGGTTTAAATTAACATTAACATCAAAAATATTTTCTAACATTTAGTTCTTTTTTAAAATTAACTTAGACTTAGGTTTTAATTAAGTTAACTAAATTAGTTTTCCTTTTAATTTATTAAATTAATTGTTTTTTAATAAATTTATTTTTGTTTATTTTTGTTTTTACTAAAAAAAAAATAATATAAATTAATCAAATAATTAGGTTAATCATCAAAACTTTGTTTTCTATCAAAAAATCACAAAACAATTTCCTTTCTCTTTTCTTTATTTTATATTTTTGCGTATTCTATTATTTCGCATTTTTCCGATTATGTAATTGCGTATTCTATTCATAAATTTATACTCCCGTTCCCGAGGCCTTGTAATAGCATAGAACATTTAATTTCCATAATTCATTGTTTTCCTTATTGTTGTTAGTAATTAGGATTTGTATGGCAAGATTAAAATCAATCATTAGAAAACGTAATCTCAAAAGATAAATACTTGAAATAAAAAACAATTCAAACACGCACCTCTAGGGTACCCTCACTTGTTGCCTTCGGATACAAACAATCATGTCCCTCGAACATGGGATGCTTTAGCAAAGACCCTCGGTTAAAAGATCGTAGTCACTCGATGACCCTTCGATGCTGCCTTCGGTAAAGGATCTTAGTCCCTTATGACAATTGTTAAAGTGTCTTACAAGTAATCTTCTATGACTGTACGATGACCCACGCATGTCCCCCACATCCAATAATAGGGCTTCCTACTAATCAATGGTAGGATAGCACATCTAAAGGAGGAGGAAAAGAACAAAGACTTTTGAGTTGGTAGATCGCTCGTAATCGCTTACTCAAAAAATAAAACAATTTTCACACCTCACGCTTTAAAAAACAACTACTTTCAAAACACTTTATAAACACTCTTGATGAGTGATACAAGGGTTATTATAAAGCAAATTTCCTTACATTGACATCTTCAAAAAAACTTTTCACAAAACAACACTCTCTTTCAAATATTTTTAAACAAAAATTTTGTATACATTCTCAACGATTCGAGAATCATTACAAAATTGTTGTACTTAGGCATTTTCAAAATATTTTCAAACATACATAAGCATAAAAAATTTCAAAGAAGTGAGCTAGAAATTAAGAGCCCGTAGGAAACTACGGATAAAAAGGATGCTAACACCTTCCCTTTTCATAACCTACCCCCCTTACTCAGAAAATTCTCAAAAGGTCTTTCCTATTATTTTCACCCTTTCCTTTATTGAATAAAAGAAAAGTCGGTGGCGACTCATGCATCTGCAACATTTATGATTAAACGCAAAACCCTAAAGCCAGTTCTCCCACCGTATTACATAATTGGCGACTCTGCTGGGGAGACTAAACTAAAAGTGGGGTTACCTTTAGAGCTAAATCACCTTTAATTTGATTTCCTTGTTTGACTTGCCTGCTTTACTTTTAAAAGGTTGTTTGAGTTTATTTTCTTTAAAGATCCTATATTCGGATCTGGGGGCATTTTAGGTAAGTAGCAATAGATTTTGAAAACTCTACGATGTAGATCGATATGATTGAAATAATGGCTATGTTAGTGCGACACATTGGTTTGTGCTGGTGTCTCTTGAGTCAGTCAAGGAGAATGTTAGGTTGCCGTGTGGTGTCATAAGCACTAACTGACCTTAGAACCTTAGTTGACACAACTTAGCCATTAGAAAGTAGTGAGATGGCTGGCTTTGGTTCATACTGAAGTTGGTTGATACTCGATGCTACGCTCATTGAGATTGGACTCTCGGGATATTTCAGTCGTAATTTAGATGCTTGTGCTGAAACAATTCCTGAGAGAAAGATCAGTGATATTGAGAATCCTAGAACCCAATTAATTCTTTTAGGACGGGTTGAGCCAACTAAAAATTCAAGAGGGTACTTACCTATAAACTTCATGCAAGCTTAAACCTAAGGCCTGGTATGTCTTGTTTGTGTTTGATTAAATTTGTGTGAACATGACATCATAGCATCATGACATCATTACGCATCTCATTTTCACTAACCATTTTAAGGACCTAGGGATTTATCTTTGTTCTGTTTTGTAGGTTATGGCTTCCGCTCGCAGAAACACTATTCAGATCAGTTTTGTAAAGATACCTTATCAACTTAAGGAGTTAGTCTCAAGGGTTCCCAAAAGTTCTCCATTCATCAAAAGGCATGGTTGACTACTCAGTTTGGTTACCTCGGATTTTGAAGAAGATATGATGAGTGTTCTATTCCAGATCTTTGACCTTGTACACCATTGCTTCACTTTTCCTGATTATCAGTTGATACCCACAATGGAGGAGTTTCTTAATTACTAGGAGTACCTGTTCTTAATCAAATACCTTTCACCAGTTTAGAGAGAGATCCACAACCTGAAGAAATTGCAGCAGCCTTACATCTGAAGCGGTTCAACATTATATCAAATTGGGAAACAAGGTGTGGAGTCAAGGGTTTTCTAGCTAAATTTCTGTTAGAGAAGGCTCAGTTGTTTCTGGATGCTATGAGTTTTCAAGCTTTAAAAGAAATATTGGCTTTGCTAATCTATGGTTTGATGCTATTCCCTAATCCATACCAACTCATAGATGTAAACACCATCAAAATATATCTTTCTCGTAACCCTGTGCCTACTTTGCTCGGAGACATTCTGCATTCTCTTTACACTCGCACTATGAGGAAGCGAGGGACTCTTATATGTTGCATACCTCTTCTATCTAGGTGGTTTACTTAACACCTTCCCCGATCAATATTGAGGAATGAACAAGGTTTGAGGTAGTCTCAAAGGATGATGTCGCTGTCTCATTCATATGTCTATTGGTGTTCCCGATCTCTAGAAGATGTTACTATCATTAACCGCTGTAGGGAATTCCCTAATGTTCCACTCATTGGCATTAGGGGAGGTATTACTTATAACCCTTCTCTGGCTCTACGATAGTTTGGTTATGCTCGAAGAGATGGTCCTCATGACGCACTTATCCAGAGTATTGTGTTCGACTATGAAAATGATCCTTAAAGTTATCGTCAAAGGTTTATACGTGCTTGGGGCATGGTAAACAAGGTTAATAGAAAAACTTTAGGATAAAAGAACTTTATCCCTTTGGATCCCTACCTCAAATGGGTATGAGCTCGTGCTCAAAACCTTATGATGCCATATCCCACTGTCTTACCAGTAATTTTAGATCCTGTTGCCGAGGGGGATATTCCTTATACCATTCTCTATCCAGACATGCCCACTAGCCTCGAAGAATTGCAGAAGTCCTGGATTCAAATCAAGAAAGAACGCGACAACTTCAAAGCTCAATTCTATGCAAGTGAAAAGAAAGTGTTGGAGCTCACAAAGAAACTTCACGAGGAGCAAAGCCTTAATGCATACATCGACACGAAGAGGAAGCGTCCGTGGGAGACTTGAATCTTAGGTTTTAGAAGTTCATATTGTTGTCTCTTTGAGACCCCTTTTCTTTTCATTGTAAGCCTAAGAGGCAATTGTAATTTTGAACTTACGAATAAAAAATCTTTGTTTTTGTTTCCTCTGGGCTAGCAAATTTAAATCTCCTAAGGTCCTTGAAAATGTTGCATCCACATATCATGCATCATTTCACAAGCCGTTTTCCAATACAAGTTTCCTCATCTATTTATTGTTTATTTCAGTATAAGATGGCTCTCGAACAAACTGTCAAGGATCTGCAAACTCGGCATGCACAATTTCAAGAGACTCTTCTGAATATGGCCAAAGGGCAACAAGAAATGATGGCGCTCCTCACCACGAAAAAGAAGACTAAGAAGCGGGTTGTTATCCTCAACATGGAGAGAAGATTCAAAGGTCTTGCTCAACCAGTTTGAGTGAATGATGTTTCCTCTGAGGAAGACAACAACCAAGAGGAGGATGGTAGAAGTGTTAGGGGTGAAGATATAAATAATCAGGTTTCCGAAGATGAAGACTACTCTGATGAACAGTACTCTCTCGCAGATGACAAGTACAAGCAGTTAGAAGACACCTCAAAGTTGTGGAAATCTAAAAAGTGCCTGGATTGGATTTTGGAGAGCTAGGTCTGATCCTGGGGGTGGTCATCCCTCACAAATTCAAGGTCCTTATCTTTTCTAAATATGATGGGGTCTCTTGTCCCAAACTTCATCTGAGGTCGTATGTTCGAAAAATCCAACCTCATACTGCTGATCGGAAATTGTGGGTCCATTTCTTTCAAGAAAGTTTGTCTGGTACTCAACTTGAATGGTTCTACCAGCTGGAAGGAACCAACAATTGTAAATGGGAAGACTTGGCTGCTGCTTTCTACAAGCAGTATCAATATAATGTTGACCTGGCACTGACTCGTGTGTAGTTGCAAAATATGACCATGGGCTCGAATGAAGGGTTCAAGGAGTATACACAAAAATGGAGGGACCTAGCTCGAAGGGTGCAACCTCCTTAGACGGACTGAGGATTGGTGGATATGTTCATGGGCACTCTGACGGGTCCGTTCTTTAATCTGCTGATTGGGAGTTCTTCATCAGGTTACTGAGATGATTCTGACTGGCGAACGAGTTGAAAGTGGTATCAAGAGCGGGAATATTTCGATGGCTACATCTTCTAATGCTACGAAGAAGCCATTTTGAGGTAAAAGAGAAACCAATGTTGTCTATGGCCAGAAGAGTCGTAGTAATAATGATGGCCATCAGTCTGTGGGAGCAGTATTGATCTCTAATCCAGCACTTGTTTAACAACAACAACAAGGCAACCAATGTAGGTCAGATGATCCGAGGAGGCAATTCACCATGACTAATATGCAATTGGATCAAGTATTGAAACATTTGTTAAAGTCTAACCTCCTAACACTCCGGGATCCTCCTCCTAATCCTAACACATCCTCTCCAAAGTACAATCCAAATGCAAGGCGTGTCTATCATTCAAACAGTCCAAGGCACGACACAAATCAACGGCTGTGCGCTAAAAAAAATTCAAGACATGATTGATAATAAAGAAATTGAGTTCGACCCTTACTGCTCCTATGCCGAAGTATGACAAAGTCATAAGTGCTATTGAACATGTCTTGTATGTTACCTCTGTATGTGATGTGGTTACTCCTCTCTTAACAGTCAAGAAGAATTTGTTACAAGTCGGTTTATTTTCGGGTTATGTTAAAGAATGTTATTGTTGTGCAGTTCATCCCAATGGTTGCAGGTTACTGAAGGAAGGCATTAAACGCTTGATGGATGAACATGTAATTTTGATTGAAAAAGTTTTGTATGCTGAAAATTTGTGCCGAGATTTGTCTGTCATATCTGGCACTCCTTTCAAGATTGCTTTCAAGGGTCCTATAAGGATTATCGCCAATCCAAAAGCTTCTCCCTTAATCATTACAAAACCTGGGCCCATCCCATATTCCTCGGAGAAGGAAATTCCATGGAATTATGGGTCTGACGTCTATTATCATGGCATTAAACAAGAGTTGTCTGACAAAGATGATGAAAAGGTTGATCCCAATATTGATAATATTGCGGGGACCAACAAAATTACTAGAAGCAGGAGGATTTTCTCCACGGAAATCTCTCCACCTGTCCAAGTCATAGTTACCATGATAACTGCTGAGGCTCGGGGTAAAGAGCCAATGATAGAGCCAACCCGGACGGAGGCACCAAAAAATGCAACAGTCAAGGACACCTCTGGACAAGAAATCGAAGAGGTGATGAAGATCATTCGTAGAAGTGATTATAAAATTGTTGAACAGCTGGGGCAGAACCCATCTAAAATATCCATGTTATCTTTACTACTGTGTTCTGAAGCCCATGTGCAAGCTTTAATGAAAATTTTGAAGATTGCTCATGTACCACAAGAGATTTATGCCGATCAATTTGGAAGTTATGTTGCTAACTTAACGACTGACAATGGATTAGGTTTCTCCGATGCTAACCTGACTCTGGAGGGGGGAAATCATAATAGGGCCCTATATGTCTCCATTGAATGCATGGGCACTACGTTGGCTCATATGTTAGTTGATACTGGCTCTTCTCTGAATGTTCTACCAAAGGGCGCTCTTGACGGACTGGATTGTGAAGGGGTTATGCAGAAACCTAGCGACATCATAGTTCGAGCCGTTGACGAATCAAAATAATGGTACATGGAGAAGTGGACCTCCCGATCAAAGTAGGGTCACAAATCTTAGAATCCACCTTCTGTGTAATGGACATCCGGACAGCTTATTCTTGTCTATTGGGACGCCCCTGTATCCATGGGGCAGGAGCTGTTACCTCCACCTTGCACCATAAATTAAAGTATCCTGTGAAAGAGATGATTGTTACTGTCTATGGAGAAGCGGAGTACATGGTCAACCATCTGAATTCATTCCGGTACATAGATATGGACGGAGAATTTATCGAGACTCCATGTTAAACCTTTGAAGTGATTTCCCCTGCTGCTATTAAAGATGTTTCTGCCATTCCAAAGACTACCAAGGTTCCGCACAAGATGGCTTCCTTGAAAGATGCCAAATCTACTTTAGAAAAAGGTGGTTGCATAATTTGGGATCAGCTTCCTGATATCCCCTACAAATCTGACAAGTTTGGTTTGGGCTTTACCATAGAGGGTCTGAGGGGTGTTCGTCGCGCTCATGCTGGAAGACCTCCATTCCATGTCAGCAACAAAGGAGTCAATGCTATAGAAGATGCTGACAGTGATTCTGACCTCAGTAACTGGATTTTTCCTACCATTGGCAACAGACTCAACAATTGGAAAGCAGAAGACATTTTCCCTATCTCCTTCAGCCATAAGTAATAGATATTTATGTGTTTATTGCTTTAAGAAGTTTGGTTATGTAATTTCTTTTAAAACAATAACTTTAAACCCCGTGTCTTTCCCAGGGCATAATGGTTCATTTATTAAGGGTTGTCATTTCATATGTCATGTTTTCATTTAATGAAAACATTGGACGTTTGACATTCAAATTTTACACTCTCTATCTTTCTTTTACTTTATTTCATTTTCAAATAGTTATGTGTTTCTTACACACACCCACACACTATATTGGAGATCCCCATCCACTATGGATCTCATTGATAAAAATTCTTCTATTGCCGCTTATGACTTTGAAAATCCGATCTACCAAGCTGAGGACAAAGGTGAGGAAGATTGTGAAATACTTGGAGAACTTGAAAGACTCTTAATACAAGAAGAAAATACTATCCAACCACATGAAGATATGATTGAAGAGGTAAACTTGGGTTCTGAGACAGACATAAAAGAGGTCAAGTTAGGCGCCAACTTAGAGAATAGTGTCAAGAACAGGTTGATTCAAATATTGCACAACTATGTTGAGGTATTTTCTTGGTCAAACAAAGACATGCCAGGGCTCGATACTAATATTGTGGTTCACCGTCTGCCAATGAAAGAGGGTTATTCTCCGATTAAGCAGAAGGTTCGTTGCATGCGTCCCTAAGATGTCAGAGAAGATCAAGGTTGAGGTTATGAAACAATTCAATGCAGGGTTCTTAGCAGTAACATCATATCCTTAATGGGTTACTAATGTTGTTTTGGTACCAAAGAAAGATGGCAAGGTACGTATGTGTGTAGATTACAGGGATCTGAATAGGGAAATCCCCAAAGATGACTTCCCACTTCCATATATTGATGTTCTGGTCGACAACACTGCTCATCATAAGGTATTCTCTTTCATGGATGGTTTCTTAGGGTATAATCAAATCAAGATGGCACCTGAAGTCATGGAGAAAACTACCTTCATCATACAGTGGGGCACCTTTTGCTATAATGTTATGCCTTTTGGGTTAAAGAACGCCGGGGCAACATATCAGCATGCCATGGTAGCTTTATTCCATGACATGATTCATCACGAGATAGAAGTTTACATCGACAACATGATAGCAAGGTCACAGACTGAAGAAGAACATCTTGATCATCTGCATAAGTTATTTGAAAGGCTGAAGAAGTACAAGCTAAGGCTAAATCCGAACAAATTCACTTTTGGGGTGAGTTCTAGAAAACTCATGGGTTTTGTCGTCAGCGGTAAAGGTAATGAAGTTGATCCTGCGAAGGTTAAAACTATTCAAGAAATGCTGGCTCCCCGTACTAAGAAGGAGGTCAGAGGTTTCTTGGGCCGACTGAATTACATTGCCCGATTCACTCTCATTTGACTGCTACCTGTGATCCAATCTTCAAGCTGCTGAAGAAAGATCAAGTAGTAAAATGGAACGACGACTGTCAAATAGCCTTTGATAAAATCAAGGAGTACTTACAAAAACCTCCAATTCTGATGCCACCACTTGAAGGAATACCTATAATCATGTACCTCACAGTGCTAGAGAACTCAATGAGGTGTGTACTGGGGCAGCATGACGAGCCTGGTCGAAAAGAGCATGCAATATACTACCTTAGCAAAAAGATATTCACTGCTTGAGAAAACTTGCTGCACTTTGGCATGGACTGCTCGCCGACTAAGACAATATATGTTGACCCATACTACTTTATTGATCTCTAAAATGGATCCCATCAAGTATATATTCGAGAAGCCTGATCTCTCCAGAAGAATAGCTCGATGGAAAAGAATCTTAATAGAATACGACATTCAGTACACCACTTAAAAAGCAATCAAAGGAAGTATATTGGCAGATCATTTAGCGCATCAAGTTGTAGATGACTATCAATCTATGAACTTCAAGTTCATGGACGAGAACATTATACTAGTTACATATTGTGAAGAGCCAGGACCGTATGAAGGACCTGAGATAGGATCCTGATTGACTATGTTTTTTGATGGAGTTTCTAACGCACTTGGAAACGGGATTGGTGTTGTGATTATCTCTCCTCAAGGTTTGCATACACCCTTTACTTCCATACTTTGCTTTGGCTGCACCAATAATATGGCTAAATATGAAGTGTGCATCATGGATATTAAAGATGATATTGACTTGAGAATCAAATTCCTGAGTATATATGGGGATTCAGCCCTGGTAATCAGTCAAGTCAAAGGAGAATGGGATACAAAACATCTTAATCTTATCCCTTACCGAGAACATATGCTAACCTTGATTCCGTACTTCAAAGAGGTTACCTTTGAGCATATCCCAAGAGAAGAGAATCAGTTGGCGGATGCATTAGCTACCATGTCATCCATGTTAAAGGTTAGATGGGATAATGAGGCTCCCAGAATTATCATTGAAAGATTCGACGAACCGACACACTGCTATGAAATTGACACCGATGGAGTAGAAGAAAAACCTTGGTTTCATGAAGTGAAAAGGTACCTTGAAACTCAAGAATACCCTGAAATGGCATCGATCAATGACAAGAAATTCCTACGGAGGTTCTCGGCTAAGTTCTTCTTAAGAAATGGAATTCTATACAAGCGCAGTCGTGATTCGACTCTACTTCATTATATGGATAAGAAGGAAGCAGAGAAAATTATGGAAGATATGCACGAAGGCATCTTTGGTACTCATTCCAGTGGGCATACGAAGGCATCTTTGATCACTGAACTCTGTACATAGTTCAAGATCAAACATCATAACTCTTCTCCGTATCAACCAAGATGAATAGCACAATGGAAGCCGCCAACAAGAACATTAATAAGATCATACAGAAGATGGTTGTGACTTACAAAGACTAGCACGAGATGTTACCATTTTCTCTTCATGGATATCAGACTTTAGCGCGGACATTAACTGGAGCATCCCCATTCTCTCTGGTCTATGGTATGGAAGTTGTCCTACCTGTCAAAGTTCATATTCCTTCTCTGAGGATTATGAAAGATGTTGATTTAGAAGAAGACAAGTGGATTCATACCAGGCTAGACCAATTGAATCTGGTTGATGAAAAGAGGCTTGCGACTGTCTGTCACAGTCAGATGTATCAGAAATGTATGATAAAGGAATTCAACAAGAAAATCAAGCATCAGGTATATCAAGCTGGTGACTTGGTAATAAAGTGCATCATTCTACCGCAAGGTGATCCCAGGGGAAAATGGACTCCCACCTACGAAGGGTCATTTGTTGTCAAGAAAGTATTTTCGGGCGGTGCTATGATACTAACCACCATGGACGATGAAGACTTCCCGCACCCTGTGAATATGGACATAGTCAAAAGATACTACGTATGAAAACAAATCGCTAGGTTGACTGGCCTAGGCAAAAATAAGGGCATCCCGGCGAACCAAAAGGGTTCGGACAAAAATTATGGATATATATAAAAGATTGTACACCCGACAAGTCGAAAACCTGAAAAGGTGGCTTGGGCAAAAAAGGGTATCTCGGTGGACTGAAAACCAGAAAGGGCGGTCCAGGAAAAAGTTTGAGATTAAAGCGTACGACTATGTCTCATTGGATCGCTTACTGCAAGCTTTATTACCAAAGTAAAAAGTTCAAATTGTATAGATCAGTTTAATCAATTTCTTCCAACAGCAAGGGATGAGATGTTCGAAGACGCAGGGGCAATAACGGAGTTGGAACCCAACGAGATCATTTCCACATTGTAGCGATAAAAAATGTAGCGGGGTAAATCGGAGATCGAATTATTGATTAATTTGTCTCGCAAAAGCAAGAGTCGCCACCGCGCTTTATTATTTCCAAAGGAAAAGGGAAAAGAGCGAAATAAAACCCTAAATATGCAATGTAAACAGTAATAAAATACAAAGCGTTTTTGAAAAGAGATCTTATGGTTCGGGGGTTGGTTATACAATGGGAAGGTACTAGCACCCACTGTATCTATAGTACTCTATAGGAACCTTTTGAAATATCTGTTTATTAAAATTTGTTCGCTTGATTGAAAATAAATCGTTTTGGCCGAAAAGGGATACGGACGGGGTTTTTGAAGATACGACGACCTAATGTCGAAGTTTTTGCTTAAAAGGTATAAATCTTGAAAAGGTTGAAATTTTGATGGAAGGTGAATGTTTGAGGAAAAATTATCCTGAGTTTTAATGAAATGCGAAAATTTGCGCAGTTAGGTTTGAAGACATGAAGTCAACAAATTTAATGTTTTTCCTTTGGATTTTAACATAAACCGAATAAACAAAAATACACGAACAAAAATATGCGAATAACAATAAAATAGCAATAATCTAAATGATGGAATAAAAGATGCGAACAATGCGTTTTTATGATTTTTTTGTTTAATGTTAACGGGAAGAAAGTATCTTAATTTTTTTACGCATTTTTTTGATAAGGGTAAATCAAAAGAATTATTTAACGAGGACGTGACATTTTTTTTAGTTTTAAGTTATTGAGTCTTTTATATTTTTGATATTAATATTAAGATAATAAAATATTTTTAGTTTTCTATTTTATGCCTTTTATTATAAAAGTATTACTTTAGGAATTCTTTAGATTAAATTAAAACTCAATATTACTAACTAAAATCTAATTTTTAAAAGATATTAAGATTATTAAGTTAAATCTTGAAGGTTTGAATTAATAAAATGGTCCATTATTAAAAAGCTTTAGATTATATCTTTTATTTGGTTAACTAAATTACAACTAAAACTAATAAAATTCTAAGGGATGATCAAAATAGAAAGAAATGGGTTAAAGGATTGGGATAAGGCCCAAGGCAAAATGAGGACAGAGGGGGGTGCACAAGGATTCGTGGGCTTAAGCTAGGAATAAAGGGTGGCCCAAAAGATTATACAACATTAGGGTTAATCTTGTTTTGTCAAATTGGGATTTAGGGTTATCATAAGGCAGAAACGGCGCCTCCCTCTTCTTCACGATCTTCATCTTCTTCGCCCTGCTTCTTCATCCTCGCCACCGGACTTGATGTTTCTCTTTGCCACGGCCACCCACTCTTGGCCCTTCTTCCTTCCACCGAACAAGAAACGAGACGGCTAGACGGAGACGGTAAGCGCGCGTTTGATTTGTTATACTTAATTCATCTTGCATGTTGATTCGATTCTGTGATTTCTGTTAAGTTGATCCTTATTATTAACCCTTATACTTGATTGTTGATGTTTGATTGAGTATGCTCAAAGGAAATAAGAAGAGAGAGGAGCGTTACCTAGGTGGAGGCGGAGGAAGAGCTAGGGGTGACGGAGGCCGGGCGGCGAGGAGAGTGCAAGCGTGCACAACGGTGAACGGTATTTATGACTTTTCTTCTTTGTGGCCTCAGTACTGTACTGTATTGCTTCTTCTTGTTTTGTTGGAACTGCTACCTTGTTTCTTCCTCTTGGAACGTGATGTTGCACTTGGTTTTGTTGAAACTGATACTGCACTTCTTCCTCTTTGTTTGCCTACTGTACTTGTTTTTCTTCTTCTTCTTTGAACATGATGTTGCACTTCTGTTTTCTTCTTCTTCTTGGAACGAGCTACTGTATGATGATTTTTGTTTTTCTCTCTTTGAATGGATTACTGCACTTGGTAGGTTGGTCTGAATAATGATTTTTTGAATGAAATGGGCTTGAGGAATATGCTCTGAAAAGGCCAATGATGTTGACACTGAGGCCAAGTCGGTTGCCTTAGGAATTTTCAGGTTTTTGGATGGATAAAATTCAGGTTTGAGTAACAATTGGACATGATGATGAATGTAGGGATTTTGTGTGGTTCGGACAAATTGATGGAGCTTGGGATATAAGTTGGCTAGGCCATATTGATGGTTGTGTAAACTTGTGTTTTTTGTGAGATTATTTGGTATTTCTCTGATAACAGTAGGATGATGTTGGTGTGAACGGCTCAATCGATTTTGTAGAGTTTGGCTATATGGTTTGGAAGATGGTCTTTGACAGTATGTGATTATGCAGGTTTTTTGGCTTTGTGTTTTTCTTTGATAACTATCTTCTCTTTTTTTTTTTTGTTCCTTGAAGGCTTGGATATATGTTCTACTGTTATTGGTTTTCTTTTTGTTATATATTATAACAACTCCTTCCCTCTTCTTTTCGCTACAGGCCAGGAATTCAAAAATGCTTTGGGATTTCCCTGAGCAATCTGCACTACTGTCCCTCCAATTTGTTTCTATTCTTCTTTTGTGTTATTATTTTTACTGGCTATATTTTGTTTGTCTTGTATAACCTCTTTCTGCCTATGCTAAGCCTGCAAATCCCACACTTCTCCCTCTCTTTTTTTCCTCTCAGTATGGCTTTGATAAAAAAGTGATAAGCTGTACATTTTTTCTGAAATTGCAATGGCCAGAAAATGATGAAAATGGGACTTTTACATTACTTGCAAATGTGGTCAAACTGCATGTTTTCCTTTTAATACAAACTTGTTTTGTTTTCTGCTGTGTGGGCAAAGGTTACGTGAGCATGCTTGCATATGTAGTTACTGCATGGTTTTGTATGCTTATGCTGTATGTCTTTTTAAAATTGCATTTGGGATTTTAAACAAATGTAATTAATTTAACATGCAGTTTTTTTTGGAGAACATAAACTTGCATATGTTTTAAAATTCCTTTCTTTTTTGTGAACCGGGAGAAATCCCGTGATTTGCAAAAAAGAATAACTGATTCCGGCCATTGCATTTAATGATGAAATTTTAATAATTTCGCTTTTTATTTGTTTATTCGAATTCTAATTTCTTTCTTTTAATTGTGCAGGTAACATTAAGTGAGCGGACAAAACGCATTGGATCGGAAGTTTTAGAATTAGGATAGATTAGTTTTTTTATTTCATTTTAGTTTTTGTCAATTTATTATTGTAATTTATTGTAATATATACAATGTTTACATAATAACTTGTACAATAAGAAAATGAATAAAAGAAAACTATTTGCCAATTAAATTCTTCTTCTTTATTTATTTATCGTTTACTATTTCTTCAAACGAATGATAATTGAAAACAAGTTTCAATTACCTACATTCAAAATAATAAACAGATAAATAAATAATTATCGTTGATCAACTAATATCTTCGGTTATTTAATTCATCATTCACAACTAAATTATAATAATTAAAACAGGGTTTCAATTATTTAACTTAGAACGACGAATGATTAAACAATCGTTATTGACCAATGAACTTTTTCCGAATGCTTATTATATTATTCATAAACCTTTAAATTATGTAATAACTAAGAATAAATTCCAGTTACTTAAATTTAAGATAATGAGTAATAAATAAATACTGTCCACACAGTTAATGCGCCTCTTCTTTGATGTTTATTTTATTATCTATACATCTTTAAACTACATAATAATCGAAAATGAATTTCAATTATTTAAATTTTAGATAATAAATAATTAATAAACATCATTTTGGCACGAATCGATTAAATGATTTACTGTTCAGCATAAATAGCTCTTGTCCAGAAAAAGTCATGAATTTTAAAATCGATGGATCAACACAAATGTAATGTAATAATGCAGGTAGGAGACGATATCTTAGGTCAAAATTTGGGGTACAACAGCTGCCCCTATTTAAGTTTCTTCTATCTGGAGATATGAAGATTGAAATCTTCGTTTCGACGAGATTGAAGGTACTTAAATACATAACTACGCAAATTTTGTCCTAAGATGTCGTCGTCATGTTTGGTATGAATGCAGCGATCTAACTCACAGAGAAAGATATTGTGTGAAACGAGACAATGTTGGGGGAATCGAACACCAACAAAACACAGCGGTACGGATTATACATTGCTCGGGAAATAAGCTATCAGCTTCAAACGACAGACCCCCTGACAACGAATAAAATCGAGGGAAAACAACCTCTAACCCTAACAAAGAAAGCATCTTGCATGGGCCATAACAGACCATTGATCCCAAAGCAGTGAGTTCGCAACTTAAGGTCGATGGTAGACAGAGAGTATCAAATGGCTGATAATTGATCACTGAATTTTGGAGGTATAGACTCGTAACAGACTTCTCTGCTAGATTTTCGGAAGTATAATCATTGATGCTGAGGTAATGAGACTGTAGATACGAACGTTGTTCAAATAAAGAAAACTGTCGTTTGTTGTCGTCCAAAGAAAATACCGATAACAAACAAACTGCCCAAATAAAGAAGCTGCCGCTTGCTGTCGTCCAAAGAAAATACCCATAACATACAAGCTGCTCAAATAAAGAAGTTGCCGCTTGCTGTCGTCCAAAGAAAATACCCATAACATACAAGCTGCTCAAATAAAGGAGCTTCCGCTTGCTGTCGTCCAAAGAAAATACAAATAACATACAAGCTGCTCAAATAAAGAAGCTGCCGCTTGCTGTCGTCCAAAGAAAAGTAGTAACATACTGGTAACTCATGAAGAGTTTGCTGCTTGTCGCTTTCAACAAGATAAAAATGACGCACTAGTAGCTCATGAAGAACTGCTGCTCGGCGCTCTCGAAAAGATAAATGACGCACTAGTAGCTCGTGAAGAACTGCTGCTCGGCGTTTTCAACAAGATAAAATGACGCACTAGTAGCTCGTGAAGAACTGCTGCTCGGCGTTTTCAACAAGATAAAATGACGCACTAGTAGCTCGTGAAGAACTGTTGCTCGGCGTTTTCAACAAGTAAACGTACAAGTTGCTCATGAAGGGCTACCGCTTGTCGTTTTCAAAAAGTAACGTACAAGTTGCTCATGAAGAGCTGCCGCTTGTCGTTTTCAAAAGCAATCGGGAGGAAATTGCGATGATACTGGCAGAGAATAAAATCGTCGTCAAAGAGAAACCTGAATCAATCCTTCCCGAGGAGATCAAATACTTAAATGTGCAAAATAAATGCACCAACCGTCTAGGTTGCCAATTCACTGGGGAGAATCAAAGAAATAGCCTATGCAAGAGGCAGCACCTTCATCCAGGAATAGCCTAAAGAGAAAGCAGTCAAACAAGACTCCACCCAATGAAAAAGTAACTCGATTGGGGAATTCATCCTATCCAGAAATGGACAAGGTAAGCTGAATCAAAAATCATCCACGAGGATTAGCTCAGTTGGGGAATTTAGAAAGGAAGCACATTTTCTGCCTAAGCTAACCTTCTACTTGGAAAGAAATATGTACGTTGTTCGAATAAACAAAGTACGACCCAAAATCCATGGCAAATGTGGATATGCATGCTGATATGAGTGTAAATGAGTAAATGAATGTTATGCTGACAAAACAGACAGATGGAATATCTTGGAGATAATAAGATGTCACAGCAAAATAGATACTCGGCCAATCTTAAACAGACGGAAGATAACCGGAATTGGAAACACACAGCGACGTCGGAGGGTATCACGCTACAAGGTCCAAGTCTTCTGAGGAGAAGAACATCCAAATCCAATCTTCTAACATCAATAGATCACGGTACGAGACAAAATGCGCCACACTTCAGAAATCGCCCAGATTGAGATAGCCAAAACAAAGCTCAACTAGAACAGTTGGGGAGTCACCAAACTTAGTACCACTAGAAACACAAGTTTACACAACCGACACCTCATGGCGATTTGAAATAAAACATGCTCGTCATGCAAGGATAAACTACTGTACTGCTTTGCATTTCATGGCTTGACCATCCTTGGAACAAACTGTTAATATTCCTTTCGTTATTCACGACACATATTTAAAATAAGGACATTTAAGTAAATTTGTTTCAAGTATTTCCATAAAAATTAAAATTTTGCCCACAAAAGATAAGTGCTCAAACTTCATTAATAAGAGGTTGTTCGCTAACAATGTGACCCCAACGGTTTACAAAAGCTTGGGGAAATAGTACATGAAATAAAAGGTCATACAAAACAATGATCACTATTCTCCCTAACAACTTTGAATTCCAGAATGTGTTCAGATGCCGAGACTGATTTGACCAGAAACCTGCCTAAGCGAAATACTTCTTGACTGCATCGGCGTTCAAAGGACGCGGGAGATCTTCACCATCCATATTGGTGAGGATCATGGCACCTCCAGAGAAAACTTTCTTAACAACATACGGTCCTTCATAGTTCGGGGCCCATTTGCCCCTAGAATCAGGTTGGAAAGATAATATCTTCTTGAGCACAAGGTCACCTTCTCTGAACTCGCGCGGTCGAACCTTCTTATCAAAAGCCTTCTTCATTCTCTGTTGATACAATTGACCGTGACACAAAGCTGTCAATCTCTTTTCTTCGATTAAATTCAACTGATCGTATCTACTTTGACACCATTCGGCCTCAGAAAGCTTAGCTTCCATCAACACTCTCAGAGACGGAATCTCAACCTCCACGGGGAGTACTGCTTCCATACCGTAAACTAGGGAGAAAGGGGTCACGCCCGTTGAAGTTCGAACCGAAGTACGGTACCCGTGTAAAGCAAACGGAAGCATTTCATGCCAGTCCTTATAAGTTACCACCATCTTCTGGACAATCTTCTTGATATTCTTGTTAGCATCTTCAACAGCCCCATTCATCTTCGGTCTGTAAGGAGAGGAATTATGATGTTCGATCTTGAACTCTTCACAAAGCTCCTTCATCATCTTGTTATTCAAATTCGACCCATTATCGGTGATGATCTTGCTCGGGATACCGTACCGACAAATGATCTGATTCTTGATAAATCTGACTACCACCTGTCTGGTTACATTAGCATAAGATGCTGCTTCCACCCATTTGGTAAAATAATCGATCGCTACCAAGATAAAACGATGACCATTTGAAGCTTTGGGTTCAATCATCCCAATCATATCAATACCCCACATAGAGAAAGGCCAAGGTGAAGATATAACATTGAGGAGGGTCGGCGGCACGTGCATCTTGTCCGCATAAATCTGGCATTTATGACACTTCTTCACATATTTGCAGCAGTCAGATTCCATTGTCATCCAATAGTAACCAGCTCTCAACATCTTTCTAGCCATTGCATGTCCATTGGCATGAGTGCCAAAGGATCCTTCGTGCACTTCTTGCATCAGCATATCTGCTTCACGTTTGTCTACACATCTGAGCAAGACCATGTCATAATTCCTCTTATACAACACCTCTTCATTTAGAAAGAAACTGCCTGCTAATCTTCTCAACGTCTTCCTATCTTTACTGGATGCCCCAGGCGGGTACTCATGAGTTTGAAGAACACGTTTTATGTCATAGAACCAAGGTTTGTCGTCGGTGACCTCTTCCACTGAGAACACATGAGCAGGTCTGTCGAGGCGCATAACCCGGATTGTAGGCACATCATTCCAATCATTCACTTGAAACATTGAAGACAAGGTAGCCAAAGCATCAGCCATTTGATTCTCGTCCCTAGGGATATGATGTAATTCCACCTTGTTGAAGAAGGTTAACAACCTTCTAGCATAGTCTCTGTAAGGGATCAAGCCAGGATGGCGAGTCTCCCATTCTCCTTTGATTTGATTAATCACCAATGCCGAATCTCCGTAAATATCAAGAACCTTAATCCTTAGATCTACCGCTTCTTCGAGGCCCATAATACATGCCTCATATTCTACCATGTTGTTCGTACAGTCAAACTTCAGTCTTGCCGTGAACGGGATATGAGTACCTCGGGGAGTAACGATGATTGCCCCAATTCCATTTCCATAGGAATTCACAGCTCCGTCAAATATCAAACCCCAACGGGATTCAGGATCAGGTCCTTCTTCAGGTAACGGCTCTTCACAATCTTTAGCTTTTAAGTACATAACATCTTCATTCGGGAAATCAAACTTGATGGATTGATAATCTTTAATTGGTTGGTGAGCCAAATGGTCGGCTAAAATACTCCCTTTGATTGCTTTCTGAGTGTGATACTCAATGTCATATTCAGATAACAACATCTGCCAACGGGCTATCCTTCCAGATAAGGCGGGCTTCTCAAAGATATACTTGATTGGGTCCATTTTGGAGATCAACCAAGTAGTGTGGTTAATCATATACTGGCGCAGACGGCGAGCAGCCCAGGCTAAAGCACAACAGGTTTTCTCAAGCAATGAGTACCGAGACTCACAGTATGTGAATTTCTTACTCAGATAGTATACCGCATGTTCCTTCCTTCCAGTCTCGTCTTGCTGACCAAGCACACATCCCATGGAGTCTTCCAATATAGTCAAGTACATAATCAAAGGCCTTCCTTCCACCGGAGGAATCAAAATGGGAGGTTCGAGAAAATATTCCTTGATGCTGTCAAAAGCTTTCTGACAATCTTCTGTCCACAAACATCCTTGGTTCTTGCGGAGAAGTTTGAAAATCGGCCCACAGGTAGCAGTCATATGAGATATAAATCTAGAAATGTAGTTCAGTCTCCCAAGGAATCCTCTTACTTGTTTTTCCGTCTTAGGTGCGGGCATTTCCCGAATAGCTTTGACTTTATCGGGATCTACTTCAATACCTTTCTGACTGACAATGAAACCCAGAAGTCTTCCAGAACGAACGCCAAAAGTGCACTTGTTGGGATTCAGACGGAGTTTATACTTTCTCAAACGCTGGAATAACTTCAACAAATGCTCCAAGTGATCTTCCTCAGTCTGCGATTTGGCGATCATGTCATCCACATACACTTCGATCTCCTTATGCATCATGTTATGGAACAAAGCAGTCATGGCCCTTTGGTATGTTGCACCAGCATTCCTCAAACCAAACGGCATAACCCGATAACAAAAAGTTCCCCACGGTGTAATGAAAGCGATCTTCTCCATATCTTCCGGCGCCATCTTGATTTGATTGTAACCGGAAAAACCATCCATGAAAGAAAAGACTTTGAACTTGGCGGTACTGTCGACCAATACGTCAATGTGAGGTAATGGGAAATCATCTTTCGGACTAGCTCTATTCAGATCTCTGTAGTCTACACACATCCGAACTTTGCCATCTTTCTTTGCAACAGGCACTATATTGGCTAACCACTGAGGGTAGACCGACGTAACAAGGAAACCTGCATTGATCTGCTTCTGAACTTCTTCTTTAATCTTGTCAGCCATGTCGGGACGAGTCCTTCTCAACTTCTGCTTAATCGGCGGACATTCAGGTCTCAACGGTAAACGATGCTCCACAATATTGTTGTCCAAACCTGGCATATCTTGGTAGGACCAAGCAAACACATCAACGTACTCTTTGAGAAGCTCCAACATTTTCTCCTTAACTTCCGGGATAAGCAGTGCTCCGACTTTGACTTCCTTTCTATCCTCTTCATCACCTAAGTTGACCAACTCTACAGGTTCTTCAAATGGTTGAATGATCTTCTCATCCTGCTCAAGCAAACGGGAAATCTCAATAGGAACCTCTTCATCATCCCCTTCTTCGGCTCTGAACACAGGGAATTCAAAGTTGGGAGAGGGCATAGGATCATTGTTTTCGATGGTTAAGTCATGAAGTAATCTGCACACATGATTATGCTTTATTTTAGAAATCGATTTGTGCAAATAAAACAAAATGTTCTTAATTAATTTTCATTATTATTTCCCGAAAAAGTGAAAAATAAAACAGCAGTGGACAAAATAACATTTTTATTCATTAAAGGGGAAATACTTGAAACAGAAAGCCCAGACATTTCTCTTTTGCCTTGTGCAGAGCAAAAGGAGTTATTTTTCATAGCCCGACACAAAATACGTTTCGCCTTGGGCAGAGCGATTTTTCAAAAGGAAAATAAACAAAACATTACTCGGAAATATGCATAACCACAGGAATATCAACAGCTATCCAGTTTTGGCAAGCCAATCCAGGCGTCACAAGCACGGGCAAATCCTCCTCGGAATCATCATCTATGATAGCATCAACTTCAGGATGCACAAACCCTGCACTTCGGAAGACCTCTTGAATTGGACGAACAACCACCTCCTTCTTGACCCTTGCAGATATTGGATGAAAACCCAAACCTTCCCCAGACTTGTTCTCGGGTAACGTCAACACCTGGCCCCATCCTTCGGCCGAACCACTTTCCACCACTCGCCGTGCATCCTCAAACGAAGAGATGGACGCCCCTTGCTTTTTCACTGTATTCTTAGCAACAGATAGGCCCTGGAACTGGGTCCCAACATCCTCGTCAGCATCAATAAAAGAAAATGATGATAAATGACTTACCACCATGGCCTGCTCTCCCCCAATCATCACTAGTTTCCCATGTCTCACAAACTTTAATCTCTGATGAAGCGTGGAGGTGAATGCCCCGGCATCATGGATCCAGGGACGACCCAATAAACAACTGTAAGCAGCACGGATGTCCATCACTTGGAAAGTGATTTGGAAAGTATGGGGACCAATCACTATGGGAAGATCCACTTCACCAATAACTGTCTTCCTGGAACCATCAAATGCTTTAACAATTACTCCGCTAGGCCTCATAGGAGCACCTGGATATGAAAGTCGAGACAACGTGGTCTTGGGCATCACATTCAACGACGAGCCCGTATCCACCAACACACTTGATAAGGTATCGTTTCCACAACTTACTGAAATGTGCAAAGCCATATTATGGTTTCTCCCCTCCTCCGGGAGTTCTTCATCACTGAAACCCAGGTTGTTACACGAAGTTATATTTCCCACAATCCCATCAAACTGATCAACTGTCACATCATGGTCTACGAACGCCTGGTCCAAAACTTTCATCAAGGCTTCTCTATGTGCCCCAGAATCTCTCAATAAGGCAAGCAAGGAAATCTTGGAAGGTGTTTGCAGAAGCTGGCCCACAATCTTATACTCACTTCTTTTGATAAGCTTTAAGATCTCATCCTCTTCAGGGTGAGGGATAGGTTCGCTGGATCGGCCTATCTCAACTCTTGGTTCACCATTTCTTACAGGAATCTCCGCCGGCATGGGCCTCCTAACTTGAACTTCTGGTCTTCTCGACGGTACTGCGGCAAAAACACGCCCACTTCTTGTCACTCTACTTACATCGGCAATATTAACAAAAGACGGTCTGGTTGGTACGGGGACCTCTACCCCATTCTCGATCATGGTGGCGTTATACTTGTACGGCACGGCTTGGTCTGAGCTATAAGGCACAGGGCCAGGTGGGTAAATAATCAAGGGATCAACAGACGCAGTCTGGCTGTTGTAAGCAATCTCTACTGATTCTGGCAAATTAAATTGTGGGGTGATAACATTCACTTCATCTTCAGGATTTCGGTCATAGGTAATAGTGATAATTCTCTGATCTAGCAACTTCTGAATGTCCTCCTTCACAATAGGACAATCATCTTCTCTTGAACAAAACTCACAAACGTCATAATTATGCTGGTGCCTAACAAAGGCAAGTCTTCTCAAACTCTGATGTAACCTGATCAATGATTCTCTAATGTGCTCGACTTGAAAAACTCGGAACTTCCCCGGACAACCTTCCACCATATTCACAGAAGCTGCCCCATGTCGGGGCAAAGGGTTATCTCTGACATTTGGATTAACATCCTTAAAAGACAAGATGCCATTCTTAATTAACCTCTGCACGTCCGCCTTCAAAGCAAAGCAATTCTCAAGGTTGTGCCCCGGCGACCCTTGATGATATTCACAGAATTGATCCGCCTTGTACCACGGAGAAGCACTGTTCGGTGCGACAGGAGGTGGCTTTGTTGTGATGAGATTCTTTCTAATGAGAGCAGGGAACAGTTCAGTATACGTCATAGGAATGGCATCGAACTGCGGTTTCCTGGGCGAACGGTTCTGATTGTTGAACGGATAAGCCTGTTGTCGAGGCTGCTGCTGAAAAGGCCGGGGTTGAGTTGGCGGAATTTGATGAGATGGGGCTATCAAAGCTGGGCGGACAGCCGGAGTGACTGCCGCAACGTGAGAGTAACCTCTCCTGGGCCTACCTGGAAACAGAGCACTGACATCTTGCTCTTTTCTCTTCGGGAAAACACCTCCGAACTTCTTCGCGCTGCTAGACGGACTCCCTTCTTTAACCAAACGCCCTTCGCGAATTCCTTCCTCTAATCGCATGCCCATGCTTACCATTTCGGTGAAGTCGCTGGGTGCGCTGGCTATCATTCTCTCATAGTAAAAGGACCCCAAAGTCTTCAAAAATATCTTAGTCATCTCTTTCTCCTCAAGAGGTGGATAGATTTGAGCAGCAATTTCACGCCACCTTTGGGCATACTCCTTAAAAGATTCTCGGTCTCTCTGCGACATGGCCCGGAGTTGATCCCTGTCCGGCGCCATGTCAACGTTGTACTTGTACTGATGGACAAAGGCTTCACTAAGATCGTTAAAGTTGCGGATTCGAATGCTGTCTAAACCCATATACCACTTTAGAGCAGCACCCGTCAAGCTGTCTTGAAAATAATGAATCAACAAATCATGATCATCGGAGTACATCGACATCTTCCTCACGTACATTGTCAAATGGCTTCTAGGACACGAATCACCCTTATATCTCTCAAAGTCTGGCACTTTGAATTTCGCTGGAATCTTGACATTTGGAACTAGACAAAGGTCATGCGTACTCTTCCCAAACAAATCCTTCCCTTTCAATGCTCTAAGCTCCTTCTGCATTTCCTGGAACTGATCCTGAAATTCTTCCATTCTATCAAAAAGACCCAAACTTTCAGCGGGCTCGGCAGGATAAACTGGTTCATTCAAATATGGTACTGAGTGGACCACAGGAGCAACGGTCGTCATAACTGGTTGCGGAAAAGGTGTTACAGACTGAATTACTGGCGGCATGGCAGTTGTCTCTGGTTGAGGAAGAGACAATGCAGACTGAAATATAGGTTGTACGGTAGGCTGATACCCCTCTGGCACAAAGTTGTAAGGCATTCCCCACGGAAAACCTTTCGGTATCTGATGTTGAAGCGGAGAGTTGATTTGAGTTGCGGAGTCAGGAACTGTAACAATTTCGGAAACCACTGGAGTTGAAGTCTGAATCTCGGCAGCCGTAGTCAATGGCTGATTCTGAACAGCCACCAAACTTTCCACCAACGCCGTTAACTTTTCCATCTCGGCACGAAGTGTAGCAACTTCCCCACGAAGCTCGTGATTTTCCTGTTCCAAATCTTCCATTTTCTTTTGACGATTGGCCCGAGTGTCGTATCGGTGAGACAGCTTGACAACCTTCGGTGGAAAAAGAACAAGAATGGGACTCTAGAAAACATGTGATGTGGAATGTGAAATGATGCATGATGGCAATGCAAATGATGACTCATTTTAAAAGTTTTTCAAGGAACTTTAGTAACTTTACATACATCAATGGTAGAGGAATTTAGAACAACAAAAACTCAATCTGTTAATCGAAAGCGATAAATTACAACTTACAATTTGGAAAAGTAAATTACAACTTTGAGATAACAAATCCACTAATGAAAGCAATAAATTACAACTTGCAACATGAAAACCATAATAAAGTGATAAATTACATTTTCGAAGTAAGAAAGCAGTAAATTACAACTTGGAGCATGAAGCCCAAAATAATACAATAAATTACAATTTCGGAGCATGAAGCCCTTTTACATAGTTTTACAAAATGACATCAATAAAATAAACTAAAGCTAAAGCTTACTCGGAATCCTCAGATGACGGACCAAATACCAGCTGTAACCGGAGCTTCTTGATCTTTTCTTAGTAAAAGTCTTCCATATCTTTCTTTTCCGCTATCAGTCGATCAATGATTTCTTCCTGTGGATTAGGAATAAGAGCCACGCTTACTGAACATTCCCTTTTTCTCTTCCTTTCACTCGCATATTTCTTTAGCAAGGCATCCTTCTGACGAAGCTTCTCATCGTGGTCAACGAACCGGTCGTCTTGAATAAGCAAAAACTCCTTCTTTTCTTTCAGCTGTCGAGTCAGGACTCGATTCTCATATTCAGACATATGGTACTTTTCCTTCCAAGCATCCCTCTCGGATTTCATCCTAGCCAGGTTTCCTTGATATTCTCCTACATCCGCGATAGGGATAACAACCGATGATGGTGCGATGGCAGGGAACAAAGGTTTCTCAAGTTTATATGGCATCTTGAGAGCACAAGCCCTAGCACGGACCCACTGCAGGTAAGGTTTCAAAGAGACGGCCCCTCTATGTCCCAGCATATCTCTCCCTTTCTTGTGGATATGGCGCCAAGCTCCTTCAATCTCTCTCTTAGCAGCCTGATGATCTTGTCCTTCCTGAAGAAAGAAACCACTCACATGGATACTGTTCGGCTTATCTCTCATCGGGTACCCGAACTGACGGCGCGCTAGCATAGGGTTGTAGTTGATTCCACCCCTCGTACCAAGAAGAGGTACGTTGGGAAAAGCACCACAGCTGTCAATGATCTCCACGTCATGGTAAACTCGATTGTACCAGTCAACATCGAAATGAGTGAGAGCCATAATCTTTGGCGCCCAACGCGGTTCCCTCTCAAGATCCCAGAAAGCATCGGACCCAGGTAAATGCGAGACATACCACTGATACAGCAACGACACACAACAGATAATCATCCCTCCTTGACAAGAGTTTCGAAGATGGGTAGAGTAATACGTGTCCCCTAGCAGCGTAGGGACCGGATTTCCAATCAGGAAAATTCTGATGGCATTGACATCCACAAATTTATCAACGTTAGGGAATAAGAAAAGACCATACGCGAGTAGAGCAAACACGTCCTCGAAGGCAACGGTATCCTTTGTATCAGCAAAGTAACGAGCTTTCTTCAACAGAAACTGCGCCGGCAAACCCCGGATTCCCCCTTTCGTAGTCATATTCTCCTCTACCTCTGACTTCTTTAGGTGGGTGATGGTTGCTATCTCATGGGATTTAGGCTCCTCTTCTAATCCGGAAAAAGGAACACGGTCGACGATCGGCAAACCAAGAATATAGGAGTACTCCTCTAAAGTAGGCATCAACTGATAATCCGGGAAGGTGAAACATCGGTACAGGGGATCATAGAACTGAACCAACGTGTTGAGGATGCCTTTCTTCATCTTGCGCTTCATGAGCGGTACGATGGACCCATATTTCTTCTGAAAATCTGTCGGACTCTCTATCTTCGGAATCAAACTCTTCAGTTCTTCAATTTCGGGTTCCTTGAAGCTAAAGCTTCGAGTATTTCTCCTTCCAAATTCCATAATACCCTGAGACGTTTGCAAAAATCAATCCAAAGTTCCTTGAAAAACGAGTTTTTTACAAAGATGTTGATGAATGCATGAATGAATGATAGTGCAACAGTCACGCATAAATTTGCAAACATGGGGTTTAAAGGTTCAACGTCCAGCATGGAGTCAAGGGTAAAGCCCACCCAAAGGTATGTACTAATGTTTCGATCACACCTGTAAGACAAGGTTCTAAGAGTTCCCAGAGTCTACATCCCTCTTTCGGATATTACCAACGTCTTGATTACTCAATAATTAGCAATATTCTCAAGAGAAACTCATCTGAGCGTAGCATCGCGTGACAACTACTTCCGAATTACTCCATTATAGTCTCCGCGCTACACCTAAAAGGGCCAAGATGGGTTAGGGTTCTACGGTCCTCAACTTCTCGGGCTCCTAGGTCGAAAATAATAATGTCTTCCCGATTACTCGGTAAACAAATATTAAGTTCAAGAGGGCCTTCCATTGAGTGGGGGATCTCATGCCTCCTTCTTCGGGATTACTCCCGCAAAGTTAACATGACTATACCGCCCGTCCTATTCCTTAAGTGTTACTTAATCCGGGTATAGGATTCGTCCTTTGCAAAAAACCAAACACCCCAATTTAAACACATAATCAAACAAATCAAATAATAGTAAAACAGATAAGACAAATTAGGCTTAACCCACTTAGGGATGGACCAGCAAAAGGTCAATCTTTCCCCAGCAGAGTCGCCAATTCTGTAGCGATAAAAAATGTAGCGGGGTAAATCGGAGATCGAATTATTGATTAATTCGTCTCGCAAAAGCAAGAGTCGCCACCGCGCTTTATTATTTCCAAAGGAAAAGGGAAAAGAGCGAAATAAAACCCTAAATATGCAATGTAAACAGTAATAAAATACAAAGCGTTTTTGAAAAGAGATCTTATGGTTCGGGGGTTGGTTATACAATGGGAAGGTACTAGCACCCACTGTATCTATAGTACTCTATAGGAACCTTTTGAAATATCTGTTTATTAAAATTTGTTCGCTTGATTGAAAATAAATCGTTTTGGCCGAAAAGGGATACGGACGGGGTTTTTGAAGATACGACGACCTAATGTCGAAGTTTTTGCTTAAAAGGTATAAATCTTGAAAAGGTTGAAATTTTGATGGAAGGTGAATGTTTGAGGAAAAATTATCCTGAGTTTTAATGAAATGCGAAAATTTGCGCAGTTAGGTTTGAAGACATGAAGTCAACAAATTTAATGTTTTTCCTTTGGATTTTAACATAAACCGAATAAACAAAAATACACGAACAAAAATATGCGAATAACAATAAAATAGCAATAATCTAAATGATGGAATAAAAGATGCGAACAATGCGTTTTTATGATTTTTTTGTTTAATGTTAACGGGAAGAAAGTATCTTAATTTTTTTACGCATTTTTTTGATAAGGGTAAATCAAAAGAATTATTTAACGAGGACGTGACATTTTTTTTAGTTTTAAGTTATTGAGTCTTTTATATTTTTGATATTAATATTAAGATAATAAAATATTTTTAGTTTTCTATTTTATGCCTTTTATTATAAAAGTATTACTTTAGGAATTCTTTAGATTAAATTAAAACTCAATATTACTAACTAAAATCTAATTTTTAAAAGATATTAAGATTATTAAGTTAAATCTTGAAGGTTTGAATTAATAAAATGGTCCATTATTAAAAAGCTTTAGATTATATCTTTTATTTGGTTAACTAAATTACAACTAAAACTAATAAAATTCTAAGGGATGATCAAAATAGAAAGAAATGGGTTAAAGGATTGGGATAAGGCCCAAGGCAAAATGAGGACAGAGGGGGGTGCACAAGGATTCGTGGGCTTAAGCTAGGAATAAAGGGTGGCCCAAAAGATTATACAGCATTAGGGTTAATCTTGTTTTGTCAAATTGGGATTTAGGGTTATCATAAGGCAGAAACGGCGCCTCCCTCTTCTTCACGATCTTCATCTTCTTCGCCCTGCTTCTTCATCCTCGCCACCGGACTTGATGTTTCTCTTTGCCACGGCCACCCACTCTTGGCCCTTCTTCCTTCCACCGAACAAGAAACGAGACGGCTAGACGGAGACGGTAAGCGCGCGTTTGATTTGTTATACTTAATTCATCTTGCATGTTGATTCGATTCTGTGATTTCTGTTAAGTTGATCCTTATTATTAACCCTTATACTTGATTGTTGATGTTTGATTGAGTATGCTCAAAGGAAATAAGAAGAGAGAGGAGCGTTACCTAGGTGGAGGTGGAGGAAGAGCTAGGGGTGACGGAGGCCGGGCGGCGAGGAGAGTGCAAGCGTGCACAACGGTGAACGGTATTTATGACTTTTCTTCTTTGTGGCCTCAGTACTGTACTGTATTGCTTCTTCTTGTTTTGTTGGAACTGCTACCTTGTTTCTTCCTCTTGGAACGTGATGTTGCACTTGGTTTTGTTGAAACTGATACTGCACTTCTTCCTCTTCGTTTGCCTACTGTACTTGTTTTTCTTCTTCTTCTTTGAACATGATGTTGCACTTCTGTTTTCTTCTTCTTCTTGGAACGAGCTACTGTATGATGATTTTTGTTTTTCTCTCTTTGAATGGATTACTGCACTTGGTAGGTTGGTCTGAATAATGATTTTTTGAATGAAATGGGCTTGAGGAATATGCTCTGAAAAGGCCAATGATGTTGACACTGAGGCCAAGTCGGTTGCCTTAGGAATTTTCAGGTTTTTGGATGGATAAAATTCAGGTTTGAGTAAAAATTGGACATGATGATGAATGTAGGGATTTTGTGTGGTTCGGACAAATTGATGGAGCTTGGGATATAAGTTGGCTAGGCCATATTGATGGTTGTGTAAACTTGTGTTTTTTGTGAGATTATTTGGTATTTCTCTGATAACAGTAGGATGATGTTGGTGTGAACGGCTCAATCGATTTTGTAGAGTTTGGCTATATGGTTTGGAAGATGGTCTTTGACAGTATGTGATTATGCAGGTTTTTTGGCTTTGTGTTTTTCTTTGATAACTATCTTCTCTCTTTTTTTTTGTTCCTTGAAGGCTTGGATATATGTTCTACTGTTATTGGTTTTCTTTTTGTTATGTATTATAACAACTCCTTCCCTCTTCTTTTCGCTACAGGCCAGGAATTCAAAAATGCTTTGGGATTTCCCTGAGCAATCTGCACTACTGTCCCTCCAATTTGTTTCTATTCTTCTTTTGTGTTATTATTTTTACTGGCTATATTTTGTTTGTCTTGTATAACCTCTTTCTGCCTATGCTAAGCCTGCAAATCCCACACTTCTCCCTCTCTTTTTTTTCTCTCAGTATGGCTTTGATAAAAAAGTGATAAGCTGTACATTTTTTCTGAAATTGCAATGGCCAGAAAATGATGAAAATGGGACTTTTACATTACTTGCAAATGTGGTCAAACTGCATGTTTTCCTTTTAATACAAACTTGTTTTGTTTTCTGCTGTGTGGGCAAAGGTTACGTGAGCATGCTTGCATATGTAGTTACTGCATGGTTTTGTATGCTTATGCTGTATGTCTTTTTAAAATTGCATTTGGGATTTTAAACAAATGTAATTAATTTAACATGCAGTTTTTTTTGGAGAACATAAACTTGCATATGTTTTAAAATTCCTTTCTTTTTTGTGAACCGGGAGAAATCCCGTGATTTGCAAAAAAGAATAACTGATTCCGGCCATTGCATTTAATGATGAAATTTTAATAATTTCGCTTTTTATTTGTTTATTCGAATTCTAATTTCTTTCTTTTAATTGTGCAGGTAACATTAAGTGAGCGGACAAAACGCATTGGATCGGAAGTTTTAGAATTAGGATAGATTAGTTTTTTTATTTCATTTTAGTTTTTGTCAATTTATTATTGTAATTTATTGTAATATATACAATGTTTACATAATAACTTGTACAATAAGAAAATGAATAAAAGAAAACTATTTGCCAATTAAATTCTTCTTCTTTATTTATTTATCGTTTACAATTTCTTCAAACGAATGATAATTGAAAACAAGTTTCAATTACCTACATTCAAAATAATAAACAGATAAATAAATAATTATCGTTGATCAACTAATATCTTCGGTTATTTAATTCATCATTCACAACTAAATTATAATAATTAAAACAGGGTTTCAATTATTTAACTTAGAACGACGAATGATTAAACAATCGTTATTGACCAATGAACTTTTTCCGAATGCTTATTATATTATTCATAAACCTTTAAATTATGTAATAACTAAGAATAAATTCCAGTTACTTAAATTTAAGATAATGAGTAATAAATAAATATTGTCCACACAGTTAATGCGCCTCTTCTTTGATGTTTATTTTATTATCTATACATCTTTAAACTACATAATAATCGAAAATGAATTTCAATTATTTAAATTTTAGATAATAAATAATTAATAAACATCATTTTGGCACGAATCGATTAAATGATTTACTGTTCAGCATAAATAGCTCTTGTCCAGAAAAAGTCATGAATTTTAAAATCGATGGATCAACACAAATGTAATGTAATAATGCAGGTAGGAGACGATATCTTAGGTCAAAATTTGGGGTACAACACACATAGCTATATGTTTTGTTTTCACTTTGTACTCTTTTCATTTCACGACAATTTCCTCTTATTAGGATTTATGTCTCTTTGTACAAAATCGCCTGTTTATGGGCAAACTATCAATACAAGCACCCTAAAATTCAAACTTTTTATTTATTTTTTTATTTTTTCTGTTTTGTTTGCAAAAACATCCAGTGATTAAAATTGAATGAACATATGCATATGAACATGATTAACTGTTAACAAATATATGCATAAGAACAAGAATAAGCATTTACTCAAGACTCTAGGAGTTTGGATGACGTTTAAGTTGTCCAAAAATCCCCACAGAGCCACTTCCATAAGATTATCCCCACAGAATAATCTTCACAAATTCATCTTCAATGAAGATACAATCCCCGCAATTTCTCCGACAAAGATAGCTCCCACCAATAAAAGAATATGATCTCTTTTCTTGGAAATATCACCAACCTGCAGAGTTCCAATCAGTACAGTTCATGGAAGTTCTCTTCCCCAGCTAAGCTTATTCCTCCAAAACTGTAAAACCCCCTACAGATTTCCTCTCTCCCGAAGAGCTCATTTCCTCAGCAGAGTATTTCTCCGTCAACAGGGTTTATTTTCCCAACAGATTACAGTCTCCCTAGCTTGAGTCTATTCCTTAAATGGCTACGAATCACCGGAAAAACTCCTCTCCCCAATGAAATCGCCACTATACCCAGAGAGTTGCTACGAAACCTGGAACCCGATCAGATATTAATAAACTTTATACTCCCCAGACAAGTCGGAAGGTTATCCATCTCTTTTATCTCCAGTCAGGGTATATAAGAATTAAACTCTCAAGTAGAGCGATGAACGACCAATGTTCCTAAACTCTTCTCCCCAAACAGAAGTCAACATTCCCTAGCGGAGTTTCCTCAAATAGCAAACAGGAATCCCCAGCGGAAGCATTCTAGACAAGGTTGAAGATTACACTTGTTCTTCATCACCAACACCAGTCATGGATTCATTTTTCCCAGCAAGATATCATACGAAATTGTTGATACATGTAACGCCCGTGATTTAATTAATTATTTAACTAAATTATTTTTGGATTATTTGCGAAGTTGTGTTATGATGATAGATGTTGTGTTGTGTTATTTGAATTAATCTATTCTATTAAGTTATAAAATAATATTAGAATAATACTATTGTTTGACGTGGGCTTATTTTTAAGGATTAGAAGTAGTAGAAAGGGGGTGTAAGAGTTTAAGCCCATTAAGACATAATAAGAATTATAGGGTTATTATATTAGTTATTTAGAAATAATAAGAAAAAGAAGTAGCAGTAAGAAGAAAAGAAAATAAGGGTTGAAAGAGAGAAAGAGAACGTGAAAGTTGCAGAAAAGAAGGAAAAGAGGCAGAACAGAATTCAATCGGAAAAATTGTAGAGCAACCTTGAATCCAAAGTAAGGGTGGGGTTCTGACTCTATAATTGGGTTTATGATGAGTAGTATGTGGGATTGGATTTGGAATGTTGTTTTGTTTATGATTGAAATATATATATTGTTGTTTAATGAGGAATCAATGATTTAGAGATGAATAATGATGCCCTAATGATGTATAATTGATGTTGAAACATAGGATTATTATAATTGATGATTACCTATGATTAGAGGATATTTTTAGGACCTAAGGCAGGGAAATCACAGTGAAAACATAGTGAAATCACAAAATATATTCAGCACAGATTAGTATGAGTCGACCTCAAAGGCCATGCGTCGACACATGCAGGATTTAAGACTCAGGATGAGTCGATACAAAGTATCACGCGTCGATACATTCAGTGTTTCAGACTCAGTATGAGTCGACATAAGAGGATTACGCATCGACACATGCAGTGTTTCAAACTCAATACGCATCGACTCAAAGAGACATGCATCAACTCATGCAGTCCAATTTTTGATAGATATTTCCAAAGGTTGTAACTTGAGTTTCCGGACTCTGTTTGAGGTGTCGTTTGAAGCGTTGGGTAGCTAATGCGATGAACTTTACTCATAAGGATTAAAATGAAGGATAAGAAGAATAATTATAGTACCCAATTTAGGATAGAGTTAGCTTCCCCGTATTAAATCGCTATGATGATTTCGTGAAGTATGATGAGGATAAGATGATCTTAGTCTATTGCTTGGTTCATAAAAGTAAGATTAATAATAATAATAATGATGTAGTAGTATTATAGTATAATAACATGTAGAGGTTTGGTAATTAGAGATAAGCATTAGATGATTAATTAATTATGGGCATTATCATGTTGTAGGCATATGGCCAATGTTGAGGGATTGTCGATCTGTCCATGTATTGTTGTTATGGTTGAGTTACTGTAGGATTACATTGATGAATTATGTTGATGAATTATGTTGATGAATTATGTTGATGAATTATGTTGATGAATTATGTTGATGAATTATGTTAATGAATTATGTTGATGAATTATGTTGATGAATGATGTTGAGATGCCTCTAATAATTGGCAACTATTAAGTTGTAGGCTTCTGGACAACGATGATGTTGTGTTGAGATGTTGTTAATTGTGGTGGTTGTTACTATATTCATGATTGTGTCGCATACATTGCATATCAAGATGGACCTGATGCTCGTTAAGATGGTCTGTATTGGCGAATACTAAGATGAAGGCTTATGCCTTGTTGATGCCTCTATTTATTGGCAATTATTTTGAGATGGGAGTTCTGCTCCAATGATACCACATGCATTTGCATAGTATTGAGTCGCATTATATGATTGCATAAAGAAGTTGTGTATTGATGCGGTAAATGTTGTGTATTGTTAGTGTTCTGTTGCAATTATTGATGTTTATAAGATGTGAAGTGGTGATATTATATGATCTGATCTAACATATTATTTATCATACATTTTATTATATTATTAGATATCTCACCCCTTCAGTTTGAATGTTACCCTTACGTTGGTAACGTGCAGGTAATCCAGAGTGAAGTTGGTTTACCTTCAGTAGTTCGAGTCAGTGTCATTTCTCTGATATGTAACACTCGGGGGGGATGAACGCTTGTTGCTTTTAGTTATTGCTTATTTCAGTTGTTGAACTTTAATTTGATTGTTTCTAAGTATGCACTATTTTGGAGTTGCTGTAATGTTGGACAAAGATGTTATTATGATTTTGTTGCATAGTTGTTCAAGTTGTTGAAGTAAGAGATTGAATTATTTTGATGTTGGTTCATCTGAAGTTTTAAAGTGTTATGTATCCATGTTGAATACAATGGTTTTTAAGATGAATTTGTGGCATCCTGATTCAGTTGTAGGAATTTTATAACTCTAATTTACATTTATAATTGTCGGGTAGAATTTGGGTGTTACAAAGTTGGTATCATTGCAAAGTTGGTCCGTCCGACCAAGTTGTCGAGTCGTATTGTCTAACAATCGAGTATTGTTAATTTGAGTTCTAACCATTGTTTATGTTGTAGTGATAAGTTTAGATGGCTGAAAGGAATGATATTGCACTTGCTGCTGCTTTAGAATCAATGGCGCATGCAATGGAGAATTAGCCGAATGCTGACGGGAATGCTGGATCTCGTAGTTTGGCGACTTTCTAGAGAGAGAATTTACCTACCTTCAAGGGAAAGTATGATCCTGACAGAGCATTGGATTGGTTGTAAGATATTGGGAGAATCTTATGTGTGATGGACTACACTCCAGTGCAGAAGGTTCGATATGGTACTCATATGCTAGCAGTCGAAGCTGATGACTGGTGGCTAGAGACCTGTCAGAGGTTGGAAGTTGCATGTGAAAATGTCACTTGGGCTGTGTTCCGTAGGGAATTTCTGAGGAAGTACTTTCCTGAAGACGTTCATTGTAAGAAGGAGATTGAGTTCCTTGATCTGAAGCAAGGGAGTATGTTGGTTGTTGAGTATGCTGCAAAGTTTTCTGAGTTGGCTAAGTTTTATCTGCACTACGGTGAGGCAAATGCTGAGTTTTCGAAGTGCATCATGTTTTAAAACAGGTTGCTCCCCAAGATCAAGAAGGCAGTTGGATGCCATAAGATCCGTGTTTTTGCCGATCTGATTGATAGTTGCAGGATTTATGAAGAGGATAATAATGCTCATTACAAGATTATCAGTGAGAAGAGGGGTAAGCACCAACAGAATCATGGTAAGCCTTATGATGCCCCAACTGGTAAAGGTAAACAGAAAGCTGCTCAGGGTCAGAAGACTAGTGGGGGAGATGCTCCTGCTGGTGTGGTTTGTTTCAAATATGGAAAACCTGGGCATAAGAGTAATGTGTACTGCTGAGGTAAAGAGGTGTTCCCTTTATAGTAAGACTGAACATGTTGTATCTGAGTGCAAGCATAAGGAGGTGAGTTGTTTCAATTATGGTGAAGAAGGGAACATTAGTAGTCAGTGTCAGAAACCAAAGAGGGTGCAGACAAGTGGTAAAGTGTTCGCTTTGGTTGAGGATCAGGAGGCTGCTGAGGACAGACTTATCAGAGGTACATGTTTCATTAAAAGTACTCCTTTAATTACCATTATTGATACCGGTGCTACTCATTGCTTTATTGTTGCTGATTGTGTTGAAATATTGGGTCTCGTATTGTCTTCTTTGAATGGAGAGATGGTCGTAGACACTCCAGCCAAGGGGTCGGTGACTACATATTTTGTGTGTTTAAAGTGTCCTTTGTCGATTTTCGACAGAGACTTTGTTATTGATTTGGTTTGTTTACTGTTAAGAGGGTTGGATGTAATTCTGGTTATGAATTGTTTAGAGCATAACTATGTTCATATTAATTATTATAATAAGTCTGTGAGATTTTCTACTCCTGAAGAAGAGGATGATAGTTTGTTTTCTTCTAGACAGTTACGACAGTTGATGCAAGAAGGAGCACAAATGTTCTCATTGATGGTGTCGCTATCTGTTGAGACTCAAACTATAATTGAGGAATTGCAAGTGGTGCGTGAGTTTCCTGAAGTTTTCCCTGATGAAATTCCTGATGTATCTCCAGAGAGGGAAGTTGAATTTTCTATTGATCTTGTACCTGGTACCAGACCTGTGTCTATGGCACCATACAAGATGTCTGCATCTGAATTGTCAAAGTTAAAGAAGCAACTGGAAGAGTTACTTTAGAAGAATTTTATAAGACCAAGTGTATCGCCATGGGGAGCTCCAGTGTTGCTAGTAAAGAAGAAAGATGGAAGTACGAGGCTTTGTGTTGATTATAGATAGTTGAATAAAGTGACGATTAAGAATAAGTATCCGCTTCCAAGAATAGATGACTTGATGGATAAATTGGTGGATGCTCTTGTGTTTAGTAAGATTGATTTGAGGTCGGGTTACCATCAGATTAAAGTGAAGGATGAAGATATCTAGAAGACGGCTTTCAGAACGCGTTATGGTCATTATGAGTATTTGGTGATGCCTTTAGGTGTTACTAATGCGCCGGGAGTATTCATGGAGTATATGAATCGTATCTTTCATACTTATTTGGATCGGTTTGTGGTGGATTTCATTGATGACATTTTGATTTACTCTAAGTCAGAAGAAGAGCATGCAGAATACTTAAGAGTAGTATTTCAAGTTTTGAAAGAGAAGAAGTTGTATGCAAAGCTGTCCAAATGTGAGTTCTGGCTAAAGGAGGTTAGTTTTCTTGGTCATGTGATCTCAGGTAGTGGCATTGTTGTAGATCCATCGAAGGCTGATGTTGTGTTGCAATGGGAAACTCCGAAGTCAGCTACTGAGATTAGAAGCTTTTGGGATTAGTTGGTTACTATAGAAGGTTTATCGAAGGTTTTTCTAAGTTTGCACTTTCATTGACTAAGTTGACTTGTAAAGGTAGAGCTTTTGTGGGGGATGTTCAGTGCGAATAAAGTTTTACAGAATTGAAGAAGAGATTGACGTCGGCTCTGATTTTGACGTTGCCTAATCCAAGAGAACCTTTTGCGGTATATTGTGATGCTTCTAAGATGGGTTTAGGAGGTGTGCTTATGCAGAATGATAAGGTAGTTGCTTATGCGTCAAGGCAGTTGAGGACTCATGAAAAGAACTACCCTACGCATGATTTAGAGCTTGCTGCTGTTGTTTTTGTATTGAAGATTTGGAGGCATTATCTTTATGGTTCTAGATTTGAAGTGTTTAGCAACCATAAGAGCTTAAAGTATTTATTTAACCAGAAGGAGTTGATTATGAGGCAACATAGATGGTTGGAATTGTTAAAGGATTATGATTTCGAATTGAATTATCATCCAGGAAAAGCGAATATGGTAGATGATGCATTGAGTTTAAAGACTTTACATATGTCGGAAATGATGGTTAAAGAGTTTGAATTAATTGAACAATTCAGAGATATGAGCTTAGTTTGCAAGGTGACGCCGCAGAGTGTTATGTTGGGTATGTTGAAGATTAATAATGAATTTCTAGATAGTATCAGAGAAGCTCAGAAGTTGGATGTGAAACTGGTAGATTCGATGGTTGGGATCGATCAGTCTGAGAATAATGATTTTAAGCTAGATGCGCAAGGTGTGTTGAGATTCCGTAATCAGATTTGTATTCCTGATGATGCAGAGATGAAGAAAGTGATACTTGAAGAGAGTCATAGAAGTAAGTTGAGTATTCATCCAGGAGATACAAAGATGTATCAAGATTTGAAAGGTTTGTTTTGGTGGCCTGGGATGAAGAGTGACGTGGCTCGGCTTGTGTATGCGTGTTTAACTTGTTAGAAGTCGAAAGTTGAACATCAGAAGCCTGCAGGGTTGATGCAACTGTTAGAAGTTCCAGAATGGAAATTGGATAGCATTTCGATGGACTTTATGACGGGGTTACCTAATACTTTAAGAGGACATGATTTAATTTGGGTGATTATTGATAGACTTACGAAGTATGCTCATTTTATTCCTATTAACATCAGTTTTCCAGTGTCGAAGTTGGATGAGAATTACACTAGTGTAATTGTGAAGCTGCATGGTGTTCCTTTGTGTATTATTTCAGATAGAGATCTGAGGTTTACTTCTGATTTTTGGAAGAGTTTACAAGAAGCGTTGGATTCTAAGTTAAGGTTGAGTTCGGCGTATCATCCTCAGGCGGATGGTCATACTGAACAGACTATTCAGTCGCTGGAAGACTTGTTGAGGGCATGTGTTCTTGAGCAGGGAGGTTCATGGGATACTTAACTTCCTTTGATAGAGTTCACTTATAATAACAGTTACCATTCTAGTATTGGGATGGCACCTTTTGAAGCATTATATGGTCGAAGATTTAGAACTCCTTTATGTTGGCATGAATATGGAGAAAGTGTAGTACTTGGACCTGAACTTATTCGTGAGACTACTGAGAAGGTGAAGATGATTCGGGAAAATATGAAAGCTTCCTAAAGTAGACAGAAGAGTTATCATGATAAGCGAAGGAAGGATTTAGAATTTCAAGCTGGTGACCATGTGTTTTTGAGAGTTACACCTGTGACTGTTGTTGGGCGAGCATTGAAGTCTAAGAAGCTCACTTCTCATTTTATTGGTCCATATCAGATTTCATAGAGTTGGGAATGTTGCTTATAGAGTGGCCTTACCGCCTAATCTTTCGAATTTGCATGATGTGTTTCATGTATCACAACTCCAGAAGTATATTTCTGATCCGTCTTATGTGATTCATATGGATGATGTACAAGTACGGGATAACCTTACTGTGGAGGCGATGCCTGTACGAATCGCGGATCGTGAAATGAAGAATCTGAGGGGTAAAGAGATTGCTTTAGTGAAAGTGGTTTGGCTAGGAGCTACCGGAGAAAGCGTGACTTGGGAGTTGGAAAGCAAGATGCAGGACTCCTATCCTGAGTTGTTTGATTAAGGTAAATTTTGGAGGACGAAAATATTCTAAGTGGGGGAGAGTTGTAACGCCCGTAATTTAATTAATTATTTAATTAAATTATTTTTGGATTATTTGTGAAGTTGTGTTATGATGATAGATGTTGTGTTGTGTTATTTGAATTAATCTATTCTATTAAGTTGTGGAATAATATTAGAATAATACTATTGTTTGATGTGGGCTTATTTTTAAGGATTAGAAGTAGTATAAAGGGGGGTGTAAGAGTTTAAGACCATTAAGACATAATGAGAATTATAGGGTTATTATATTAGTTATTTAGAATTAATAAGTGTTGTACCCCAAAATTTGTCCTCTCATGTTTTTCCAAGATTTCCTCTTGCATAGGTGGTTACAAACCTTCGCCTAAAGAAAAGGAAATTTTCAAATGATGGTTAATTATCCTTCGATTGGCATCTGTAAAAGGTTCTTCGATTGGCATCTGCAGAAGGTCCTTCGATTGGCATCTGCAAAAGGTCCTTTGATTAGCATACGCAAAAGGTCCTTCGATTGGCATTTGCAAAAGATCCTTCGATTGGTATAGGGCCTTTCGATGGGCATTTTCAACAAGGCAGCTTTGACGGGCATCTTAAATAAGGTTGTTTTTTGTTAGAACGTACAAATTTCCTTTCGTCAGTGTAGTTGTTTAGGTATTGGCATGCATTTTTGGTAAAACCAGGTGTATGAATGTCATGACTGATGTCATAACATTCTAGTTTATTAGGTACAGATTTATTAGGTACCTTTGCAGAAAAATATTGTCATACAGGTACTGATGTTTATGAGTGTGTATCTGAGCATTTTGCAAAATGATCACATTTACCAAAATCAGTAAACAGGAATTCAGATGTCATAACAAATGTTAAGACATCCTGTTCTGAACTAACAGGTATGCAGTTTGGTTAATTCTGAGTTTTTTCAGGAAAATGACTCAGTCTTTCCAGAACAGAATCCAGCGTTTTCTTTGGGTTAACCTAGCTCAACCCCAACCTGGTTGATCTAGTCCTGTGACCTAGTCTTAAGGTCAAACGGATTTAACCCTAGCTTTTTGTGGAAACCCTAACTGAAGATGCAGCTGCTATATATTCAACAGAGCTGCTGTCTTGGAATGAATCCCTTTTTGACAGAAGATCATTTAGAAGCTGTATAGTTTTAACTATTGTAATCCAAGCAATTATCATTGTGATAAGTGACTTGGAATAGGTTTTAATTGTAAGGGTTGTGTATCACTCAAAGCTTTGAAGCAAGAGTGTTTGTATGTCTCTTGACTAAAGCTGTGAAGCAAAGTCAAGTCAGGTCTGTGTATCACTCAAAGCTGTGAAGCAAGAGTGTTTGTGTTGCTTGATTAAAAAGCTGTGAAGCATAATCAAGTGTATGTTTTGAAGAGTGTCTTCATCAATTCATTAGTCAAATTGTTTTATGTATCACTGCTGTGATTGAGGGGGAGTGAGTAGGAACTCAGGTTTAAGTTGTACTTAGATTGAAGTTGCATTGGGTAGGTCTTAAGTGAAGGAGATAAACTGGTTGGTTTATTCCTGAATTAATATCTCTTATAGTGGATTTCCTCCCTGGCTTGGTAGCCCCCAGAGTAGGTGTTGTTGCACACTGAACTGGGTAAACAATTGACTGTGTTCTTTACTGTTTTTGTATTTACTGTCCTATAGAAAGTCAGATACGGTGTCATAACATTGAACGTGATATTGAGTATCTGCAGCCAGAATTTCAATTGGTATCAGAGCAGGCACCCTGCCTGTATTACTGGGTGAGATCTAGGGATATCACTTTCTGGCACTATGGACAAAGAAGGAGTTTTTGGAAATAGACCACCCATTCTGGATGGAACAAATTATGACTACTGGAAACCTCGTATGATTGCCTTCTTAAAATCTCTGGACAAAAAGGCTTGGAGAGCTGCTGACAAAGGATGGATCCATCCCACCATAACTGAGAAAGATGGGACAATCAGTTTGAAGCCTGAGGAAGATTGGAGTAAAGAAGAAGATGAGTTAGCCCTGGGAAATTCCAAAGCTTTAAATGCCTTGTTCAATGGAATTGATAGAAACATTTTCAGACTAGTACATCAATATGAATTGGCCAAGGAAGTTTGGGACACTCTCAAAACTACTCATGAGGGCACTTCCAAAGTGAAAATGTCAAGGCTTCAGATGTTGACTACCAAGTTTTAGAATCTAAAAATGATGGAAGATGAAACCATTCATGAGTTTCACATGAACATCTTGGAGATTGCCAACACCTCAGGAGCACTGGGAGAAAAGATGTCAGAAGAAAAATTGGTGAGAAAGATTCTCAGATCCTTGCCTAAAAGATTTGCAATGAAGGTAACTGCCATAGAGGAAGCCCAGGACATCAGCAAGTTAAAAGTGGATGAACTAATTGGGTCTCTTCAGACTTTTGAGATGGGGATCACTGAAAATGGTGACAAGAAGAACAAGAGCATAGCACTTGTATCCAACACTGATGTTGAAAACAAGGAGGATGAAGAAGAAAATATTTCAGAAGCTATAGCCATGCTTGGAAGACAGTTCAACAAACTCATCAAAAGAATAGATCCAAAGTCAAGGTCTAATGTTCATAACATTACCTCTGACATTGACAGTTCCAGCAGAAGACCAAGGTCAGAAGAGAAGGGAAATCAAGGCAGAGGAATTCAATGCCATGGCTGTGAAGGATATGGGCATATTCGAGCTGAATGTCCTACCTTTCTTAAGAAACAAAAGAAAGGAATGACTGTTACTTGGTCTGACTGTGATTCAGAAAGTAATTCTGAAGAAGAATCTGCCAAACTAGTTACTTCTCTAACTGGTGTTTGTACCTCTGAAAGTGACACCAGTGATGAAGAAGTGACATTTGAAGAACTGGCTGATACCTACAAGAAATTGTGTATCAGAAGTGCTGAAGTCTGTGTGCAGAATGAGAAACAATCAAAACTCATCATAAAGCTGGAGGCTGAAAAAAGGGCAGATCTTGAAACTATAAGTCATCTAGAAGGGGAAGTTCAATTGCTGAACTCACAACTGATCCAAATGACCAAATCTGTCAAGATGCTGACTAATGGAACAAACAAATTGGAAGAGATTCTTCAAGTTGGACAAAATGTGGGAAACAAATCTGGACTAGGATTTGTGGAAGCCAAGAAATCTAGTACAGACAAGAAGATCAGGCCGGTTAAACAAATGTCAAAGTAGATGTCTCAACACAACTCTCAACATCAGGAACAGAGACATATGAAGAAAAGGTACCAAAGATGGAGATGTCATCATTGTGGGAGATATGGCCACATAAAGCCTTTCTGCTTCAGATTGCATGGATACCCTAATCAGAACTCAGGTGTCAAACCTAAGTCTAAAAAGGTACCACATGCTCCTAAATGGAAGAAAAAGGCTACTGCCCTGATAGCCCACACTTCCCTGAGGGTCTCTGCAAAGGAAGACTGGTATTTTGACAGTGGGTGTTCCAGACACATGACTGGAATCAAGAACCTCCTCAATAATTTTAAACCTCACACCACCAGTTTTGTGACCTTTGGAGATGGTGCTAAAGGTGAAATCAAAGGAGTTGGTAATTTGGACTGCCCTGGAGTTCCAAGTCTGAATGAAGTATTGCTAGTAAAAGGGCTGACTGCTAATCTCATTAGTATTAGTCAATTGTGTGATCTAGGATTCAAGGTCAATTTCTCAAAATCTGAATGTCTTGTAATTAATGAAAAACAAGAAATTGTCATGAAAGGAGTCAGATCTAAAGACAACTGTTACTTGTGGCAGCCTGAGAACACTAATAACTCCACTATGTGTCCAATTACCAAAGAAGAAAAAGAGATGAAACTGTGGCATCATAAGCTTGGTCATCTTCATCTAAGAAGAATGAAAAGAGCTATCTCTATGGAAGCAGTCAGAAGGACTCCAAGACTACAGATTGATAAAAGAAGGGTTTGTGGTGAACTTAAAATTGAAAGGCTTGGTAAAAAGAAACATGTGGTGAATAAACTTGAAGAAGGATGTGTTGTCAGAACCAGAAGTAATCATGACAAGGATTTTGGAAACAACAAGTCTAATAAAATCTGTTTCCCAGAAGAAATGAGTCGTGAAGTCTCTCCTCCTATAACTCACCATCAAAATGGAGTTGACAAAAAGAAAAATAAGATCATTCAAGAATCAACCAGAACTATGATTCATGTCAAAAGAATGCCTTCCCAACTCTGTGCTGAAATGGTTGCAGCTAGTAGTAACTGTTCTCAAAATATCTGGACAAAACAGATACTCACTGAGTATAATGTCTCACAAAATGTTGTGACATTGTATTGTGACAATCTGAATACAATCAATATTTCCATGAACCCTACTCAGCATAGCAGGACCAAGCACATTGACTTTGTAGAGAAGAAGTCAATTAAACTGGAACATGGTATCATTAAGCTTCAGCTGGCTGATTCTTCTACCAAGGCTCTTGTTGGAAATAAACTTGAAAACTTGAGGGGCAGGTTGGGTATTTGCCAACATGAGAAATTATAGCAATTAATTTTGCTTAAAACAAGGGTTGAAGGAGTTAATTTTGTTAAGTCTATTTTTAGTGGGTTAATCATATGTTTTCCCAATTCTTTCAAAATCTTTAAGAAGTTGAAAAGACTCTCTTTTGCCTCCTACCTCTCTCGACTTTGCAACCTGTTCCCTTCTCTCAATCAAAGTTTTTTCTCAAATTGCTACTGGTGCTCTAAGTCAATCAAAATGTCTCAAACATCATCTTCAACCAAGGCGACCTCTTCATCTTCATCATCTGACCAAGACTCTCGAGCAATCACCACATGCATAGAATCTAAAATTCTTGAGATCACTCCTCTCAGAGAGATGGCAACTGACCCCGCCAAAGTCAAAAAGCTGAGAACTAGACATGCAGGAAGAGCTCAAGCTGCTGCCTCTGGTAATCCTTCTCATCCTTCCTCTTCTGTACCAAATTGAGAAGGATCAGTTCAAGTTCATCAAGCTATTTCTAGGCTTGTTACTAGTATACTAAGCCGAAACCAACCTGTACCGGGGATTTCTGTCCCTTTAAATTAATCAGGAAGCCCAAATGTGGATGTCTCTGAGAATGTAGATGTCTCTGAGAATGTTATGACACAAAATGACAACATTCAGAACCCTTCAGAAAAGACTGCTGATCCACCTATCATTGATGTGGATGAGGAATACTCAGACAATGATCTGATTGCCAATGTAAAACCTAGCATAGCTAGGTGAATGATGAAAAGAAAGGGTAATCAGAATGATGCAAAATGTATGTCCAAAGATAAACCTGCTGTTAAGAAATCCAAGACTGAAGGCAAGGCTGGGGTAGAATCTGTGAAAACTGGTCAGTCCAAAGGGAAGGTGAAAGCCCAGGTGTATACTGGTAGACAACCAATTACAAAGAAGAGAAAAGAACTTGAATCTTCTGATTCTGATGAGGAATCAGAGTTTGAGATTGATGCTGAAGAAATTCCTATCAGAAGGAAACTGCCCTCCAGCAAAATTGCTAGAGTTCCTGAAGTCCCAACAGACAACATCTCTTTCCACCATCCTGACAATGCAAACAGATGGAAGTATGTTTGCTTGAAGAGAATAGCTTTAGAAAGAGAACTCAACAATGATGCCATGGAGTGCAAGGACATCATGGACCTGATCAAGAATGCTGGACTGATGAAGACAGTGATAAAATTTACCAAGTGTTATGAAAATCTGGTCAAGGAGTTCATAGTTAACTTGTCTAATGATTATGCTGATGGAAGGTCAGCTGACTTTGAAAGTGTTTTTGTTAGAGGAAGAAGGGTTAATTTCTCTCCATCAGAAATTAACAAATTTCTTGGAAGATCAAATGAGGATTGTCCTGATCTGGAAGTCACTGACAATGAAGTTTGTCAAACCATCACAGCAAGGCAAGTGAAGTGCTGGCCCTTGAAAGGCAAGCTGAATGCCATCAAACTTAGCATGAAATTTGCCATCCTGCACAAGATTGGTGCAGCCAACTGGGTCCCTACAAACCATAAATCAACTATCTCCACGGGATTGGGGAGATTTATTTATGCTGCGGGAACCAAGACTGCTTTTGACTATGGCAGGTATATTTTTGAACAAACTTTAAAACATGCTGGTAGTTATGCGGTCAAAGGACCAATTGCCTTTCCCTCCCTCCTTTGTGGAATTATCCTTGCACAATACCCTGATATCCTGGTGGCAAGAGATACTGCTTGCAAAAGAGCTCTTGCCCTTGGGTTGCACTACAAACTGTTTCAGGGATCTCATGCTCCTGATATTGTCATAACATCAGTTGAGACATCGTCTGTGAAGACCCAGTCCAAAACATCTGATGTTATTAATGTATTAAAAGAGACCTGCAAAGAACTGGAAGCTAGGAAAAAGACCCTAGAAAACCTAATTGCCAGGTTAGAAAAGGAGGAAGTTGAAGGAAACAGAAGGGAAGAGGGTGTAGAAGCTGAAGGTCATCTCAATACTGAAGAAACTAGCTCCTCTGAGTCTGATGACAGTGCTTAAAGGTTGGTGGAATTGCTGGTTAGTGGAGTTGCTGTTTGGTGGTGTTGCTGGTCCCTGGTGGAGTTTGCAAAGTGTGTTCAGTTCTTTGTCTTGTTGTGTTACTTTTTCTGGATGACTGTATAATCTTTAAGAACATGTATCTTTGGCCCATTTGTGGCTAAAGAGGGGGAGATATATTTTGGGTACTTTATTAGACATTCTATTTTTCTGCAGTCATATTTTTTTTTTGCTGCTATCTATCTCTGATTGCTTAGGGGCTTTAGCCAAAAATCTGCCAAAGGGGGAGTTTGTAGTTGTTTAGGTATTGGCATGCATTTTTGGTAAAACCATGTGTATGAATGTCATGACTGATGTCATAACATTCTAGTTTATTAGGTACAGATTTATTAGGTACCTTTGCAGAAAAATATTGTCATACAGGTACTGATGTTTATGAGTGTGTATCTGAGCATTTTGCAAAATGATCACATTTACCAAAATCAGTAAACAGGAATTCAGATGTCATAAAAAATGTTAAGACATCCTGTTCTGAACTAACAGGTATGCAGTTTGGTTAATTCTGAGTTTTTTCAGGAAAATGACTCAGTCTTTCCATAACAGAATCCAGCGTTTTCTTTGGGTTAACCTAGCTCAACCCCAACCTAGTTGATTTAGTCCTGTGACCTAGTCTTAAGGTCAAACGGATTTAACCCTAGCTTTTTGTGGAAACCCTAACTGAAGATGCAGCTGCTATATATTCAACAGAGCTGCTGTCTTGGAATGAATCCCTTTTTGACAGAAGATCATTTAGAAGCTGTATAGTTTTAACTATTGTAATCCAAGCAATTATCATTGTGATAAGTGACTTGGAATAGGTTTTAATTGTAAGGGTTGTGTATCACTCAAAGCTTTGAAGCAAGAGTGTTTGTATGTCTCTTGACTAAAGTTGTGAAGCAAAGTCAAGTCAGGTTTGTGTATCACTCAAAGCTGTGAAGCAAGAGTGTTTGTGTTGCTTGATTAAAAAGTTGTGAAGCATAATTAAGTGTATGTTTTGAAGAGTGTCTTCATCAATTCATTAGTCAAATTGTTTTATGTATCACTGCTGTGATTGAGGGGGAGTGAGTAGGAACTCAGGTTTAAGTTGTACTTAGATTGAAGTTGCATTGGGTAGGTCTTAAGTGAAGGAGATAAACTGGTTGGTTTATTCCTGAATTAATATCTCTTATAGTGGATTTCCTCCCTGGCTTGGTAGCCCCCAGAGTAGGTGTTGTTGCACACTGAACTGGGTAAACAATTGACTGTGTTCTTTACTGTTTTTGTATTTACTGTCCTATAGAAAGTCAGATACGGTGTCATAACATTGAACGTGACATTGAGTATCTGCAGCCAGAATTTCAGTCAGGCATGTTAACCAAGTGATGTTTCGATTGGCATATCAATCGGGCGATATTCTGATTGTTCAAGTTAGAGAATATGAGATCAAAAAGAGCTAGAAATAAGAGGGTTCCAGAAGCTCTGATGATGGACATTCGAATTCATATAGGATAACTCTGAGCCTTTCTGCAGACTATGGTTCAAACGTAGAAGCTCTGATGCTGAGAATATAAGCAATTCGAATCAAGTTCAAAACCATCCAAAAGATAAAAACTTGAGACTTAATCAAAGGAACCACAATGAAAGCCTTAAGCCAAATTCTAACAAAAAACATCTATCATAACCTGTCCAGGTTCACCCAAAGTTCAAAATGGCATGTTTTCCTTAAAAATATGGCAAGCATTCAATGTTGATCGTGGATTCAATTCCTGAGTTAAAGGCCAGATTCTTGCCTTGTTTGTTCACCACTCCATAAGAGTTGATTCGACCAGGGTGATCCTCTTCAAATCAAGCAATCGAAGCAGAGGGTGGCTCAATCGAAGGAGCTATGACATTGAAGTTGGTGCAATTCGAATTGGAGTTAAGAGCCTTCGAAGGAAACAATGCTCTGATGAGGAAAGCTCTGATTAATTCGAATTAGAGCTTAGAGCCTTCGAAGAGAGCAAACTCGAAGGGAAACGGATCTGCAGGGGCAGGTTAACTTTCGATTTTCATTATATTGGAGGCCCAAACAACTCATAACAGGCTGGAAGTAACAAATGAAAATAGATTGGCACCTGATTGAATCAAATATAGCAAGTCTTTATGAAGAAATCAAATCTCTTCCTCATAATGGACCAAGATTTGATACACAAATGTTGACCTAAATTCCCTTGTCTATATAAACCTCATGATCTCAGAGAAAAGACACACAGAGACACACATAGATTGCCTCGCAAAAACACAACCTGCCCCACGAGATTCCATAAAGTTGTACAAAATTTCCAAATACTATCAAACTCGAAGCTGATTTTGCAAGCAGCCTCCGTCCAGACTAACACTTGAATCGTGTTCCTGGGATTCACGTAGAAGCATCCCTCATACAATCCTTCTGTTGGTAATTTCGTCTTTGATCTCAAACTTGTTAAAAATGATTTAAATTCATACATATTGCTGCTAATGTTCATGTTTGTTTGAGTGTGTTACATGTGAGCAAAGATGCAGGATTGATATCGCAGCATTGTTGGGGCACGATCTGAGCTTACCTTCGATTCTTACAGATTTAGTTTATCTTCGATGGGTAAACACCATAAGGGGCCACTAACCATGCAGATTTGATATTCAAGTTAATATTGTGTTTTTTGTTTCTAACGTAATATTGTTGTTTCGTTTGCACCAATGAATGGAAATCTTTAGACCAGGTTGGTGAGGAAGATGCGTTGCAACAAAAAGGACCTGGGTTCGACACCCAGATAATACATTTTGTGTTTTTCTAACAAACTTCCTTGCAGATCTAGTATCCCAGATCGAAGGATGACGCATCCAGATCGAATGCCTCAGATGCGCAGTCTCTCAGGAACCTTCGATCAAGATTCCTCATTGGATCGAAAGGTAACCCAAGCTTCTTTGATCCAGGCCTTACTTCCAAGAATTCACTCTTTACATTTAGTGTTTTTGTCTTTCAATTTCATCTTTTTCTTTTGATTGTTTGTCCTTACTTCTTCTAAGCTTCAATTAACATTAAAAAACCACAAAAACATTAGGCTTAGTTTTTTATACTAAATTAGTTTTGTCAACTAATTAATTAATTATTTTAATATTTTCTTTAAAAAAACTAAAATTTAATAGACTTAGGATTTTTAATTCAATTTATTTTCATAACAAAAACAAACAAAAAAATTCCTTTCACTTAGGATCTTAGACGTATTTTCAATTCATGCGCGCGTTTATTTACTTTCATATTTTTTTATTATTGTAATTGTGCCTGGTTTGCAATAGCTTAATTAGGGTTTTATTTTCCTCATTTTATAGTCAGATATAATTATAATTTCCCCGAAGCCTTGTAATAGTTGTAGGTATTACTTTCCGCACTATATTATATGCTTGTATATAAACTGCTAGTAAATTACGTGTGTATGGCAAGAACTAAATGTTCAGCCTTAGATCACTAACATCAAGATAAAAATACCTGAAAAAAGCACACTATTTCACACTTGCACCCCTAGGGTATCCCCCACTTTGGTTGCCTTCAAAAATGATCATGTCCCTCGAACATAGGGATATCTTAGCAAAGACCCTCGGTTTAAAGTCATCATAAAGATCATAGTCTCTAAATGTCCCTCGAGTTGCCTACGAGAAATGTTCTTGTCCCTTCGAAATGCTAAGGTATCCTTACATGTTGCCTTTAATGACCATAAACATCCCTTACGATAGTCCTTCAACATCCAACGATAGGGCTACCTACTCTAATAGTAGAATAGCACTGTCTAAAGGATAGGAGGAAAAGAACTACCCTTTTCGAGTATAAAGGTAGATAGTTATTAGAAGTTTTCTCAAAAACATAATGCACTTACACAAATACTACTTTTCAAAAAAAAAATTCAAAACATTTGCTTTGTTAACACTCTTGAGGACTGATACAAGAGTTAACGCAAAGCAAATCTCCGCACTAAGGCATTTTCCAAACATTTTCAAACACACAAGGCACAAAGGTATTTCAAAAATGAGCAAACCTCTAAGAGCCCGTAGATGACTATGGATGGAAAGGGTGCTAACACCTTCCCTTTCCATAATCTAACCCCCCCTACTCAGAAAATCTCGAAAAAGGTCTTTTTCTGTTGTTTTCACCCTTTCCTTGGTTGGATAAAAGAAAAGTCGGTGGAGACTCTTGCTTACCGTGACAATTGCAAATATAAAACACAAATCAATATTAATAGTCGGTTCTGCCACCGTATCACAGAACTGGTGACTTTGTTGGGGAATAGTATAAAGTGGGGTTTACCTTAGGGTCTAGATCATTTTAAAATTGTTTTCTTTGTTTTCCTTGACTACTTTATCTTTGAGGGTTTGTTGGGGTACTTTTGTAGATCCTATACCCGGATCAGGGGACACTTTTTAGGTAAACAACAATAGATCAGGGAGACTGTATGGCATAGACCGATATGGTTGAAGCGATAGCTGTGTTGGTGTGACATTTTGGTTGGTACCTGTATCCCTTGTGTCGAGTCGAGGAGAATACGGGGCCTCCGCATGGTGTCGTGAAGAACTAACGAACCTTAGAACCTTAGTTGAACAAACTTGGCCATTAGAAAGTAGTGAGATAGCCAGCCTCAGTGTAAAGCTGGAAATTGGTTGATACTCGATACTACACTCATTGAGATCAGACTTTCGGGATGTTTAAGCCGTAAGATATGATTTCTAAACTGAGATAATACCGATAAAGAAAGATCAGTGATATTGAGACTCCTTAGAACCCAGTTACTATTTCTAAGACAGGTTGAGCCGACTAAACTTCAAGAGGGTACTTACCTATGGAATCCATGCAAGCCTAAACCTAAGGCTACTTGTGTGACTTGTTTGCTTTCTTTGCCTAACAATTTGAACTCATTGCAGGGCTTTGTTTGTATTCCTTGTAGGACCTTGTTTGTATAAATCCAATAAATTGGTTTCTTACCTTGAATTTTTGCTTGATGCATAGCATACACATTATAGCATCATACCATATCATTTCCTTAACCATTTCAAGGATCTCGATGGCATGTGATGCAGGTTACGATAAACCAGACATCTAGCAAGGGGCAAGGGGATTTATTTTCCTCTAGCCAATGCCGTCAAAAATAAAAACTCAACAACTTGAGTCAGGGGCTATGAACCACTTGATAAGGTAAGCTTGACTCTTGTAGAAGGACCTTTAACAATACGAAGTGCTTCAATCAAAGTTGTAAAGTTTAACGCCTAACATTTTTCTTGTTTACCTCGCTAGATCCTTGAAAATATTTGCATATCATACATATCATTGCATAACAGATAGTCTCCAGTACAGGTATCTCATGTTCTCGCTGTTTATTTCAGAAATGGCTCTCAAATAAGTCAACAGAGATCTCCAAACTCAAGAGGCTCAGTTCACGGAAATATTCCTAAACCTATCCAAGGGGCAGGAAGAATTGAAAACACTCCTCAATGGGAACTTGACCAAGAAACATCCTGACAACTACAAGGATGACCAGTTGGAACAGCTGCAAGCTGAAATTGAAAGGATAAGAACCCAGATGTTGGGAAGATGGCTCTTATCCAAGGCCTAGCCCGGGGACAAGAAGAGCTGAGAGCCATTATCAACAAACTTCATCAAGATGGACGCAACCGTATGAAGCAAACAGTCGAGGCTGGGGACCAAGTCATTGATCAACCTTCGAGAATACAAGAGGTTGGTTTAGTGAAGAGTGGACCTTTCCAAATTTCTACTATATCACGGGTCCAACAATAACCTCGCCAACAACGACAGGGTAATCAGCGTAAGCGGGATACATCCAACATGCAATAGACCAAACTCAACATGCCGCTGTATCAAGCTTTACAACACATGTTAAGGATGAATCTGATTATGTTGATAGGGTCTCAACTGAATCCCAAGACTTCTTCTCCTAAATACAATCCTGATGCAAGGTGTACATATCACTCCAATTGTCCAGGGCATGACACTGATGATTGTTGGATATTGACATATAAAATTCAAAACTTGATTGATGAAGGGGTGCTAGGGTTCACACGAGATGGTCATACTGAAGTCTTCTGCCATCCCTCAAGGGTACACCATCTGAAGTGACAAGATCAGACAAAGAGGCTTTTGTTCATTAGAATTTTCAATTTGTAATTTTCTTTTGATTGTTCGAACATTTATTTATGTCAAACCTTGTTATTTCATCAATGCATTGCATATGTTTATCTTGAATTATTTCATTCGTTTTCACTATGCTAAAGCTATGATTTTACTTCCTTTTTGTGATATTCAACTCTCGATTGAAATTCGTAAGCTTTTAGAGGGAGGATGACGAAAACGATACCATAATCTCTACAATATGCTTTTGAACAGACCTCATTGACGATGTACATGAGTTGATTAAAATCCCAAACAGTAGAGTTATAAGGAAGATAATCCCTAGTCAACCCTTTTACGCCAAAGAAGTAGGAGTTTTTATTTTCACAAAAATTAAAACCCTTAATTATAACCCGGGGCAGGGTAGCTTTCTCATTTAATTCAGAGGTGCATTCAGTCGCAAGCTCATCCTTCATACATGACAAATAGTGTAGAAGATACCTTCCAAAAGATGTGATGGTTCTACATAATCATCAAAGCAGGCAGTCATTATCTCTCAAAAGAAAAGCCCATTAAGTCAAAATCTGTGAAGGAGACTTAAGAAAAGATGGGGCATCTCGCTGACTGTAAACACAAAACAAACAATTCAGGAAAAAGTAGGGATGACAAAATATATAAAAAAAAGAGGTCCTACAAATCCCCAACAAAAATAAAGGTCACAAAAACGACTGCCTTCTCAAACAAACGTTCAATTTCTGAACCATCTCCGGAACACCAAGGACATTCCAAAAATCAACTGGGATTAGAAATGCACAATTAACTGAGCATAGGACTGATGAACATCACGAAGAAAGGGTGGGTATAAATAAACTTTGAGCCTTTATCCTTTGTTTCTTAAACTGTGAACCAGGCCACGCTACAACCCTTAAAAGTCCTAGCTGAAGCATGGGTTAGTTTGAAAGCATATTGTTATAAAAGGTATCCTGAATCCTATAAGGTTTGCTATAAATCCTGAGTTAATATCACATTCTTACAAATTTGTTTGTTTTACTAAAAAAATGAATTTTTAAACTTCAAGACAGACATAAGCTTTACGTTCTTCAAATGACATTGTTTGCATATGGCTAATTGTTCAAATAGCATAGAAATTCGCACAACGAATATTCAGTGAACGAAGATCCTCTCAATGGACAGAATCACCTCAGACGGAAAAGATATTTCCAATAACTGGCCCTTCATAATCAAGGGGCATGGCACAGTATCCAGCTGATATGGGGCAGTCAAGTCAAGATTCGAGGAATCTCTCAAAAATGCCAAATAACCAGGGGCAGACCTCTGTTTGAATCACTTGGGGCATTAGACATGAATTCCAACAGCAAATCATGTACGATCAAACAAACACCTTCTGGAAGTGTGGCAACACTCGTTACATAAACAGTGACAATCCTCTGCACCCGATGAACACATACATAGTCGAAAGATACGACGCATGAAAAAGACCCGCTATGTTGACCGGCCTAGGCAAAAATAAGGGCATCCCGATGAACCAAAAGCTTCGGGTAAAAATTAGGGATATACATATGAAAAAAATTGTACACCCGGCAAGTCGAAAACCTGAAAAGGCGGCTTGGACAAAAAAGGGTATCCTGATGGACTGAAAATCTGAAAGGACAGTCCAGGAAAAAGTTAGGGATTAAAGCGTACGACTACGTCCCGTCGTCTCGTCAGTTGTCTAATCAGCAGAAGGTTCATTACACTAATCTGCATTCACCAAAGACTCCATGAGTTGGGATAACAGTCAAACCATCTACAAAATCCCCGGTTGATATTTGCTACAACGGGTATCGAGACAGGGGAATTCTACTACAAGGTCACCACCATATTCTCAGCATGCAGCCTAATGGTGTCAGGTGTTCTTATACCCTGGCAGAGTAAGAATCTCCAACTACTGCTCCAACGTCTAAGAAAAATTCCCCAGTGAAGTCACCAAGCTTCTCAGGATTCTCCAACGGATTTCTTCTCAAAACAAAAAAAACAAGAATCCCCAGCGGAAATGAAGGATTCAGCTTCCCAATACTCTCCAGCAGCAGTCAGGGATTTACTTTCCCAGACTAAGAAATATCGTAACAGCATCTCATATTCATACATCATGGCATGCGCATACACATCGCATACAACATAATCTCATTTATTTCGAGACCATCATCACAATGCATTTCATACATCATGACATTGCATATGACTAACTCTTTACCATTTTCAGGAAAGATCAAATCCACAAACACCGTTGACTACTTACGTGACCTGGTAGTCTTCTCAAAAGCTACGTCTGATGAAGGGCTATTTCAGCATTTTCCTCAAAAAGATGTTCTCAAAATACCTTCTCTGGTTCATTTAGATTGATACTATGATCTCCCTGATTTTTATTCCATTTGAAGATTATCCAAGACTTTTGTCTGGTTCAGTTAAATCGATACTAAGATTTTTTTGATTTCCATTCCAGTCAAAGTTAATTCAAGACTTTTGTCTGGTTCAGTTAAATCGATACTAAGATTTTTCTGATTTCCATTCCAGTCAAAGTTAATTCAAGACCTTCTCTGGTTTAGTTAGATCAATACTAAGATCTCTTTGATTTCTATTCCAGTTGAAGATAATCCAATACTTTTGTCTGGTTCAGTTAGATTGATACTAAGATCTCTCTGATTTCTATTCTAGTTAAAGATAATCCAAGACTTTTGTATGGTTCAGTTAAATCAATACTAAGATTTTTCTGATTTCTATTCCAGTAAAAGTTAATTCAAGACCTTCTCTGGTTCAGTTAGATCGATACTAAGATCTCTCTGATTTCTATTCTAGTTGAAGATAATCCAATACTTTTGTCTGGTTCAGTTAAATCGATACTAATATTTTTCTGATTTCTATTCCAGTCAAAGTTAATTCAAGACCTTCTCTGGTTCAGTTAGATCGATACTAAGATCTCTCTGATTTTTATTCCAGTTGAAGATAATCCAATACTTTTGTCTGGTTCAGTTAAATCGGTACTAAGAGTTTTCTGATTTCCATTCCAGTCCAAGTTAATTCAAGACCTTCTCTGGTTCGGTTAGATCGATACTAAGATCTTCCTGATTTCTATTCCAGTTAAAGTTGAAGATAACCCAAGACCTTTTTTTGGTATAGTTAAATCGGTACCAAGATTTTTCTGATTTCTGTTCCGGTCAAAGTTAATTCAAGGCCTTTCTCTGGTTCAGTTAAATTGATACTAAGATTTTCATGATTTCTATTCCAGTTGAAGACAACTCAAGACCTTTCTCTGGTTCAGTTAAATCGACACTAAGATTTTTCCGATTTCTATTCCAGTTAAAGAAACTGCAAATCCTGGAGTCCGACCAGATAGCAGTTGATTTCACGTTCCCCCAGTAAATCACTGAGAAGCCTGGAATACGACCAGCTGATAGTCAACCTTATCATCCTCAACAAGTCATTGTGAAGCCTGGATCCTGACCAGATAGTAGTTCACTTCCTCCTCTTCAATCAAGAGATACTCCCCAGTAGAGTGATGGACAATTGAAGCTCCTAAACTCTACTTCCCGAACAAACACCAACATTCCTCAGCGGAATCCTCCTCAACAATAGGAATAGGGATCCCCACAAAGGAATATCTCATGAAGTCAACTTTGTTCTGGATTGCATCTTTAAGCCCATCTCCGACGATCTTCCGTCATCTTTTCCAAATGGCATATATAAGCCCATTCCCAATACTATCTACACAGTCAAGCATCATCTCAGACGAGTGCAAATTTATGGGCACTTTAGTGTTCAATCATCTTCCACCTTCAGATCACGAAAGGCAGACAAGCCAATCTACATCCTCAGGTTTAAGAAGATTGAATAGGGGCAGCTGTTGTACCCCAAAATTTACCCTCTCATATTTTTCCAAGATTTCGTCTTACATAGGTGGTTACAAACCTTCTCCTAAAGAAAAGGAAATTTTTCAAATGATGGTTAAGTATCCTTCGATTGGCATCTGCAAAAGGTCCTTCGATTGGCATCTGCAGAAGGTCCTTCGATTGGCATCTGCAAAAGGTCCTTCAATTGGCGTACACAAAAGGTCCTTCGATTGGCATCTACAAAAGATCCTTCGATTGGTATAGGGCCTTTCGATGGACATTTTCAACAAGGTAGCTTTGACGGGCATCTTAAATAAGGTTGTTTTTTGTTAGAACATACAAAGTGCCTTTCGACAGGCATGTTAACCAAGTGATGTTTTGAATGGAATATCAACAGGGCGATATTCTGATTGTTCAAGTTAGAGAAGATGAGATAAAAAAGATCAAGAAATAAGAGGGTTTTAGAAGCACTGATGATGGACATTCGAATTCATGCAGGATAACTCTGAGCCTTTCTGCAGACTATGGTTCAAACATAGAAGCTCTGATGCTGAGAATATGAGCAATTCAAATCAAGTTCAAAGCCATCGAAGATAGAAAAACTTGAGACTTAATTTAAGGAACCATGATGAAAGCCTTAAGCCAAATTCGAAAAATAAAATCTATCCTAACCTGTCCAGGTTCATCCAAAGTTCAAAATGGCATGTTTTCCTTACAAATATGGAAAGCATTCAATGTTGATCATGGATTCAATTCCTGATTTAAAGGCCAAATTCTTGCCTTATTTATTCACCACTCCACAAGAGTTGATTCGACCAGGGTGATCCTCTTTAAATCAAAAAATCGAAGCATAGGGTGGCTCAATCAAAGGAGCTATGACATCGAAGCTGGTGCAATTTGAATTGGAGTTTAGAGCTTTCGAAGGAAATAATGCTCTGATGAGGAAAGCTCTGAGTAATTTGAATTGGATCTTAGAGCCTTCGAAGAGAGCAAACTCAAAGGGAAAATAATCTGCAGGGGCAGGACAACTTTCGATTTTCATCATATTGGAGGCCCAAACAACTCATAACAGGTTGGCAGTAACGCATGAAAATAGATTGGCACCTGATTGAATCAAATATAACAAGTCTTTATGAAGAAATCAAATCAAATCTCTTCCTCATAATGGACCAAGATTTGATACACAAATGTTGACCTAAATTCCCTTGTCTATATAAACCTCACGATCTTAGAGAAAAGACACACTGAGACTGTGATACGGTGGGAGAACTGACTTGGGTGTTTTTCATTTGATCTCAAATGTTGCGGTTAGCAAGAGTCATCACCGACTTTTCTTTTATCGAAAAGGAAAGGTGAAAAAGCACAGGAAAGACCTTTGAGATATTTTCTTGAGTTCGGGGGGTATATTATGAAAAGGGAAGTTATTAGCACCCTTTTCATCCATGGTTTTCCATGGGCTCTTAGTTACTTGATAGATCACTTGGTTTTGTTTGAAAATATGCTTTGTGTGGTTTTTGAAAGTATTTTGTAAAGAGGCCATTGTTTAGGAAAACTTTGTAATGATTCTCGTTCGTAAGAATGTATACAAAGGTATTGATTTTTTTGAAAATGTTTTAAAGTTTTGAAAGTTATTTTTGGAAGTGTTGGTGTTTGTTTTGAAAATGGCAAGGATGTTTTGTTTTGAAATGGAGCAAGTAACTAGTAAAATTCTACCTACTCAAAAGTCTTTCATGTTCATTTCCTTTTTCCTTTGACATTGTTATCTTACATTGATTTGGTAAGTAACCCTATCCTTGGATGTAAAAGGGACGGGCGTGGATCATCGCATAACCATGATTAGCAATATTGCAAGATATCTTAGCATTTTTATTTAGGGACTAAGATCATTTTTAAAGGCAACATAGATAGCGTCATCGAGGGACTATGATCTTGTATTTTGCTTGTTTTTGCTAAGATACCTCACACGCATAATATGACCATTTTTGTAAGGCAACCAAGTGGATTTTCTCTAGGGGGTGTATGTGTGCAAGTGTATTGATTTACATGCTTGATTTGTCTTTGATTAGGGTTTTCTATTGATTGGTTTTAGTCTTTCCATACGAAACCCTAATTACTAGCTTTTTGTATATAAAGCGATAAATTGCGGAAATTAAAATTACTATGCTATTACAATACTTAGGGGAGGGGATGTACAAATTACAAATGGGGAATATTGGAAGAAATTAAATCTAAATAATTATTACAACCATATTGAATTTGAATAAATGTACAAAATAAGGATAAAATGCAAAAATGCAAATGTAAAAAAGAAAATGATTTTTTTATTGTTTTATGAAAGGGTTTAGTCTTGACTAAATTAAACAAAATGATTAATGAAAATTAAACAAAATTAAATTTAAACTAATTAAGAGAGAAATTAAGTTAAAAAATGATTTTTAGGGTTTTTAAGGAAAAGGTTTTAAATTAATAAAAATAAAATGAGAAAATTAATTAATTAAGAGAAACCTAAATTCTATGTTAATTTTAATTTACAAGTAAATAATATAATAATTAAACTTTAGTATAAACATTGATTATTAAAAAAGAAATTAATTTGTTAAAAGAAAATGTTTTTAGTATTTTTGTTTTATAAGAAAATAAAATAAATAAGTGTAAATAATAAATAAAATATTTTTAGATTTTCATGATTAATGAAAATAACAATAATAATAATAATAATAATAATAATAATAATAATAATAATAATAATAATAATAATAATAATAATAATAATAATAATAATAGTATTAATAATAATAAATAAGAGATAAAAAAAGTAAAAAATAAAATAAAATAGAAATAAGTCAGGGAGGTTGATAAGTGAAACATGGGGTATTGTGAGAAGAAGAAAAAGTCAGGCCCAAAGGATGACCCGGGCGTTGTAAAAACACAAAAAATGTCAAAAAAAAGTGGGGGGAAATGGAACAAGGTCACGCTGGGGCTTGAACCCAGTACCTCATAGTGACAGACGCGCGCTTTAACCACTGGGGTGGTGATACATCCATTAACTTATGTAAAACCATGAATATATAACACAAATCTTGCCCTAAATACACTTCATCTTCAACCTCCATCCAGAAGCCCTGCAACTTGTTCATTTCTCAACCATTTGCAAAAATGTAAACATGAAAGTTGCTCCATTTTTTCATAAGAATCCAACCATATAAATATCATGAACTATAAATTAAAGATGAATGAGAATTTTTGAAAGTACTAAATTCTGACCTAATTATTTTCAGAGATTCAATCCTAAAATTCTCCTAGCTAAATCAATATAAATGAAATCTATGGACATGTACAACTTCAGGGCAATGATGTCTACATTTTATCTTCACAAATGCAAGCCTAATAATGCCTAACTATGAAGATAGAAGTTCAAGAAAAATACCTCAAAACTGGAAATCGTGAAATGCAAATGGGCTTGATTCAAGGTGCTGCAATGATTAGGTTAGCTTCCTCAAGTTCCCAGGAAGCTAATGCAGTGATTAGCTTGAGCAATGGGTGGCTGAAATGGTATGGAGAAGTCAACTTGCAGAGCTCTGTTTTTGGTTATGGAGGTTGATGAAGATGGAGTTACAGTTATGAAACAGGGTCATGGATGGTTTGTATTTGATGCAAGGAAGCTTTAGGAATGAATTTGAGGGAAAACACACGAGGGAAATGAGAGATACAAGTTTAAGGTCAGAATTGTGTATCAATGGAGTTTTTTGTGCAATTTCTGGCTAGAGGGAGTTTTGGATTATTTCAGGGTGCTTGAGCTCGTGTCCTAGCTCACAAATAGTGACTCTATTTATAAGCAACAAGTTTGAGGACTTATTGTTGATCAGAATTAAAAATCACAAGTTTATGCATAACATGTGATTTTTTGAGAAATTCAAGTTTCAAAGCCTTGTGCACTTGCTAAGATAGAGTGGTTATGCTTTAAACATACTTGCTTCTGACTTTATGGATGGAGTGTGATCATAGGGAACCAGTTAGAGGCTCAAGAATGGACTTTATGCAAAAAGCTTGCTTTACAAGAATGGCAATGTTAACTTTGTGCCATTAATGGAAATGCAACTTGAATAATAGCTCAATTGCTTGGATCAAAGCTCTAAAATCTGTGTAAACATTTAATTATGGAGTGACAAACAAGTTTGAGGCCTGCAAAGCAAAGATTATGCAGCCTAGTATGGATTTGGTTCATGTGTTCATCAAAAATGACTTGTAATTCAAGTTTGAAAACCCTAACTTCCTCTCTTCGATTATCCCTGCTCAATAATGATCTCAAGGAGTTCTTGGACATTTTGGAAAGCTTTTAATGTGCTCTACAACCCTTCTTTGAATCACTTTTGAAAATTACCCTTGGAACTATATGAAAAAATGCCATGAAGTTAGGTCAAAATCCTGCCTAAACTAGGGCAAAATTTCACGAAGTGTTTAGTTTCAAGATTATGACTTCATGAATTAATAACTTGAGATCCAAGAACTTTTATAAGAATTTGTGTAAAGAAATGTTGTAGATCTCATGGAGATCTCATGGAGATCTACAACTTTCACGTTGAAAGTTTCTTCTGAATCATCTTGCATCATGGTGAAAAATTGGCTCAAAGTTGTGAAAAAACATGAAGTTTTAAACATTTAGAAAAATTTCTAAGTTAGAAAACTTTGACTATTCAAAATGAAATCTTGACTTTTTTTATTTCTTGATGAATAATTTTCATATTTTGACATGTTTTGATGAATTGTGTCTTTGAAATTTGATTTTGACCAAAAAGTTAAAGTTTGACTTTTTAGTGTACAGTTGACTTTTGATCAGTTGACTGAAAATTCACTATCAATCCAATTGATCTTGAGCAATGTTTTGGGTCATGCCATTAGGTAAAAATGATACAATTGAACTATTGATATCATGCCTCAAACCAATTAACCATTTTCTAGGTCAAAAATCAGAAATTGCCCTTTCTCAATCAAAACCCTAAATTTGACCATCTTGCCCTTTTGATAATTTGATCAAATTTCTTGAGGAATTATGGTCCAAGCTTGATCAAATGATACATATGAGTTTATAATGTTGATATGGATAAACAATTATGAAGTTTGATTGTAAATTGGCCATAGTTGACTTTTTCCCCAATATAGTTGATTTTTAGGTCAACTGCTCAGTTGACTGAGCAAAAATGTGATCCAAGACTTGAAACTCGACATGAGTAATCTTGGGTGTCCATAATGATCCATGAAAGTCATATGAGGCATTGAAAGTTCAATTATCCTTGTGCAATCTCAAACCCTAATTTGAGTCATCAGTGCTTAAGGAGGTGTCTTGAGTTAATTAACCCTAGTGTAGTCTTGAACCAAAGTAGATCTTGTGGGAAAATACTTGATAAATGAGAGGGAAAATTTTGGGGTACAACAGCTGCCCCTGTTCAATATTCTTAAACCTGAAGAGTTAGATTGGCGGATTTGTCATTCGTGACTTGAAGGTGGAAGATGATTGGACACTATAGTGCCCAGAAATTTGCACTCGAGGATGTGGTGGTTGATGGTGTAGGGAATGGGCTTAAAGATGCCATTTGGAGAGATGATGGAGATTTGTTGGAGATGGGCTTGTAGATTCCATCCAAGAATTATTGTTGGTAGGAATAGAAGAAATGTCAGAATAAATCTCTTGTTGATTTATACTAGAATTGTGGATGTGTCAGGTTGAGTACTAGAATAATATCCATAAATGGATTGTATTTGACTTGTTTCTGAAAGTTAATTCTGAATGAGTATCAGAATGGCATCCGTGTCTGGAGCGTATATGAACTGTATCCGAAGGAGAATCTGAATGAGTACCAGAATGACATCCGTGTCTGGAGCGTATCTAAACTATACCTGAGTATCAGAATGGCATTAGTGTCTCGAGCGTATCTGAATTGTATCTGACGGATGAATATGAATGAATATCAGAATGGAATTAGTTTCTGTAGCGTATCTGAACTATATCTGAAAGAGAATCTAAATGAGTAATAGAATGGCATCCGTTACTGGAGCGTATCTGAATTGTATCTGAGAGTTGAATCTGAATGAGTATCACAATGGCATCTATATCTGGAGCATATCTGAATTGTATTTGAGAGCTAAATCTGAATGAGTATCAGAATGGCATCTGTGTATGGAGCGCGTCTGAACCGTATCTGAAGGATGAATCTGAATGAGTATCAGAATGGCGTCCATGTCTAGAGCATATCTGAACTGTATCTGAGAGCTGAATCTAAATGAGTATCAGAATGGAATTCGTATCTGGAGGGTATCTGAATTGTATCTGAGAGTTGAATCTGAATGAGTATCAGAATGACATCCGTATCTAGAGTGTATCTGAACTATATCTGAAAGTTGAATGAGAAGAAACTTGTGCAGGATCACTTTAGCTGGTCGTGTAGATAACTGTCCTGGCTTGTTTTCAGGTATCAATCTCTGACCTTTTGCAAATTGTTGATGATAGCCATCTGCTGACTGATCTTTCCTGAAAAGATGAAAGTTCAGTTGTATGCAATGTCATGATGTATGAAATGCATTGTATAATGATGTTCTCCAAAAATGAATAAGATTATGTTGTATGTATTCGTGTTGTAAATGTTATGACGTATGGATGCGATGTATGGGCATGTAAGCTATACTGCTGTAATACTGTTGGATTAGGGAAAATAAATCCCTGACTGTTGTAGGGGACATGGAGCATAAGTCTTCATGTTTTAAAGTGTTGATGAGTTGATGAGCTTTTATTTGTTAGAGAAATAAACTTTGTTGTAAGGTAAACGCCTTGTATTACCTGTGAAATCCTGTTGGGGAATCCTGCGAAATTGGGTGACTTCTAATGGGGAGTGATAACTGGAAGTTTTGTTTCGCTGGGGATTAAGCTGGACACTGTGGGGGATTTTAAGGAATAGTTTAAAGATATTATCCTACTTCTAAAAGCCATTAGCGATTGTGTTTCTATTTTTTTGTTCCTTTTTGTTCATTTGTAAACAATAGTTACGTTCAAATGCATATGTTCAAAAATAAATCATTGGACGTTTTTTGTAAACAAAGCACAGGAATAAAGAAAAAACAGATAGTTTTGCACTTTCAAAGGGGGTATCTTTGTATTAACTTGAACAAATATTGTTGTACAATGAGACAAACATTCTAGTAAGAGAATATCGTCGTAAAAAAATGAAAATTTGATACAAAGAAAAGATAGCTATGTGAAATAATCCCATGGGGTTCCCATTCTGCTATAGCCTTTGTGTCTCTAAGCGCCTTGTCCACTTGATGCCTTGTCTGAAGTTGATTGGATTGATTAGATCCGCTGAGTTTGTCAGTCGAAGCCAAAGGTTGTCTGTAAGGTGATCCAAATGGGACATAGTCGTACGCCTTAATTCCCTAACTTTTTCCTGGACCGCCCTTTCGGGTTTTCAGTCCATCGGGATACCCTTTTTTTCCCAAGTCGCCCTTTCGGGTTTTCAACTTGCTGGGTGTACATATTTTTTGTTTTATCTCTAATTTTTGCCCGAACCTTTTTAGTTCGCTGGGATGCCCTTGTTTTGCATAAGTGTGTCAACCTAGCGAATCTCTTATGTGTAGTATCTTTTGACTATGTCTGTGTTTACAGGGTGCGGCAGGTCGTCACCATCCGTAGTGGTTAAGATCATTGCTAAACCAGAGAATATGCTTTTGATCACAAATGGTCCTTCATATGTAGGAGTCCATTTGCCCCTGGGATCACCCTGCGGTAGTATGATGCGCTTGACCACCAGATCCCCGACTTGATACACTTGGCGTCTTACCTTTTTGTTGAAAGCCTTGATCATTCGTTTTTGATACATTTGACCATGATAGACAGCAGTAAGCCTTTTCTCATCAATCAAGTTCAGCTGATCAAGTCGAGTTTGGATCTAGTCATCTTCATTCAACCCTACATCCTTCATGGTTCTCAGAGAAGGGATCTGAACCTCAATAGGCAAGACAACCTCCATTCCGTATACTAGAGAGTAAGGTGTTGCCCCGGTTGATGTGCGCGCCGTGGTACAGTAACAGTGGAGGGAGAATGGTAGCATCTCATGCCAGTCTTTGTAGGTTATTGTCATTTTCTGTATGATCTTTTTGATGTTCTTATTTGTGGCTTCGATAGTGCCATTCATCTTTGGCCGGTAAGGAGAAGAATTATGATGTTGGATCTTGAATTGTGCGCACAGTGCGGTGATCATAGTATTGTTGAGATTCGTACCATTTTCTGTGATGATCCTCTCTGGGATACCGTACCGACAGATGAGATTTTGTTTGATGAAACAGGCGGTAACATTCTTGGTAACGGAAGCGAAAGAATCCGCCTTAACCCACTTTGTGAAATAGTCAATGGCCACCAATATGAAGCGGTGTCCATTAGAGGCTGTTGGCTTTATTTCCCCAATCATATCGATGCCCCATATAGCAAAGGGCCAAGGAGCCGTCAAGATATTCAAAGGAACCAGAGGTACATGCACCTTGTCAGCATAGATCTGACACTTATGACAAGTTCGAGAGTGCTGATAGCAATCTGCTTCCATGGTAGACCAGTAATAACCTACCCGTAGGATCTACTTTGCCATCGTATACCCACTGGAATGGGTGCCAAAAGTGCCTTCACGTAGATCAGCCATGATCTTCTCTGCCTCAACCTTGTCTACACAACAAAGTAATACAGAGTCGTGATTGCGTTTGTAATGAATACCATTACTAAGGAAGAAGTTAGCAGAGAATCTCCTTAAGAACTTCTTATCAGTGACTGAAGCTTCTTCCAGATACTTTTGAGCCTCGAGATACCTCTTGACTCCGTGAAACCAAGGTCGGTCCATTACTTCTTCAGTATTGATCTCGAGACAGTGAGTTGGTTCATCCATTCGTTCAATGGTGATCTGGGGAGCCTCGTTATCCCATTTGAGTATAAACATGGATGACATTATGGCTAGCGCATCCGCTAGTTGATTTTCTTCTTCGGGAAATGCTCAAAGGTAATCTTCTCGAAATGTGGGATTAATGTCAACACATGTTCTTTGTAGGGGATAAGGTTAGGGTGTTTAGTGTCTCATTCTCCTTTGATCTGATTGATGACCAAGACTGAATCTCCGAATACACTTAAGGACTTGATCCCCAAACCTATGGTAGATTTGAGGCCAAAAATACACGCTTCGTATTCTGCTATGTTATTTGTATAGTTGAAGCAGAGTCTTGCAGTAAAGGGAGTGTGACATCCTTCAGGGGATATGAGTATAGCACCTATACCATTGCCGAGTGCATTGGACGCCCCATCAAAAACCAGGGTCCATCGGGATCCTTGTTCAGGTCCGTCATGTGGTCTGAGTTCTTCAAAGTTGTTTACCATCATGATGTCTTCATCTGGGAATTTGAACTTCATGGACTGGTAGTCATCCACAACTTGATGAGCAAGGTGATCGGCTAGTATAATTCCCTTTATTGCTTTCTGGGTAGTATACTGAATGTCATATTCCATCAGGATCATCTACCATCTTGCTATTCTCCCAGAGAGGCCAGGTTTCTCGAATGTGTATTTTATTGGATCCATCTTGGATATCAATAAGGTAGTATGGGTCAGCATATACTGTCTTAGCCGGCGAGCAGCCCATGCCAGAGTGCAACAAGTTTTCTCGAGCAGTGAATATCTGGTTTCACAGTCGGTAAACTTTTTGCTCAGGTAATAAATAGCATGCTCTTTTCGGCCAGACTCGTCATGCTGCCCCAGCACACACCCCATTGAATTTTCCAAAACAGTTAGATACATGATCAAGGGTCTTCCCTCAACTGGTGGCATTAAAACAGGAGGCTCTTGCAGGTACTCTTTGATCTTGTCGAAGGCAGTTTGACATTCATCATTTCATTTGACTACTTCATCTTTCTTCAATAACTTGAAGATTGGTTCACAAGTAGCGGTCAAGTGAGAAATGAATATGGCAATGTAGTTTAAACTTCCCAAGAATCCTCTGACTTCCTTCTCAATACGAGGAGCGTGCATCTCTTGTATTGCTTTCACCTTGGCAGGGTCCACTTTGATACCTTTACCGCTGACAACAAAGTCTAGGAGTTTTCCGGACCTCACCCCAAATGTGCATTTATTCAAATTCAGCCTCAGCTTGTATTTCTTTAGCCTCTCAAATAGTTTATGTAAATGGTCAAGATGTTCCTCTTCAGTTTGAGATCTGGCTATCATGTCTTCCACATAGACCTCTATTTCGTGATGTATCATGTCGTGAAATAGAGCTATCATGGAACGTTGATAGGTTTCCACAACATTCTTCAACCCGAATGGCATAACCTTGTAACAGAATGTTCCCCATTGTGTGATAAAGGTTGTTTTCTCCATGTCCTCAGGCACCATTTTGATTTGATTATAACCTGAGAAACCATCCATGAAGGAAAAAATCCTTATGATGTGTTGTATTGTCAACCAAAATATCGATGTGGGGAAGTGGGAAATCATCCTTAAGGCTTGCCCTATTCAAATCTCTGTAGTCCATGCACATTCGGACTTTGCCGTCCTTTTTAGGCACGGGAACAAAATTGGCGACCCATTGCGGATAGGAGGCGACGGCCAAGAATCTGGCATTGAATTGTTTTATGACTTCCGCTTTGATCTTCTCTGACATGTCTGATCGCATGCGACGGACTTTCTGCTTCACCGGAGGGCAGTCTTCTTTTGTTGGTAGATGATGGACCACGATATCAGCATCCAGTCCTGGCATGTCTTTGTACGACCAGGAAAATACCTCGACATAATCATGTAGAAACTGAGTTAGACGCTTCATGACACTGGGTTCCCGATTGGCACCCACCTTGACTTATTTCTTGTCCTTTGTGGTACCTAGGTTAACTGTGACCACTGGTTCTTCGTGGGGTTGTATGGTCCTCTCTTCTTGTTTTAATAACCTGGCAAGTTCCCCTGGTACTTCGCAATCTTCCTCACCTTCGTCTTCGGCTTGGTAGATTAGATTTTCAGTCACAGAAGGCCATAGCCGAATCGTTACCCATGGGATCCCGAATGGATGTAGATCTGCATTTTGAATGTGAGTGTGTATAAGAGTATAGCTATATTTGAAAGAAATAAATATGTAGAAATAAAGACAAAGAACACAAAGTTTGTATTCAAAAACGTCCATGATTCATTGATGACATATGAAAATGAGGTAACAACCCTTACAAATGGACTGTTGTGCCTCAGGTAAGACACAGGGTTTTAAAAGTATGAATTGTTTAATTATTACAGGTCCAACAAAAATTTAAAGACAATTACTATTGGATAAAAGTAATTGGGACAAAATCTTTAGCTTCCCAGTTGTCGAGTCCTCCATTGACAGTTGGGAAAATCCATTCCTCCAGGTCGTAGTTGTGCTCATCATCCTCTAATGCGTTGACTCTGTGGTTGCTGATCTTCAAGGGTGGTCCCCCGACACGAGCACGACGTACAACTTTCTGGGCTCCTGAAGTGAAACACAAACCAAATTTGTCAGACTTGTATGGGATACCGGGAGTTGGCCCTAAATAGTACACCCACCTTCTTCGATCACTGCCTTAGCATCTTTCAGAGAAGACATATTTAGCGGAGGTCTTGTAATCTTTGGGACTTGGGAAACAGTCTTGGTTACTGCTGCAGTTTGTGGGACTTCCTCGAAGTGATGAAATGGAGTTTCAATGAATTCACCATCCAATTCCACGTATCTGAAGGAGTTTAAGTGACTGACCATATATTCCTCCTCTCCATGGACAATAATGATTTTCCCCTCAGTTGGATATTTCAGCATTTGATGTAATGTAGAGGTAACGACACCATCGTTATGAATCCATGGTCGGCCCAATAAGCAGGAGTAGGAAGGGAGAATGTCCATCACGTAAAAAGTTGAATAAAAGAATTGGGTTCCAACTTTTATGGGGATGTCCACCTCCCCATGCACCATTCTCTTTGAACCGTCGAAGGCCCTTACCACTATAATGTTGGGTTTTAAGGTCAAACCTTCACAGTCGAGTCTATCAAGAGCCTTCTTAGACAGCACATTCAAATATGAATCGGTATCAACCAAGACATGGGACAAAGTTGTGCCCCTGCATTCGACAGAGACATACAATGCCTCATTGTGCTTCCTTCCCCTAGGTGTCAGGTCAGCATCAGAAAAGCCTAAACCATTATCCGCGGTCAAGCTGGCCACATAGTCTTGGAACTGATCAGCAAATGTTTCTTGTGGTACATGGGTAGTTTTAAGAAATTTCACCAAGGCCTTCGCATGGGCCTCGGAGCATAACAATAAAGCCAACATGGAAATCTTTGACGAAGTCTTCCCTTGCTGTTCGACTACGTTATAGTCGCTTCTCTTTATAATTTTCAGAATTTCTTCCATCTCCTTTTGGGAGGCCTCAAGGATAGATATTGATTATGCCTTCATCCGGACAGGCTCAACCAGAATGCCTTTGCCCCGAGCCTCGGTCAACTCGGTGATAGGAGTGTCAGTAGGGGTAACCATAGGGATTGTAGTAGTAGTAATGTCAACAGGAACAGAAACGGGAATTATTACAGGACAGGTAATAGTCTTCGGAGGAGCAATCTCGAGAGAGAATACTCCGCCACTTCGGGTTATCTTGTTGGTTCCCGCAATGTTGCTGATGTCGGGGTCAGCCTTCTCAGAAATTGATGTTAGAACAATGTTTGAATCTAGTACCCTATATTTAAGTTTTGATGATAACAAAGTGAAAAGATAGAGTAGTTATATGTTTCATGTTTGAACTATATGCTGCCTAAAATTACTATGCTCTGACTTGCAGATACGCTGATTAAAATAAGCAAGATCACTTCTTCAGCATCAGAATTTGATTTGATACACCAGCATCAGAAGTTGCTGAATCAGAACGTGAAGATCAGATGATCAACTCACGCACATGCTGAAGCTTGATGAACAGAACTGCGCGTAAACACTCTGATACAAAAACAATAGTTCATCAGCAGCGAAGCAGAATCAGAATGAGCCAAGCCAGAACGTGCATTGAAGAAGCAACGGTACTGTGCATTGAACGCTAATTAATTCCAACGGCATCATTCTAGACAAGATCTGCTCAAAAAGGAAAGCTTGTTATTAGCATTGAATCAAGAATATTGCATTCAATGTTCATCTTCTCAAGTGCTATATAAACAAGGCTTCGAAGATTATAATGGCTAATGCTTCCAAATTCTCTACACGCACAAAGCTGAACAATAATCTTCATCAACCAGTTTTGCTAAACCAACAAACTCTGATACTCCATTAGTGTTTAGCAATCTAAGTTTCTAAGCTTAATTTGTGTATACATCACAGTTGTGATAAAGTTTTGTAGAAAACATTCACACACATTTGTTTTATACCTTTGTAAGAAAGTGTTGCCTTGACAAACCGGATTGTGGTTTGAATCAAGAAGGCTTTAGCAGTTGTTAAAGCAGATTTGTATTCAGTTGAATATAGTGAATTAAGACCTCGTTGGAGAGAGGCGAAATCACCTTGACGGGTGGACTGGAGTAGTTTGAGATCAAACGAACCAGGATAAAAATATCTTGTCAATTGCTTTAAGATTCCAGTTTTACAATTCAACCCCCCCTTCTTGTGTTTTTCACCCCTTCAATTGGCATCAGAGCGCCTGGTTCTGAGCTAAAACACTTAACCGTGTCAGTACAAGATCCAGCGTCAGAAAAACACAATGGCAGGAAACAACTCTCATTTCAGCAATGACAACAATGAGGACAGAGACAGATTCAGCGGCAAACCTCCAGTCTTTGATGGAGAAAACTTTGATTACTGGAAAGACAGAATTGAAAGCTTCTTTCTAGCTCATGATGTTGATCTGTGGGATATGGTGACAGATGGATACACGCACCCTGTGAATGCAACTGGTCAGAAGATTGAAAGAAAATCAATGACAGATCAACAAAAGCGTGATTTCAAGAATCACCATAAGGCCAGAACCATCCTCCTCAGTGCCATCTCCTATACTGAGTATGAAAAGATCTCCAACAGAGACACAGCTAAGAACATCTTTGATTCTCTCAGAATGACGCATGAGGGCAATGTTCAAGTCAAAGAAACAAAAGCTCTGGCGCTCATTCAGAAGTATGAGGCGTTCAAAATGGAAGAATCTGAATCCATTGAAACTATGTTCTCTAGATTCCAGATTCTGGTAGCTGGTCTCAAAGTTCTGGACAAAGGATACTCTACTGCTGACCATGTCAAGAAGATAATCAGAAGTTTACCCAAGCAGTGGAGGCCTATGGTTACTGCTCTGAAGCTAGCGAAGGATCTCAACAAAATCACTCTGGAGGAACTTATAAGCTCCCTCAGAAGTCATGAGATAGAGCTAGAAGCTGACGAGCCTCAGAAGCAAGGTAAGCCTTTAGCTTTAAAATCTAACAGAAAATCTGAATCTAAAGTTTTGCAGGCAGTTGAAGAAACATCTGATGGATCCTCATCAGAAGAAGACGAACTTTCCCTTCTCTCCAGAAGAGTAAATCAACTGTGGAAGCAAAGACAAAGGAAGTTCAGGAATCCCAGAAGATCTGATCAGAACGAGTCTTCCTCCAGATACAGAAGGACAGATTCTTCCTCTGGATACAGAAGATCTGAAGGCTCCTCCGGTAGCAAGAAGCCAAACACAAAAGACATCATCTGCTACGAGTGCAATGAGCAAGGACACTACAAGAGTGACTGCCCAAAGCTTCAGAGGGAAAAGCCCAAAAAGAAGTTTGGAAGAGAGAAGAAGAAAAGTCTCATGGCCACATGGGATGACTCTGACTCTTCTGAAGCTGACTCAGAATCAGATGATGAAAGGGCAAACATAGCGCTCATGGCTAACATTCCAGATGACAGTGAAGCTTCTGAATCAGACTCAGAATCAGACACAGAAGAGGTATTCCCTAACTTCGCTGTTAATTTTACAAAGGCTGAACTTGCTGAAAGCCTCAATGAGATTCTGGAATGTTATCAGCAGATTAGAGCTAAATTCAGAGACCTGAAAAGGAATCTTGAATCTGACTCTAATAAGTCTGAGAGTCTCAAATTGGAAAACTCTGAGCTGAGAGATAAAATTTCAAAATTAGAAAACTCTTTACAAAACTCTCAGAAGGAACCAATTTCTGAAACTCCCAGCAACGCTGATGAGATCATCAAGGAGTATGATCACAGTTTCCAGAAGTTCCTTGCTAAAAGCATAGATAGAAGCAGAATGGCTTCAATGATCTATGGAGTTAGCAGAAACGGCAGGAAAGGAATAGGATACCAAGGTAAGGTTCCTACACCTAAGAATGTCATGGATTTAATTATTAAACACACTCCTCTAAATTCACACTTTGTGTATGGTCACACACATGACATCAAATATACTAGTAGTAAGCACTCTGTGAAACCAAAATTCAACCAGAGTTTTGGTAAAACTAACAAATCAGGACCCAAGAAGATCTGGGTACCTAAGGATAAAATAATACATGTTGCAGATATCTTTAGCAGCAAGTCAGAAACACCAGTCATGGTACCTGGACTCTGGCTGCTCACGACACATGACGGGAAGAAGGCATATGTTCCAAAGCCTGGAACTTAAGCCTGGAGGCCACGTTGGCTTTGGAGGCAATCAGAGGGGAAATATTATTGGCTCTGGAACTGTAGGTAACGGAAATCTTCCCTCTATTAATAATGTTCTGCTAGTTGATGGATTGATGCATAATCTGTTATCCATAAGTCAATTAAGTGATAACGGTTATGATATAATCTTTAATCAAAAATCATGTAAAGCTGTTAGTCAGAAAGATGGGACTATCCTATTTAATGGTAAGAGGAAAAACAACATTTACAAAATCAAACTTTCTGAACTAAAGAGTCAGAACGTAAAATGTCTTCTGTCTGTTAACAACGAGTAGTGGATCTGGCACAGAAGATTGGGGCATGTTAGTATGAGAAGAATATCTCAGATTAACAAACTCAATCTGGTCAGAGGACTTCCAAATTTGAAGTTCAATTCAGATGCTCTGTGTGAAGCATGTCAGAAAGGCAAATTTGCAAAACCTTCTTTTAAATCCAAAAATGTTGTTTCTACCTCTAAGCCATTAGAACTTCTGCACATTGACTTATTTGGACCAGTTAAAACTGCTTCAGTCAGTGGCAAGAAGTATGGGTTAGTAATCGTAGATGACTATAGCAGATGGACATGGGTAAAGTTCTTAAGACACAAGGACGAGTCACACTCTGTGTTTGTTACCTTCTGTAACCAAGTTCAGAATGAAAAAGATCTTAGAATCGTTAAAGTCAGAAGTGATCATGGTGGAGAATTTGAAAATAAAGATTTTGAGTCATTCTTTAATGACAAAGGCATTCTGCATGATTTCTCTTGTCCTAGAACTCCCCAACAAAATGGAGTTGTAGAACGAAAGAACAGAACATTGCAAGAAATGGCCAGAACCATGATCAATGAGACAAACGTTGCTAAGACTTTCTGGGCAGAGGCAATAAACACAGCGTGCTACATTCAGAATAGAATCTCAATAAGACCTATTCTGGAAAAGACTCCATATGAATTGTGGAAGAACAGAAAGCCCAACATTTTGTATTTTCATCCATTTGGATGTACTTGCTTTATGTTAAATACAAAGAATTATTTGAACAAGTTTGATTCTAAGGCACAGAAGTGTATTATGTTAGGATACTCTGAACGCTCAAGAGGGTACATAGTATACAATACAGAAACACAGATTGTGGAAGAATCAATCAGTGTTCGTTTTGATGACAAGCTTGACTCTGAAAAGTCAAAGCAGAATGAAAATCTTGCAGGTATAGAAATTGAATTTGCAGGTTCTGAAGACAAGTCATCAGAAGCTCTCAACACAGACATTCCTTCAACGTCTGAAAGAAGCAATGCTAGAAATCCTACAACTGCTGCTGATCAACCTCAGAAGAGAGTACCCAGAAGCAGTTTGGATCACCCAGAAGAGACTATCCTAGGAAGAAAGGAAGATCCAATCAGAACAAGAGCAAGCTTCAGAAACTCTGAAGAAACTCTTATGGGACTTGTGTCTCTGATTGAACCTTCTTCTATTGATGAAGCACTTCTGGACAACGACTGGATTCTGGCAATGCAAGAAGAGCTGAATCAATTCACCAGAAACGACGTGTGGGATCTCGTTCCCAGACCAAAAGGATTCAACGTCATTGGAACAAGATGGGTGTTCAGAAACAAGCTTAATGAACAAGGTGAAGTCGTCAGAAACAAGGCACGACTGGTTGCACAAGGTTATAGTCAGCAAGAGGGGATAGACTATACAGAAACCTTTGCCCCAGTCGCCAGGTTAGAATCTATCAGACTCTTAATTTCATTTGCTGTTAATAGAGGCATCACTCTGTATCAGATGGATGTCAAAAGTGCATTCTTAAATGGTTATATAGAAGAAGAAGTTTATGTTCACCAACCCCCAGGTCTTGAAAATACAAAACATCCAGAACATGTTTTCAAACTGAAAAAGTCACTGTATGGTCTGAAACAAGCTCCCAGAGCTTGGTATGAAAGGCTAAGTAACTTTCTGCTTGAAAATGAATTCACCAGAGGGAAAGTGGACACTACTCTATTCTGTAAAACAGTTAAGAGTGACATTTTAGTCTGTCAAATTTATGTTGATGATATTATTTTTGGTTCTACTAATCCTTCTCTTGGAAGAAAATTTGCTAAGTGTATGCAGGCAGAATTTGAGATGAGCCTCATGGGGGAACTGAAATTCTTTCTAGGAATTCAGATCAATCAAACTCCAGAGGGAACTTACATTCATCAGAGCAAATACATCAGAGATCTTCTGAAGAAATTTGATCTCTCAGAATGTAAGCCATCAAAGATTCCAATGCATCCCACGTGCATTCTGGAAAGAGAAGAGGTAAGCAAAAGTGTAGAACAGAAAGTCTACAGAGGTATGATTGGTTCTCTCCTTTATCTGACAGCTTCAAGACCTGATATCTTATTCAGCGTATGTATTTGTGCTAGATTCCAATCAGATCCTAGAGAATCTCACTTAACAGCTGTTAAGCGAATTTTCAAGTATCTGAAAGGTACTACTAATCTGGGTTTGTTTTATAGAAAATCTAGTGATTACAGCTTAGTAGGCTACTGTGATGCTGATTTTGCTGGAGACAGAGTGGAACGTAAAAGTACTTCTGGAAGCTGCCAGTTTCTGGGAGAAAATCTGATCTCGTGGTCCAGCAAAAGGCAATCAACAATTGCTCTGTCAACAGCAGAAGCTGAGTACATAGCAGCAGCTGAATGTAGCACACAAATGCTCTGGATGAAAAGTCAGCTTGAAGACTTCCAGATTTTTGAGAGTAACATTCCTATTCTTTGTGATAATACTTCTGCTATTTGCTTAAGTAAGAATCCTATTTTACATTCTAGAGCTAAGCATATAGAAATAAAACATCATTTCATTAGGGACTATATTCAGAAAGGTATTTTAAACTTGAAATTTATAGATACAGACCATCAATGGGCTGATATCTTTACTAAACCCCTTTCAGAAGATAGGTTTAATTTCATTCTGAAACATCTTAGCATGAAAGTATGCCCAGAATGAAAATGTTGTAATTCCATGTATTTATCTTCAGAATGTAATTATATTACTGTGAACTTCTGATCAATCTTCTTTCAGAAAGATAGAACATGCAGATTGTATCAGATGCAAGTCTAAAGATCTGAGAGTCTAATCTCAAATACAGACGTGCTGATCACTACATCAAACAAGTGTCATCCAATCATCAGCAAATCCCTGAAGCAGAACACGTGCACGCTTCTGAGAAGGCAAAGCGCTGATTGGGTGCATTGAGACACATGTCTGGTAACCGTTTTTAAGTATCTTTCTCAAATCCCCCAAAATCAGCAAGCATTTAATGAAAAGTAATCACGCTTGTTAATGGCAATCATTATTTTTTTCTCTCTCTTAAAAACGTTTAATTTTTCAAAATAATTTTTGAAAAACTCTATTTAAGCACACTAATTCCTCATTCTTATTCTTTACGCTTTCTCATAATCATTCAAATATTCTCTGCATATTTCTGAGTTTATCTCCTTCAAATCTTCTTTTCTCAAATCATTCTCAAGCTTTTGAGTGAGAACAATGGCATCCTCCAGCATTTCTGCAGGAAATCAGAAGAAAGAAACCTCTGAACAATATCAGGTGCCTATCAGAACTCTTCTCACACCGGTAAAGAATCTTGAGGTTCTCTCTGAGTTAATCATCGACTTTGAAAGTTTGAAGGAAAATGGATTTGACCTAACTGAAGAGATTAGGGCTCAAAAGTGGGAGAGGTATTTCGATAGGTTGGTTGGACCAACCTTCCCAGAGCTTGTCAAGGAATTTTGGATTCACGCCAAGATTCATAAACATCTAGTCATCTCTTCTGTCATGGGAAAGAAGATAGTAATTTCTGAAGACCTCATTGCTAGGTTAATTGGTCAAAGTGGTGGTGGAGTCCGTTGTGTGGACATGGCTGACAGATGCCCTGATATAGGTGTGGTAGCCAACAGCATTTTCACTCTTGGATTTCCCAGCAGCAAAATTAAGGATCTGAAGGATCACTGCAGAGTATGGGCCAAGATTGTTCTGGGCTGTTTCAATCACAGGAAGCCAACAAGCTCTCCTGATTATATAAACGTGGATCAGCAATTTCTGATCTACTTTATTGATCAGAGGGTGAAGATCAATCTGGCACACTTCCTGTTCAACCATCTCAAGACTAGTGTCAAAGAAACAAGAGAAGAAGAAAGGACCAAAAGGGACTGGATACCGTTTGGAAGGCTCATATCAGATATTCTGACAGAGAATAAGCTGATAGATTATCTGAGCGAAGCTCAAGTGCTGAGCACACTTGAACCAACTGTTGGAAAACCGCTGAACGCTAAGAACCTGAAAAAGATGAAGCTGATAGAAAATATTAGGAAGGAACCCAGAGCTACTTCAACTGCTGACATCTCCAGCAGAAGAGTGCCTCTGAATGATTTCCCAAAATTTTCTGAAATGGAATCCCAACCGGATATGTTTCTCAAGTATCCAGATTCATACAAGGAAGAAGATACAGGTTCAAAGCTGAAGATCAAAGATCTGAGTCAACCCCAACCTGAAGTGACTCAGAAGAAGACAAAGAAGAGGAAAGCAGAAGGATCATCTCATCAGACTCCAAAGAAACGAGGTAATTCATCTGCTGCCCCTATTTCAATTTCATCTACTATTCCAACATCTGCTGCCCCTCCTAAAACCTCTCACAGAATATCAATCCCAATCCCTACTATTGATGAAACCATACCAGAAGACCCTTCTGAGGCCTTACTACTCAGAAGAACCAGAATCAAAATTACCAAACAACCAACTGTTTCAACAACACCAGCACTGGATAGAGTGCTAGCTGATATTGAGCGTGAACATACTTCTGCTCAACCAAATTCTGAACCACCAAATATTCCTCCTCCACAACCAGAACCACAACCTGAACCAGAAATACAACATCAATCAGAACCAGAACCACAATCACAACAACCTCTCACAGAAGAACCTCTGATCCCTGAGCAATCAGAGATTCCACCTCCTCAACCAGAAAATAATCCTCCTTCACCACAAACAGAGTTTCACCGCTATGAAACCCCTTCTCCACATCATTCTGATCCCCACTCACCTCAACCTTCATCGCTGGCAATCCAGTTGCCATGTGGAACCACTATTGTCAGGCCCCAGTTGCCATCTTCAGAGGAATCAACACCTCCAAAAACTCCAACCACTCCAATAGAAATATCTGACTCTGATTCTGATAACCCTCCTCCAAAACAAACAACCTCTCAGAAAACCGCTGAAAACCTCAGCAGAACTTTCATTGACTTAACAAGTCTTGAACGTCTTGCTGATCTAAGACACAAAATTGCAATACCCAAACCAAAGCAACCAGATGTTGGCTCTGGTATTTTGAATTTTGAAACAGGTATGCTGCAATGGATTGCTTCTTTGAAGCAAGTCTGTCCGGGGATGATCGACCCAGCTGCTTCTGATCAGCTCTGGTCACAGTTCAGACTATGGGTACGTGCTGAAGCCCTCAAGCTGCAGGACGTCAACTATGAGCAGGCTCAACAGAACTTTAGCAAGCTGCTGAAGGAAGTTGAGAGTCAGCTGCCTCAAGAAGTTGTGCTCCCTCTGGACAGTGAATCTTGGTCTGAGAAAGAGCAAGCTGCACAGGTGCAACCATCAGAAGAAGACAAGACCCTTCAGAAAGAAAATCCAGCAGAAGATGTAGCTGAAAGTTCTGAGAAGCTTCCTCCTTCTGAAAGTTCTCAAGCTGCCTTGGACAGGCAGGCTCTGGAAGAACTAAGGCTGAATGACTTGCGTCTACAGCAGCGGATGGAAGAGAATGATCAGAAGATGAAAGCAAGAATGGATGTACAGGACAGCAAAATTGACACTGTTGTCACCATGGTTCAGAAGCAGAATGAAACTTCTGAAAAGATTCAAGCAATGCTGGAAAGCCTGTTCTCACGCATGCCCCCTCAACCATAAATCTTTTTCATGCATAATTTTTCATGTTTTCTTCATTTTCTGATGTACTGTTTTGACTATGTTTTGTAATGTTCTTTTGCTCTGATCATGAACTATTTTAATATAATTTGTTTTTCTGATCTAAATTGTTTTAGCACATCACCAACACTTTTTGATTGCTGACAAAAAGGGGGAGAACAAGAATGATATTTAAAATCAATAACGGCTAACTAGACAGAAATTCTCAAACATTCTAACTCTATTACTTGAAATGTTTTTCTGTTTTGTTTTTAAGTCTACAGGCACAAGGAAGCTCCTGAACACTATGAAGACTAGAAGCTAGAAGCTCTGATCAAAATGTAGAAGCTCATGTTGCTCTGATCAAATATGAAGTTCTGATCGACCTAACACTCTGATCCGAAGCAAAGCTCTGACAGGAAAAGCTCTGAAGCTCTGCTCTCTGATAAGTCAAAGACCTATAATCTGATGCTCAAAGATAGAAAAAGATCTGATCCTGAAGAACACGCATATCAAAGGGAAGTAACAAACTCAGGGGGAGTATCTCTTAAACTCTGATTTCTCTTTACTTCTTAACTCTGAAACATTTCCCAGATACCTTTTCACGTTATTTTTTCATTTAAAATATCTAGTTTTTGTCATCATCAAAAAGGGGGAGATTGTTAGAACAATGTTTGAATCTAGTACCCTATATTTAAGTTTTGATGATAACAAAGTGAAAAGATAGAGTAGTTATATGTTTCATGTTTGAACTATATGCTGCCTAAAATTACTATGCTCTGACTTGCAGATACGCTGATTAAAATAAGCAAGATCACTTCTTCAGCATCAGAATTTGATTTGATACACCAGCATCAGAAGTTGCTGAATCAGAACGTGAAGATCAGATGATCAACTCACGCACATGCTGAAGCTTGATGAACAGAACTGCGCGTAAACACTCTGATACAAAAACAATAGTTCATCAGCAGCGAAGCAGAATCAGAATGAGCCAAGCCAGAACGTGCATTGAAGAAGCAACGGTACTGTGCATTGAACGCTAATTAATTCCAACGGCATCATTCTAGACAAGATCTGCTCAAAAAGGAAAGCTTGTTATTAGCATTGAATCAAGAATATTGCATTCAACGTTCATCTTCTCAAGTGCTATATAAACAAGGCTTCGAAGATTATAATGGCTAATGCTTCCAAATTCTCTACACGCACAAAGCTGAACAATAATCTTCATCAACCAGTTTTGCTAAACCAACAAACTCTGATACTCCATTAGTGTTTAGCAATCTAAGTTTCTAAGCTTAATTTGTGTATACATCACAGTTGTGATAAAGTTTTGTAGAAAACATTCACACACATTTGTTTTATACCTTTGTAAGAAAGTGTTGCCTTGACAAACCGGATTGTGGTTTGAATCAAGAAGGCTTTAGCAGTTGTTAAAGCAGATTTGTATTCAGTTGAATATAGTGAATTAAGACCTCGTTGGAGAGAGGCGAAATCACCTTGACGGGTGGACTGGAGTAGTTTGAGATCAAACGAACCAGGATAAAAATATCTTGTCAATTGCTTTAAGATTCCAGTTTTACAATTCAACCCCCCCTTCTTGTGGTTTTCACCCCTTCAATTGAGTCTTCTACATTCGGCCAATCCTGCTTGATGTCGTGATAGTAGACATCGACCACATAGTTCCATGGGACAGTTTTATCTGATGAGCACGGGACTGGTCCAGGCATAGTAATTATCAGTGGAGCTACTTTAGGAACTGATGTAATCCTAACGGGTCTTTTGGTGGAGACCCTGGAAGGATTGGCGGAAATGGTTACTATTGAAACATCATTGTGAGAAATGGTTAGAACAGGAGTCTTTTCAAACAAAATCTCTTTGTCATCCATTAGGAACTGAACACCTTCTTTCAATAAATGGCAGCCAGTTGGTAGGGATAAACAGAGGTGGCAGCTTTCATCACAGCCCGAAAATAAACTGGCATTCAACAGGTTTCTCTTGATAGTTAGGAGAGGAGTAACAAGTTCATCAATAAAAGTAACAAACATATCATCTTCTACAATGTTAACACCACGGCCATGCTTGGGCATAGGAGCGGTGATAACATTTGGGATCTCAGGAGCATCGAATTCAATTTCTTTGGCTTCAAAAAGGTCTTGCACCTTATTTTTCAAATCGCAATAGTTGTTAGTATCGTGGCCTGGACTTTCTAAATGGTATGCACAACGAGCATTAGGATGGTAATGAGGAGAGGTTGTGTTAGGATTCTTTGGAGCTTCTTTCAAAGTTACCATATTAGATCTCAATAAATGTGGCAGTACTTGAGATAGTGTCATGTTAATCTGGGTAAATTGTCTTACTGGTCTTTCTGTTCTAGGATAATCGTTTCTTTGTTGAGTAGGTGCAGGCTTAGGGATCATGACATCCCCTACCATTGGACGGCATTCAGTTTTTTCTTGATTCCTTTGAGGATACACAACACCAACTTCTTTCTTCCCAATAAATGGTTTCTTACAGCAGCAGAGGATGCGTCCTTTTGAATCTTCCCACTCTTAATCCCAGCTTCCACTCCTTCTCCGGTTAAGATTAATTCAGTGAAGCCTGCTAAGGAGCTTCCAATTAAATGATTAGAGAAAGGACCGGACAGGGTACCCAAAAACATTTCTACTAGTTCTCTTTCAGAAAGGGGAGGCTGGACTCTTCCTGCTAAGTCCCTCCATTTCTGAGCGTAGTCTTTGAAACCTTCACTTGAAACCATAGCCATACTCTGGAGTTGAGTACGGGTGGGAGAAAGATCTGCGTTGTATTGATATTATTTATAAAAAGCAGCAGCAAGGTCTTCCCAATTATGGATATTGGCCTTTTCCAGTTGATAGAACCAATCAAGCTGAGTTCCGGATAGACTGTCTTGAAATAAGTGTACCCACAAATCTCTATCAGCAGTGTGAGGATGTATCTTCTTCACATAGGATCGGAGATGCATCTTGGGACACGAAACTTCGTCGTACTTAGAAAATACTGGTGCCTTGAATTTTGGTGGAATGACAATCCCATACACTAAACCCAGCTCTTCAAAGTCTAGCCCAGGCACTTTCTGAATTTCCATTGCACTTAGACTTTCTTCCAGATGCTTGTATTTGTCATCGGCCGGAGGATATTTCTCTTCAGAGTAATCTTCTTCTTCCTATTCAGATTCTAGCTGGATAACCACTTCCTTGCCTTTCACTTCTTGATTATCCTTTTCACCGGATGACGTTGCAAATTCTAGGGTCCGTCTGGCTTGTCCTTGGAACCTTCTTCCCATATTCAGAACTCTGGTAACTTTATTTTCTTTCTTCTTCTTTTCTTCAACCAGCAAAGTTTTCAGATCCTCTTGTCCTTTGGCTAGAGTCAAGAACATCTGTTGAAACTGAGCATTCTGCGCCTGGAGGTCTTTTACTGTCTGCTTGAGATCCATCTTACTGAAATAAATAGTAGAAATATGAGGAGACTTGTTTGTAAGAAACATGCTTATGTTATGATGAATGGTAAATGCATATGCAATGATTTCAAGGAAATTAGGGATTTAAATTTGCTTTAGACCAAAAAAGGAACACACGTTATATTAATAAGTCAAAGTTTGAGTATATCATGCCTCTTTTTGACTTACAAAGAAATACAAAAATTCTAAGATAAAAAAGTTGTACGCATCCTCTTTGGTGTGATGTAGGCGTTCAGGCTCCGCTCCTCATGAAGTTTCCTAGTGAGTTCCAAAACCTTCTTCTCACTGGTGTAGAATTGGGCCTCAAAAGTTTCTCTCTCCCCCTTAAGCTGTATCCAATCCCTTTGTAAGTCTTCAAGAGAGGTGGGCATGTCAGGATGTAGGATAGTGTATGGAACATCTCCTTCCACAACAGGCTCTATGATTACTGGGAGAATGGAGGGGTAAGGAATTATAAGACTCTGAGAACGAGCTCGTACCCATTTGAGGTAAGGATCAAGAGGGATGGAATTATTATGCCCCAATGTCTTGCTATCTACCTTGTTCAACATTCTCCAAGCTCGGATAAATCTCTGGCGATGACCTTGATCGTCGTTCTCATAGTCTAATACCAAACCTTGAATAAGCATCTCATGAGGGCCATCCTTTCGAGCGTAACCAAATTGTCTTAAGGCTAAGCATGAGTTATAGGTGATACCTCCCCTAATGCCAAGTAAAGGGACATTAGGGAATTCCCCACAACGATCGATAATAGTAACATTTTCTATAGATCGGGAACACCAATGAATGTCTGAATGTTTGAGTGTCATTAACCTATGTGACCACCTTGAAACTTGCTCATTCTTCAATACAGATTGGGGAAGATGTGAAATAAACCATCTTTCCAAAATAGGAGTACAACACATAAGGATACCTCTTTTCCTCATAGTGCGAGTGTGAAAAGAATGTAAGATGTCTCCTAGCAAAGTAGGCACTGGGTTACGAGACATGAAGATTTTGACGGTGTTCACATCTATGAGTTGGTCAGGATTTGGAAACAAAACCATCCCATAGATGAGGAGAGCCACAATTTTCTCAAAAGCTTAAAATCCAAAGAGTTCTAACAGTTTTGGGCTTTCTCAAACAAGAACTTTGCTAGGAAACCCTTGACACCACTCCTTGTTTCTCAATTAGTTGTGATATCAGATGATTGCAAGTGTAGAGCTTGAGCAATCTCCTCTGGCTTTGGATCTCTTTCCGTACCGTTGAAAGGTAGTTGATTGAGAATGGGAATCCTCAAGAGTTGGGAGAATTCTTCCAAAGTTGGCACAAGTTGATAATCGGGAAATGTGAAGCAATGATGTAAAGGATCAAAGAACTGAAAGAGTACCTTCATCATGTCTTCACCAGTGTTGGAGGTAACCAAGTTTAGTAGGCGACCATGTCTTTTGGTGAATGGAGAATTTTCAGGAATCCTTGATGCTAGCTCTTTAAGTTGAGGAGGGATCCTTACAAGGTTGACTTGAGTAGTTTTCCCGCGAATAGAATCCATGTCCTACAAAACAGAACAAAGATAAACCCCAAGATCCTTGAAATGTTTAGTGAATATGAGTATGATGTTATGATGTTATGATGTTTATGATGTTTATGATGTTATGTACAAGTAAATATATACAAATAAAGCAAACAAGTCCTTAGGTTTAGGCTTGCATGGAGTCTCATAGGTAAATACCCTCTTGAAGTTTAGTTGGCTCAAACTTGTCCTAGCAATAGTAACCAGGTTCTAAGGAGCTCAATATCATCGATTTGTTTCTTTGGGCATTGTTTCAGCGCAAGCCTCTTTAATGGTGACCGAAATATCCCAAAAAACAAACATCAATGAGTGTAGTATCAAGTATCTACCAACTTCGCACTGCACCAAAGTTGGTCATCTCACTACATCCTAAAGTCCAAGTTGGTCAAGTAAAGGTTCTAAAAGTTCATTAGTGCTTCATGACATCACTCAACAGCCCCATATTCTCATTGACTACTCAAGGGCTACCGGTACCCACAAATATGTCACACTAACATAGCTATTGCTTAGACCATGTCGGTATACCCCGCATAGTTTCCACAATGTATTGCTACTTACCTATAAGGTATCCCAAATTCGGGTAGAGGATTCAAACCCAAACAAAGAACCATAAAGTAAAGCACACAAGTCAAACAATGAAAGCAAGTAAATGTGATCTAACCCTAAGGTAACCCCCCCCCCCCTTTTAGAATTCTCCCCAGCAGAGTCGTCAGTTCTGGTGATACGGTGGGAGAACTGAATTGGGTGTTTTGCATTTGATTGTAAATGTTGCGGTTAGCAAGAGTCGCCACCGACTTTTCTTTTATCCAAAAGGAAAGGTGAAAAAGCACAGGAAAGACATTTAAGATATTTTCTTGAGTTCGGGGGGTAGATTATGAAAAGGGAAGGTATTAGCATCCTTTTCATCCATGGTTTTCCATGGGCTCTTGGTTACTTGCTAGATCACTTGCTTTTGTTTGAAAATATGCCTGGTGTAGTTTTTGAAAGTATTTTGTAAAGAGGCCATTGTTTAGGAAAACTTTGTAATGATTCTCGTTCGTAAGAATGTATACAAAGGTGTTGATTTTTTTGAAAATGTTTTCAAGTTTTGAATGATATTTTTGGAAGTGTTGGTGTTTATTTTGAAAATATCAAGGATGTTTCGTTTTGAAATGGAGCAAGTAACTAGGAACACTGTACCTACTCAAAAGTCTTTCATGTTTATTTCCTTTTTCCTTTGACATTGCTATATCTTACCATTGATTTGGTAAGTAACCCTATCCTTGGATGTAAAAAGGACGGGCGTGGGTCATCGCATAACCATGATTAGCAATGTTGCAAGATATCTTAGCATTTTTCTTTAGGGACAAAGATCATTTTGAAAGGCAACATAGATAGCGTCATCGAGGGACTATGATCTTGTATTTTGCTTGTTTTTGCTAAGATACCTCACACACATAATATGGCCATTTTTGTAAGGCAACCAAGTGGATGTACCCTAGGGGGTATATGTGTGCAAGTGTATTGATTTACATGCTTGATTTGTCTTTGATTAGGGTTTTCTATTGATTGGTTTTAGTCTTTCCATACAAAACCCTAATTACTAGCATTTTGTATATAAAGTGATAAATTGCGGAAATTAAAATTACTACGCTATTACAATACTTAGGGGATGGGGATGTACAAATTAAAAATGGGGAATATTGCAAGAAATTAAATCTAAATAATTATTACAACCATATTGAATTTGAATAAATGTACAAAATAAGGATAAAATGCAAAAAAGCAAATGTCAAAAAGAAAATGTTTTTTTGTTGTTTTATGGAAGGATTTAGTCTTGACCAAATTAAAGAAAATGATTAATGAAAATTAAACAAAATTAAGTTTAAACTAATTAAGAGAGAAATTAAATTAAAAAATGATTTTTAGGGTTTTTAAGAAAAAGGTTTTAAATTAATAAAAAAATGAGAAAATTAATTAATTAAGAGAAACCTAAATTCTAAGTTAATTTTAATTTACAAGTAAATAATATAATAATTAAACTTAAGTCTAAAGATTTATTAATAAAAAAGAAATTAATTTGTTAAAAGAAAATGTTTTTAGTATTTTTGTTTTATAAGAAAATAAAATTAATAAGTGTAAATAATAAATAAAATATTTTTGGATTTTCATGATTAATGAAAATAATAATAATAATAATAATAATAATAATAATAATAATAATAATAATAATAGTATTAGTAATAATAATAGTATTAATAATAATAAATAAGAGATAAAAAAAGTAAAAAAACAAAATAAAATAGAAATAAGTCAAGGAGGTTGATAAGTGAAACATGGGGTATTGTGAGAAAAAAAGTCAGGCCCAAAGGATGGCCCAGGCGCTTCAAAAACACAAAAAAATGTATAAAAAAAAGTGGAAAAAATGGAAAAAGGTCACGCTTGGGCTTGAACCCAGGACCTCATAGTGACAGACGCGCGCTTTAACCACTGGGGTGGTGATACATCCATTAACTTATGTAAAACCATAAATATATAACAAAAATCTTGCACTAAATACACTTCATCTTCAACCTCCATCCAAAAGCCCTGCAACTTGTTCATTTCTCAACCACTTGCAAAAATGTAAACATGAATGTTTCTCCATTTTTTCATATGAATCCAACCATATAAATATCATGAACTATAAATCAAAGATGAATGAGAATTTTTGAAAGTACCAAATTCTTACATAATTATTTTCAGAGATTCAATCCTAAAATTCTCCTAGCTCAATCAATATAAATGAAATCTATGGACATGTACAGCTTCAGGGCAATGATGTCTACATTTTATCTTCACAAATGCAAGCCTAACAATGCCTAAATATAAAGATAAAAGTTCAAGAAAAATACCTCAAAACTGGAAATTGTGAAATGCAAATGGGCTTTATTCAAGGTGCTGCAATGATCATGTTAGCTTCCTCAAGTTCCCAGGAAGCTAATGCAATGATTAGCTTGAGCAATGGGTGGTTGAAATGGTCTGGAGAAGTCAACTTGCAGAGCTCTGTTTTTGTTTATGGAGATTGATGAAGATGGATTTACAGTTATGAAACAGGGTCAGGGATGGTTTGTATTTGATGTAAGAAAGCTTTAGGAATGAATTTGAGGGAAAACGCACGAGGGAAATGAGAGATGCAAGTTTAAGTTCAGAACTGTGTATCAATGGAGTTTTTTGTGCAATTTCTGGCTAGAGAGAGTTTGGGAGTGTTTCAGGGTGCTTGAGCTCGTGTCCTAACTCACAAATAGTGACTCTATTTATAAGCAACAAGTTTGGATACTTGTTGTTGATCAGAATTAAAAATCACAAGTTTATGCATAACATGTGATCTTTTGAGAAATTAAAGTTTCAAAGCCTTGTGTACTTGCTAAGATAGAGTTGTTATGCTTTAAGCATACTTGCTTCTGACTTTGTGGATGGAGTGTGATCAGAGGGAATAAGTTAGAGGCTCAAGAATGGACTTTATGCAAAAAGCTTGCTTTACAAGAATGACAATGTTAACTTTGTGCCATAAATGGAAATGCAACTTGGATAATAGCTCAATTGCTTGGATCAAAGCTCTAACAGCTGTGTAAACATTTAATTATGGAGTGACGAACAAGTTTGAGGCCTTCAAAGCAAAGATTATGCAGCCTAGTATGGATTTGGTTCATGTGTTCATCGAAAATTACTTGTAATTCAAGTTTGAAAACCCTAACTTCCTCTCTTCGATTCTCCGTGCTCAAGAATGATCTCAAGAAGTTTTTGGATATTTTGGAAAGCTTTTAATATGCTCTATAACACTTCTTTCAATCACATTTGAAAATTCCCCTTGGAAATATATGAAAAATTGCCATGAAGTTAGCTCAAAATCCTACCTAAACTAGGGCAAAATTTCACTAAGTGTTTAGTTTCAAGACTATGACTTCATGAATTAATAACTTGACATCCAAGCACTTTTATAAGAAGTTGTGTAAAGAAATGTTGTAGATCTCATGTAGATCTACAACTTTCATGTTGAAATTTTCTTCTGAATCATCTTGCATCATGGTGAAAAATTGGCTCAAAGTTGTGAAAAAACATGAAGTTTTAAACACTTAGAAAAATTTCTAAGTTAGAAAACTTTGACTTTTCAAAATGAAATCTTGACTTTTTTTATTTCTTGATGAATAAGTTTCATATTTTGACATGTTTTGATGAATTGTGATCTTTGACATTTGATTTTGACCAAAAAGTCAAAGTTTGATTTTTCAGTATACAATTGACTTTTGATCAGTTGATTGAAAATTCACTATCAATCCAATTGATCTTGAGCAATGCTTTGGCTCATGCCATTATGTCAAAATGATACAATTGAACTCTTTAGATCATTCCTCAAACCAATTAACCATTTGCTAGGTCAAAAATCCGAAATTGCCCTTTCTCAGTCAAAACCCTAAATTTGACCATTTTGCCCTTTTGATGATTTAATCAAATTTCTTGAGGAATTATGGTCCAAACTTGATCAAATGATACATATGAGTTTATAATGTTGATGTGGATAAATAATTATGAATTTTGACTGTAAATTGGCCATAGTTTACTTTTTCCCCAATACAGTTGATTTCTAGGTCAACTGCTCAATTGACTGAGCAAAAATGTGATCCAAGACTTGAAACTTGACATGAGTAATCTTGGGGGTACATAATGATCCATGAAAGTCATATGAGGCATTTAAAGTTCAATTATCCTTGTGCAATCTCAAACCCTAATTTGAGTCATCAGTGCTTAAGGAGGTATCTCGAGTTGATCAACCCTAGTGTAGTCTTGAACCAAAGGAGATCTTGTGGGAAAAATACTTGATAAATGGGAGGGAAAATGTTTGGGTACAACAGAGACACACATAGATTACCTCTCAAAAATGCAGCTTTCCCCACGAGATTCCATAAAGTTTCACAAAATTTCCAAAGACTATCAAACTCGAAGCTAATTTTGCAAGCAGCCTCCGTCCAGACTAACACCTGAATCGTGTTCCTGGGATTCACGCAGAAGCATCCCTCATACAATCCCTCTATTGGAAATTTCGTCTTTGATCTCAAACTTGTTAAACATGATTTAAATTCATACATATTGCTGCTAATGTTCATGTTTGTTTGAGTGTGTTACATGTGAGCAAATATGCAGGATTGAGATCGCGCCATTGTTGGGGCACGATCTGAGCTTACCTTCGATTCTTACAGCTTTAGTTTATCTTCTATGGGTAAAAACCATAGGGGCCCACTAAGCGCGCAGATTTGATATTCAAGTTAATACTGTGTTTTTTGTTTCTAACGTAATATTACTGTTTCGTTTGCACCAATGAATGGAAATCTTTCGACCAGGTTGGCGAGGAAGATGCGCTGCAACAAAAAGGACCTGGGTTCGACACCTAGTTCATACATTTTGTGTTTTTCTAACAAACTTCCTTGCAGATCCAGTATCCCAGATCGAAGGATGACGCATCCAGATCGAATGCCCTAGACGCGCAGTCTCTCAGGCACCTTCGATCAAGATTCCTCATTGGATCGAAAGGCAACCCAAGCCTCTTCGATCCAGGCCTTACTTCCAAAATTTCACTCTTTACATTTACTGCTTTTGTCTTTCAATTTCATCCTTTTCTTTTGATTGTTTGTCCTTACTTCTTCTAAGTTTCAATTAACATTAAAAAACCACAAAAACATTAGGCTTAGTTTTTTATACTAAATTAGTTTTGTCAACTAATTAATTAATTATTTTAATATTTTCTTTAAAAAGACTAAAATTTAATAGACTTAGGATTTTTAATTCAATTTCTTTTCATAACAAAAACAAACAAAAAATTCCTTTCACTTAGGATTTTAGACGTATTTTCAATTCATGCGCGCGTTTATTTACTTTCATATTTTTTTTATTATTGTAACTGTGCCCGGTTTGTAATAGCTTAATTAGGGTTTATTTTCCGCATTTTACAGTAAGATATAATTGTAATTGCCCCGAAGCCTTGTAATAGCTGTAGGTATTACTTTTCGTACTATATTATATGCATGTATATAAACTGCTAGTAAATTAGGTGTGTATGGAAAGAACTAAATATTCAATCTTAGATCACTAACATCAAGATAAAAATACCTGAAAAAAGCACACTATTTCACCCTTGCACCCCTAGGGTATCCCTCACTTTGGTTGCCTTCGGAAATGGTCATGTCCCTCGAACATAGGGATATCTTAGCAAAGACCCTCAGTTTAAAGTCATCATAAAGATCATAGTCTCTAAATGTCCCTCTAGTTGCCTATGAGAAATGATCTTGTCCCTCGATGTTGCATATGACTATATGATGACAGTCCCTTCGAAATGATAAGGTATCCTTACATGTTGCCTTCAATGATCATAAACGTCCCTTAGGATAGTCCCTCAACATCCAACGATAGGGCTACCTATTCTAATAGTAGGATAGCACTGTCTAAAGGATATGAGGAAAAGAACTACCCTTTTCAAGTATAAAAGTAGATAGCTGTTAGAAGTTTGATCAAAAACATAACACACTTACACAAATACTACTTTTCAAAAACAATTTTTCAAAACAGTTGCATTATTAACACTCTTGAGGACTGATAGAAGAGTTAACGCAAAGCAAATTGCCGCACTAAGGCATTTTCCAAACATTTTCAAACACACAAAGCACAAAGGTATTTCAAAAAATGAGCAAACCTCTAAGATCCCATAGATAACTACGGATGGAAAGGGTGCTAACACCTTCCCTTTCCATAATCTACCCCCCTTACTCAGAAAATCTCGAAAAAGGTCTTTTTCTGTTCTTTTCACCCTTTCCTTGGTTGGATAAAAGAAAAGTCGGTGGCGACTCTTGCTTACAGTGACATTTGCGAATACAAAATGCAAACCAGTATTAACAGTCGGTTCTGCCACCGTATCACAATAAGAAAAATAAGTATCAATAAGAAGAAAAGAAAATAAGGGTTGGAAGAGAGAAAGAGAACGTGAAAGTTACATAAAAGAAGGAAAAGAGGCAGAACGGAATTCAATCAGAAATATTGTAGAGCAACCTTCAATCCAAGGTAAGGGTGGGGTTCTGACTCTATAATATGGTTTATGATGAGAAGTATGTGGTATTGGATTTGAAAAGTTTTTTTGTTTATGATTGAAATATATATATATATTGTTGTTTGATGAGGAATCAATGATTTAGAGATGAATAATGATGCCCTAATGATGTATAATTGATGTAGAAACATATGATTATTATAATTGATCATTACCTATGATTAGAAGATGTTTTTAGGGCCTAAGGCCAGGAAATTGTAGTGAAATCACAGTGAAATCACAGAATATATTCAGCACAGATCAGTATGAGTCGACCTTAAAGGCCATGCGTCGACACATGCAGGATTTAAGACTCAGGATGAGTCTATAAAAAGTATCATGTGTCAACACATGCAGTGTTTCAGAATCAGTATGAGTCGACACAAGAGGATTATGCGTCGACTCATGCAGGATTCCAGACCAGTACACGTCGACTCAAAGAGACATGCGTCGACTCATGCAGTCCAATTTTTGACAGATTCTTCCAACGGTTGTAACTTGAGTTTTCAGACTCCGTTTGAGGTGTCGTTTGAAGCGTTGGATAGCTAACGAGATGAACTTTAATTATAAGGATTAAAATGAAGGATAAGAAGAATAATTCTAGTACCCAATTTAGGATAGAGTTAGCTTCCCCGCGTTAAATCGCTATGATGATTTCGTGAAGTAGGATGAGGATAAGACGACCTTAGTGTATTGCTTGGTTCATAATAGTAACATTAATAATAATAACGATGTATTATTACAATATAATAACATGCAGAGGTTTGGTAATTAGAGATAAGCATTAGATGATTAATTAATTATGGGCATTATCATGTTGTAGGACTATGGCCAATGTTGAGGGATTGTTGACCTGTCGTTGTATTGTTGTTATGGCTGAGTTGTTGTGGAATTACGTTGATGAATTATGTTGATGAATTATGTTGATGAATTATGTTGATGAATGATGTTGAGATGCCTCTAATAATTGGCAGCTATTAAGTTGTAGACTTCTGGCCAACGATGATGTTGTGTTGAGATGTTGTTAATTGTGGTTGTTGTTACTACATTCATGATTGTGTCGCATACATTTCATATCAATATGGAGCTGATGCTCGTTAAGATGGCATGTATTGGCGAATATTAAGATGAAGGCCTATGCCTTGTTGATGCCTCTATTTATTGACAATTATTTTGAGATGGGAGTTCTGATCCAATGGTACCACATGCATTTGCATAGTATTAAGTCGCATTATATGATTGCATAAAGAAGTTGTGTATTGATGTGGTAAATGTTGTGTATTGTTGGTGTTCTGTTGCGATTATTGTAGTTTATAAGATGCTAAGTGGTGATATTATATGATCTGATATAACATATTATTTATCATACATTTTATTATATTGTTAGATATCTCACCCCTTTTGTTTGAATGTTACCCTTACGTTGGTAACGTGCAGGTAATCAAGAGTGAAGTTGGTTTACCTTCAGTAGTTCAAGTCGATGTCATTGCTCTGATACGTGACACTCGGGGGGATGAACGCTTGTTGCTTTTAGTTATTGCTTATTTTAGTTGTTGAACTTTAATTTGATTGTTGCTAAGTATATGTTATTTTGAAGTTGTTGTAATGTTGGACAAAAATGTTATTATGATTTCGCTACATAGTTGTTCAAGTTGTTGAATTAAGAGATTGAATTATTTTACTGTTGGTTCATCCGAAGTTTTAAAGTGTTATGTATCCATGTTGAATGCAATGGTTTTTAAGTTGAATTTGTGGCATCCTGATTCAGTTATACGCATTTTATAACTCTGGTATACATTTATAATTTTCAGGTAGAATTGGGGTGTTACAATACACTTCCAACAACATTTCACATTCATGTATCATTCATCAATATCTTAACATATGCATAAGAAATAGATATATCACAGTCTCATTTATTTTGAGAACATCATTACACAATGCATTTCATACATCATGATATTGCATACAACTAACTCTTTACCTTTTCAGGAAAGATTAATCAACAGACAAACATCATCAACTACTTATGTGACCCAACAGTCTTCTCAAAGGCTACATCTGATAAAGGGCTATTTCAGCAATTTCCTCAGAGGGTCATTCTCAAAGATATCTTCTGGCTCAGATTAAATCCACCATAGATTTATTCTGATACTTCTTCCAGTAGACTTTTTCTGGATCATATTAAATCGACCATATATTTATTCTAATACTTCTCCCAGTTAAAGACGGACAAAGACATCTTCTGGCTCAGATTAAATCTACCATAGATTTATTCTGATACTTCTTCCAGTAGAAATTTTTTGGCTCAAATTAAATCGACCATAGATTTATTCTGATACTTCTCCAAGTTAAAGACGGACAAAGACATCTTCTGGCTTTGATTAAATCAACCATAGATTTATTCTAATACTTCTTCTAGTAGACTTTTCTGGCTCAAATTAAATCAACCATAGATTTATTCTGATACTTCTCCCAATTAAATACGGACAAAGACATCTTCTGGATCAGAATAAATCGACCATGGATTTACTCTGATATTTCTTCCGGTAGACATTCTTCTGGCTCAGATTAAATCTGGCGTAGATTTATTCTGATACTTCATCCTGTAGACATCTTCTGGCTCATATTAAATCGACCATAGATTTATTCTGATACTTCTTCCACTAGACATTTTCTAGCTCAGATTAAATCGACTATAGATTTATTCTGATACGTCTTCTAGTTAAAGACAAAAATACCTCTTCTGGCTCAGTTTAAATCGAGCGTAGTTTTATTCTGATACTTCTTCCAGTCTAAGCCGAGCGTAGACTTAGTCTAAATTCTATCCACGGTTACTTTGGATTGCATCTATAAGCCCATCTCTAACAACTCTCCATCACCTCTCTAAATGGCATCTTTAAGCCCATTTCCGATATAATCAACCAACAACATTACTTCGGGCACATGCGAGTGTAAATTTCTGGGCACTGATGTGTTCAATCATCTTCCACCTTCAAGTCACGAATGGAGAACATGCCAATGTAACTCTTTAGGTTTAAGAAGATTGAACAGAGGAAGCTGTTGTACCCTAAATTTTTCCCTTCCATTTTTCTTTAAAATAACATGTTCACAAAGGTCTCAAATGCTCAAAGTTACTCAGGAGTTTAGTGGTCAAACCTTCTCCTAAACAAGTATCTTCGACTAGGGTTTGGTGCTTCTCAAAGAAGATTGGGTTGCAAGGGTTTCAAATGATTTTCATGGTTCATCATAACTCCTCAATAATGCTTATGTGAAGTTTCAAGCCTTGTATCATAAGTTTGCTCAGTCAATTGCTTAGATGACTGAAAGTCAACTGTATTAGGAAAAAGTCAAATATGGTCAACATACAGTCAAACTTCAAGATTTTTTGTCAACATCAAAATTTTTAGGTGATATTCATCATTTGATCAAGGGTTGTTCATGATTCCTCAAGGAAGGTTCTCAAATCATCAAAGATCAAAAAATGGCCAAATTAAGGTTTTGATTGAAGATGACTGATCATTGAATTTTGAACTAGTGCATAACTTAATGGCTTGAAGCATGATCCCAAGGACTCAAATACAACATCTTGACCTAATTACATGGCTCAAGACATTTCCAATGATACAAGTGATTGACAGTTGAAGAATTGAATCAATTGAATGAAAAGTCAACAGTTACTCAAAAGTCAAACTTTGACTTTTTGGTCAACATTGGAATTCTAAAATCAAGAATCATCGAAAAATTCAAAACTATCAAACTTTGTCATCAAGAATCTAGAAAGTCAACAAAAGTCAAAACTCAAGATTTTCAAACACTTCGAAAAAATTCAAGTGTTTTGTACCTAAAAAACCCTAACTTCACAAGCAAGTTTCCTCAAGATACAAGTTGATTCAAGGAAAACTTTCAACATGAAAGTTGTAGGGATTGATGAATTCTACAACTTTGATAATGTGGGAAAGTCCTCAAAAAGTGCTTAATTTAAGAGATATAAGCCCATGAAGTTATGATGTTTTTTATCCAACACTTAGAAATTTTTTCAACAAGTTTGATCAGTTTTTTATCCCAACTTCTTGGCCAATTTTCACCAAGTTCCCATTTTATTTAGCCAAAGTGGTTAAAATGAAAGTTTTAGACATTGTTTCAAGCTTTCAAAAATGTCCAAGAACACGAATTTATCATACTTGAGCTAGACGTTTCGAAGAGATGAAGTTGGGTATCTAAGGTTGCATTATAGGTCATTTTTGTGACAAGTTCATAACCAAATCTACAAACATGCCTTAGAGATCTCACTATGCAGGCCCCTAAACCTCTAAATCTATCCATAATCAGAAGATTACACATTCTTTATGACCATTATCCAAGTGATTCAAGGTTTGTCCAATACATCATGCCTGTTGTACCCCAAAATTTACCCTCTCATTTCACAAGGGATCACCCTGGATCCCAGGTTTGCTTCTATCAAGTTTCCAGGCCTTGAATTATCAATTTTCCAAGAAAATCATTCACAAGGGCAAAATGGTCATTTGCACACTGAAAAGTCAAACTTTGACTTTTGGATCAAAATCAAGTTTCAGGAATCATATTTCAGCAAGACATGTTAAAATGTGAAGTTTGTTTCATCTAGAAATTCAAAAGTCAAAAGTTACTTTGAAAAAGTCAAATTTCTAAATACTTAGAATTTTTCTAAGTGTTTAAGAAATAGGACAAACTCAAAACTTCTGGCCAGATTTTCACCATGATGCAAGCTGATTCTGGAAGAACTTCTGATTCAATAGTTATAGATTTCAATGAGATCTAAAACATTGCAGAACAGGACTTCTCCTATAAATGTTGGGATTTCAAGTTATAACTTCTCAAAGACACGTCCATGAAACTAAAGCACTCAGCAAATTCTGGACACTTTCAAGACAGAGTTTGGTCAGAACTTCTAGGCTAGTTTGCACAAAGGTTCGGTCAGAGTTTGCAAGGGTAATTAAAAAAGGTTACAAGGCATGCTGCAAGCTTCCTGGAAAGTCTGAGAGCTCCTTCAGAACATGTTGGAGTCAGGAGATACAAGGATCAGAAGATTGGATGTCTATTATAAGCTACGCTGAAGCTGAACTTCTGATCTACAATTAAGCAATGATGTAGAATTTCACATGGCAGGATTTCTGATTTGATAAATCTCATCATCATTTAATGCTCACAACCACTTTTGAGTCTTTATCCAAAGGATTTCCACCACGTGTACCCCTACTGTCTTGGGAAAGCAAACTTTTGTGCAAAAGTGTGCTAGGCCCATGCGCTGCTTTTGCTTTTCCTTAAATCCTGCTGACAAATCCAGCTTAGGCGCTGCTAAACCTGCTAACCATCCTACTTTGTGCCTTGAACCATGCTTGTTTAAGCTTACTTCAAGAGTAAGTCAGCGTCTAGCGTATGACGTTGGTGCCACTTGACCTCTCCAAACTACAAAACTTTTGCCTATAAATTGAACTTCATTGGCCACTGTAAAGAGGTCGGAAATTTGAGAAAGAAAAGTCTTGAACCCCTGCAAAAAATTCCAAGAGTCCAAAAATAAACTGTAAACACAAAAATACAAAACCTGTTAGCTTTTGATTCTTGCATTCAAACTCCATTTTTTCTCAAGTGTTTCTTGACCAAAACCACCCACACAGTTTCTGATATACATTAAAAAAAGTCATCCTAACTTCTATAGTCAATCTGTAACACATTCTCCATCAACGTCCACCTCAAAAAGTCAGAACTTTATCCCTTATTTGTTCCAGAATTTTCTAATCATTTACAGCCCAAGTCGAAAGTTTCCAGCCTGCTGAACACATGAGGAAGCTATTCAGAACATCACAAGTGGTTAGAACCAGGTTCTAGCTCACAGAGTATTTTCCAGCTGCAAGGTAAGCTTCTGCTAACTCTCGTTATATTACTTAGGCATTGTCAGATTTGCACGTTTAAAAATACAATATAGAATTTTCTGATTCTGATGATGTACATATTCTGAGATTTCATGCATCTGCCTGCCTAAGTAGAAGGAATTCCAGTTCAGAGTTTCATGAAGAAATTAGGACTCAGAATTAGGATTAGCAAATTCATGTTTGCTTCTGATTTGTGTTGCTGATATCTCTTGTTTCGGAAACATTATGAAACTTGTTATAACTATTACATGCGCAACTTCTGTTCTGTTAAGAAATGACTAAGTTGCAGATGTTATGACTAGCATGGAGAGGGAGACGAAGTTCTGTCAGTGGCATCAAAACTTATGTGTTCTCAGCGCATCCAGAACTTCTTACTTTCCCTATTTCTATTAACGTTGTTTCTGTTTGTGCAGCATACCAGAGTCAGAACTTCTGACCTCTTCTTTTCAGCATTTGCACTGATTCTGTCTTCTTTCCCTTTATTATTTTTTTTACCATCACTTTTATTTTTCATTAACCAAAAAAACACCAAAAATATTTCATATTAGCATATTATATCTTATTTCTTTCAAACATAAAAATATCAAAATATTTTCTTGAACCAAACTTATTTCCTTTCTTAAACGAAACAAACATTTTACATTTCCTGTACATTCTTATCAATTCAATGTGGTTGTAATAGTAACTTAGGATTTAATTTGTAATCCCCATTTGAAATTTGTACATCCCATCCCCCTAATGATTGTAATAGCGTATAATCTTTACCTTCCGCACTTTTATTGCTTTCATATATTGTTAATAATTAGGGTGTGTATGGCAAGACTAAACCAATGTTTAGAAAACCCTAATTCAAGACAAAATTATGCATGCAATCAAATACACTTTCACATTAGCACCCCTAGGGTTATTCCACTTATTGCCTTACAAAAATGACCATGTTATGCATGTGGGATGTCTTAGCACAAACAAATCAAAAAATACAAGATCATAGTCCCTCGATGACGCTATCAAAGTTGCCTTTCGAAATGATCTTAGTCCATAAAGAAAAAATGCTAAATCATCTCACAACATTGCTATCATGGTTATACGATGACCCGCGCCCTTCCCTTCACATCCAACGATGGGGCTTCTTACCAAAACAATAGTAAGATAGCAACGTCTAAAGGAGGAGGAAAAGAACACCTAAGACCTTTTGAGTAGGTAGATTGCTCCTAATTACTTGCTCAATTTCAAAAAACAAACATCCTTGCTATTCTCAAAAACAAACACCAACACTTTCTAAACATCTTTCAAAACTTGAAAAAAATTTCAAAAGATCAACACTTTGTATACATTCTTACGAACGAGAATCATTACAAAGTTTGCCTAAACGATGGCGCCTTTTCAAAATACTTTTAAAAACCACACAAAGCACAATTTCAAACAAAATCAAGTGATCTAGCAAGTAACTAAGAGCCCATGGAAAACCATGGATGAAAAGGGTGCTAACACCTTCCCTTTTCATAATCTACCCCCCCCCGAACTCAGGAAAACATCTCTAAAGGTCTTTCGTGTGCTTTTTCACCTTTCCTTTTGGATAAAAGAAAAGCCGGTGGCGACTCTTGCTAAACCGCAACATTTGCGAACACAAACACAAAACCTCAAGTCACTTCTCCCACCGTATCACAATGCCATTTTTGGAATTAAAGCTAACACTTCCATTCTTGTAAAGTGACTTTAATAACAAAGTTCACTCTCCTTGAGCCTCTAACTTGTTTCCTCTACACACACTCAACATAAAAGCCATAAGTTCCATGTCTATGAAGAAGTGAAAAACACAAGAAGGGGGGTTGAATTGTAAAAACTGGAAATCAATTGCAATCAACACAATATTTTTATCCTGGTTCGTTTGATCTCAAACTACTCCAGTCCATCCGTCAAGGTGATTTCGCCTCTCTCCAACGAGGTCTTAATCCACTATATTCAACTGAATAGTACAATCTGCTTTAACAACTGCTAAAGCCTTCTTGATGCAAACCACAAACCGGTTTCTCAAGGAATTACTTTCTTACAAAGAATTGAAATCTAGGTGTGTGAATGTTTTCTACAAAAACTGATTATCACAACTGTGATACTACACAACTTAAGCTTATGAGAACTAGATTGCTAAAATAATTGAGTAAGGAATTGAGAGCTTCTAGCAAACTGAGAGTAAGGAAGATGATGAATAGCTTTTTGGCGTGTAGATTGTTGTAGAGCATTAGCCAATTCAATCTTCATTGACTTGTTTATATAGCATTGGAAATAGTGTACGTTGGAGTAATAATTCTGTTTAAATGCCAATAACATTCTTTCCTTATTAAGCAGATCTTGTCTGGAATGATGTCGTTGGTAATAAATCATCTTGAATGCACAGTACCGTTGCCACTTAAGCTTGTTCTGGCTATGGCTCATTCTGACGCTGCTTAGGTGCTGATGAACTGTTGTTGTCTTTATCAAAGTTCAGATGGTTAAAGCGCAGATCTGTTCATCAAGCTTCAGCATAAGCACAAGTTGATCTTCTGATTCTGGTATCTGATATAACATCTTCTGATGCTGATGTTGATATCCAATTTTCTGATGCTGATGATGATGTTCTCATGCTGATACCCATCAGAGTTTCTGTAAAACAGAATGTAATTTTTAGATAGCATATGTGTCTTACATGAATCATACAATTAATGTATCTTAGCATTTTGTTATCATCAAAACTTAAACTTAGAGTAGTAGATTCAAACTTTGTTCTAACAATCTCCCCCTTTTTGATGATGACAAAAATTAGATATTTTTAATTGAAAATCAGCGTGAAAAGTATCAGGGATAACTAAATAATAAGTTGTATCAGAATTAACTAGGAAGTTATCAAAGATAAGGGCTAAAGATATATCAGAGTTTAGATCGGAGATACTCCCCCTGAATTTATTACTTCCCTTTTTAATTCCAAGAGTTCTTCAGGATCATATCTTTATTGCCTTTCTTTGAACATCAGAATATCAGAACTTCAGTGTATCAGAGGTGATTAACTTCTTGTACCAATAGCCTTATGTAAAAACAGAAAACATTCAAGTAAATCAGAGTGTTAGAATGTTTGAGACTATTTGTCTCAGTAATCCGTTATTGAAAAATATCATTCTTGTTCTCCCCCTTTTTGTCAGCAATCAAAAAGTGTAAGTGATATAAGCTAAAACGATCAGAGCAGAAAAACTTGTTATATTAAATTCAGATCCAGACAAAACAGTACAGAAGATATGCAAAGAAAACATTGAAAATATCATGAATGAAAAACTAAGGTTGGGGTGGAAAGTGTGTGAACAGAGTCTCCAGTATTGTCTTAATCTGATCAGCAGTCTCATTCTGCTTGTGCACCATGCTGACTACTGTATCTATCTTGCTATCTTGCACATCCATCCTTTCTTTTCTTCATCTTCTTCACAGTAACTTCTGGATGTTGTTGGTGCAGATCTTTAATATTCAGTTTGGGATCTGTACCATCAGCCTTGCAAGCGTCCAAGTATCTGAGAACAACTACTGGTTTTGATTCAATCTCAGAAAATAGTGGAAAGTCGTCCAGAGGGACTCTTCTGCTGGTGATGTCAGCCAGAGGAGTGACGCTGGGCTCCTTTCTGATATTCTCTATCAGTTTCATTTTCTTCAGATTCTTGGCGTTCAGAGGCTTGCCAACAGTAGGTTCAATAGAACTTAATTTCTGTGCTTCTGTAAGGTGATCTATCAGCCTATTCTCCGTCAGAATATCTGATATTAACCTGCCAAAGGGTATCCAATCCCTTTTTGTCCTTTCTTCTTCCCTTGTCTCCTTGACGCTGGTCCTGAGGTGATTAAACAGAAGATGAGCCAAGTTAATCTTTACCTTCTGATTAATAAAATAGATCAGAAACTGCTGATCTATATTTATATAATCAGGAGAGCTTGTGGGCTTCCTGTGATTAAAGCACCCCAGAATAATCTTCGCCCATATTCTGTCCTGATCCTTTAAGTCTCTGATTTTGCTGCTGGGAACCCCATGGGTGAAAATCTGCCTTGCAATGACAGCAACGTCAGAGCATCTTTCAGCCATGTCGATACAGCGGATACCACCACCACTGTATCCGATCAATCTTACAATGTGATCCTCAGTGATCACAATCTTCTTTCCCATTATGTAGGAGGTAATTTGATGTGTTGATGAGTACGCATGAATCCAGAACTCCTTGACCAAGACTGGGAACATTGGTCCCACCAACCTATCAAAATATCTCTCCCATCCCTGTTCCCTAACTTCTTCTGTCAAATCGAATCCATTTTCTTTCAGACTGGAGAAGTCAACAATTAGTTCATACAGCACTTCCAAATTCTTCACTGGTGTAAGGAGTGTTCTGAAGGGAACTTGGTATTATTCAGATGAATCCTCCTTCTGAGAGCCTGCAGAAACATTGCTGGAGGATGCCATGTTCACACTTAGGGTTTTCTGAGAAAACTTGAAAAATGGGTTTCTTTTGAGAGAGATGAACACACAAGGAAAATGCAGAAAATATTTGTAAGATTGTAAGAAACGGTAAAAGATTAATGAATGATGTTAATGTGCTTAAATAGATTTCAAAATATGTTTTGAAAGCGTAAACGGTTTTAAGAAAAAGAAATAATTCATGATTACATTTTAAAACATGATTACGTGCATTTAATGCTTGCTGATTTTGGGGGATTTGAGAAAGATACTTGAAATGGTTACCAGGCATGTGTCTCAATGCACCCAATCAGCGTTTTGCCTTCTCAGAAGCGTGCACACGTTCTGCTTTAGAGATTTGTTGATGATTGGATAACACTTGTTTGATTTAGTGAGCAGCATGTCTATCCTTGAGCAGAAACGCTCAGATCTTTAAGAATAGAATCTGATGCAATCTGCATGTCTATCTTTCTGAAAAGAGATTGATCAGAAGTTCACAGTAAACAAAAAACACATTCTGAAGGATAATATATAGAATTAAAACATTTTCACTCTGGGCAGAGTTTCATGCTGAGATGTTTCAGAATGAAATTGAACCTATCTTCAGAAAGGGGTTTAGTGAAGATATCAGCCTATTGATGGTCTGTATCAATAAATTTTAAGTTCAAAATTCCTTTCTGAATATAGTCCCTAATGAAGTGATGTTTTATTTCTATATGCTTAGCCCTAGAATGTAAAATGGGATTCTTACTTAAGCAAATGGCAGAAGTATTGTCACAGAGTATAGGGATGTTACTCTCAAAAATCTGGAAGTCTTCAAGCTGACTTTTCATCCAGAGCATTTGTGTGCTACATCCTGCTACTGCTATGTACTCAGCTTCTGCTGTTGATAGCGCAATTGTGGATTGCCTTTTGCTGGACCAAGAGATCAGATTTTTTCCCAGAAACTGGCAGCTTCCAGAAGTACTTTTACGCTCTACTCTGTCTCCAGCAAAGTCAGCATCGCAGTAGCCTACTAAGTTGTAATCACTAGATTTTCTATAAAATAAACCCAGATTAGTAGTACCTTTCAGATACTTGAAAATTCGCTTAAAAGCTGTTAAGTGAGATTCTCTAGGATCTGATTGGAATCTAGCACAAATACATACGCTGAATAAAATGTCAGGCCTTGAAGCCGTCAGATAAAGGAGAGAACCAATCATACCTCTGTAGACATTCTGTTTTACCTTTTTGCTTACCTCTTCTCTTTCCAGAATGCACGTGGGATGCATTGGAATCTTTGATGGCTTACATTCTGAGAGGTCAAATTTCTTCAGAAGATCTCTGAAATATTTGCTCTGATGAATGTAAGTTCCCTCTGGAGTTTGATTGATCTGAATTCCTAGAAAGAATTTCAGTTCCCCCATGAGGCTCATCTCAAATTCTGCCTGCATACACTTAGCAAATTTTCTTCCAAGAGAAGGATTAGTAGATCCAAAAATAATATCATCAACATAAATTTGACAGACTAAGATGTCATTCTTAACTGATTTACAGAATAAGGTAGTGTCCACCTTCCCTCTGGTGAATTCATTTTCTAACAGAAAGTTACTTAGTCTTTCATACCAAGCTCTGGGAGCTTGTTTCAGACCATATAGTGACTTCTTTAGTTTGAAAACATGTTCTGGATGTTTTGTACTTTCAAAACCAGGGGGTTGGTGCACATAAACCTCTTCTTCTATATAACCATTTAAGAATGCACTCTTGACATCCATCTGATACAGAGTGATGCCTCTATTAATAGCAAATGAAATTAAAAGTCTGATAGATTCTAACCTGGCGACTGGAGAAAAGGTTTATGTATAGTCTATTCCCTCTTGCTGACTATAACCTTGTGCTACCAGTTGTGCTTTGTTTCTGATAACTTCGCCTTGTTCATTTAGCTTGTTTCTGAACACCCATCTTGTTCCAATGACGTTGAATCCTTTTGGTCTTGGAACAAGATCCCATACGTCATTTCTGGTGAATTGATTCATCTCTTCTTGCATTGCTAGAATCCAGTCGTTGTTCAGAAGTGCTTCATCAATAGAAGAATGTTCAATCAGAGACACAAGTCCCATGAGGGATTCTTCAGAGTTTCTGAAGCTTGCTCTTGTTCTGATTGGATCTTCCTTTCTTCCTAGGATAGTTTCTTCTGGGTGATCCAAGCTGCTTATGGGTAGTCTCTTCTGAGGTTGATCAGCAGCTGTTGTAGGATTGCTAGCAGTGCTCCTTTCATATGTTGAAGGAGTGTCTGTGTTGAGAGCTTCTGATGACTTGTCTTCAGAACCTGTAAATTCAATTTCCATACTTGCAAAAACTTCATTTTGCTTTGACTTTTCAGAGTCAAGCTTATCATCAAAACGAACACTGATTGATTCTTCCACAATCTGTGTTTCTGTATTGTATACTCTGTACCCTCTTGAGCGTTCAGAGTATCCTAACATAATACACTTCTGTGCTTTAGAGTCAAACTTGTTCAAATAATTTTTTGTATTTAACATAAAACAAGTACATCCAAATGGATGAAAATATGAAATGTTGGGCTTTCTGTTCTTCCACAATTCATATGGAGTCTTTTTCCAGAATAGGTCTTATTGAGATTCTATTCTGAATGTAGCACGCTGTGTTTATTGCCTCTGCCCAGAAGATCTTAGCAACGTTTGTCTCATTGATCATGGTTCTGGCCATTTCTTGCAATGTTCTGTTCTTTCGTTCTACAACTCCATTTTGTTGGGGAGTTCTAGGACACGAGAAATCATGCAGAATGCCTCTGTCATTAAAGAATGACTCAAAATCTTTGTTTTCAAATTCTCCACCATGATCACTTCTGACTTTAACGATTCTAAGATCCTTTTCATTCTGAACTTGGTTACAGAAGGTAACAAACACAGAGTGTGACTCGTCCTTGTGTCTTAAGAACTTTACCCATGTCCATCTGCTATAGTCATCTACGATTACTAACCCATACTTCTTGCCACTGACTGAAGTAGTTTTAACTGGTCCAAATAAGTTAATGTGCAGAAGTTCTAATGGCTTAGAGGTAGAAACAACATTTTTAGATTTGAAAGAAGGTTTTGCAAACTTGCCTTTCTGACATGCTTCACACAGAGCATCTGAATTGAACTTCAAATTAGGAAGTCCTCTGACCAGATTGAGTTTGTTAATCTGAGATATTCTTCTCATACTAACATGCCCCAATCTTCTGTGCCAGATCCACTGCTCGTTGTTAACAGACAGAAGACACTTTACATTCTGACTTTTCAGTTCAGAAAGTTTGATTTTATAGATGTTGTTTTTCCTCTTTCCATTAAATAGGATAGTCCCATCTTTCTGACTAACAGCTTTACATGATTTTTTATTAAAGATTATATCATAACCGTTATCACTTAATTGGCTTATGGATAACAGATTATGCATTAATCCATCTACTAGCAGAACATTATTTATAGAGGGAGGATTTCCATTACCTACAGTTCCAGAGCCAATGATCTTTCCCTTCTGATTGCCTCCAAAGCCAACGTGGCCTCCAGGCTTAAGTTCCAGGCTTTGGAACATATGCCTTCTTCCCGTCATGTGTCGCGAGCAGCCAGAGTCCATGTACCATGACTGGTGTTTCTGATTTGCTGCTAAAGATATCTGCAACATGTATTATTTTATCCTTAGGTACCCAGATTTTCTTGGGTCCTGACTTGTTAGATTTACCAAAACTCTGGTTGAATTTTGGTTTCACAGAATACTTACTGCTAGTGTATTTAATATCATGTGTGTGACCATACACAAAATGTGAGTTCATAGGAGTGTGTTTAATGGTTAAATCCATGGCATTCTTTGGTGTATGAACCTTACCTTGGTATCCTATTCCCTTCCTGTCGTTTCTGCTAACTCCATAGATCATTGAAGCTATTTTGCTTCTATCTATGATTTTAGCAAGGAACTTCTGGAAACTGTGATCATACTCCTTGATGATCTCATCAGCGCTGCTGGGAGTTTCAGAAATTGGTTCCTTCTGAGAGTTTTGTAAAACATTTTCTAATTTTGAAATTTTATTTCTCAGCTCAGAATTTTCCAATTTAAGACTCTCAGTCTTATCAGAGTCAGATTCAAGATTCCTTTTCAGGTTTCTGAATTTAACTCTAATCTGCTGGTACCTTTCCAGAATTTCATTAAGGCTTTCAGCAAGTTCAGCATTAGTAAAATTAATTTCAAAGTCAGGAAATACCTCTTCCATATCTGATTCTGAGTCTGATTCAGAAGCTTCACTGTCTTCTGAAATGTTGGCCATGAGAGCTATGTTTTCTCTCTCATCATCTGATTCTGAGTCAGCTTCAGACGAGTCAGAGTCAGCCCATGTAGCCATGAGACTTTTCTTCTTTTCTCTTCCAAACTTCTTTTTGGGCTTTTCCCTCTGAAGCTTTGGGCAGTCACTCTTGTAGTGTCCTTGCTCATTGCACTCATAGCAGATGATGTCCTTGGTGTTTGGCTTTCTACTTCCTGAGGAGCCTTCAGATCTTCTGTATCCAGAGGAAGAATTTGTCCTTCTGTATCTGGAAGAAGACTCGTTCTGATCAGATCTTTTGGGATTCCTGAACTTCCTTTGCCTCTGCTTCCACAGTTGGTTCACTCTTCTGGAGAGGAGAGAAAGTTCGTCTTCTTCTGATGAGGATCCATCAGATGTTTCTTCAACTGCCTGCAAAACTTTAGACTCAGATTTTTTGTTAGATTTTAATGCTAAAGGCTTACCTTGCTTCTGAGGTTCATCAGCTTCTAGCTCTATCTCATGACTTCTGAGGGAGCTGATAAGTTCCTCCAGAGAAATTTTGTTGAGATCTTTTGCTAGCTTCAGAGCTGTAACCATTGGCCTCCACTGCTTTGGTAAGCTTCTGATGATCTTCTTGACGTGATCAGCAGTAGAGTATCCTTTGTCCAGAACCTTGAGACCAGCCACCAGAATTTGGAATCTTGAGAACATTATTTCAATGGATTCACTTTCTTCCATTTTAAATGCCTCATACTTCTAAATGAGCGCAAGAGCTTTAGTTTCTTTGACCTGAATGTTGCCTTCATGCGTCATTCTGAGTGAGTCAAACATGTTCTCTGTTGTGTCTCTGTTGGAGATCTTTTCATATTCAGCATAAGAGATGGCCCTGAGAAGAATGGTTCTGGCCTTGTGGTGATTTTTGAAGTCACGCTTTTGTTGGTCATACATTGCTTTCCTGTCAATCTTCTGACCGCTTGCATTCACTGGGTGCGTGTATCCATCTGTCACCATGTCCCACAGATCAGCATCATGTGCCAGAAAGAAGCTTTTAATTCTGTCTTTCCAGTAATCAAAATTTTCTCCATCAAAGACTGGAGGTTTGCCGCTGAATCTGTCTCTGTCTTCATTGTTGTCATTGCTGGTGTGTTGATAAGTTCCTGCCATTGTGTTTTTCTGACGCTGGATCTTGTACTGACACGGTTAAGTGTTTTAGATCAGAACTAGGCGCTCTGATGCCAATTGAAGAAGTGAAAAACACAAGAAGGGGGGTTGAATTGTAAAAACTGGAAATCAATTGCAATCAACACGATATTTTTATCCTGGTTCATTTGATCTCAAACTACTCCAGTCCACCCGTCAAGGTGATTTCGCCTCTCTCCAACGAGGTCTTAATCCACTATATTCAACTGAATAGTACAATCTGCTTTAACAACTGCTAAAGCCTTCTTGATGCAAACCACAAACCGGTTTCTCAAGGAATTACTTTCTTACAAAGAATTGAAATCTAGGTGTGTGAATGTTTTCTACAAAAACTGATTATCACAACTGTGATACTACACAACTTAAGCTTATGAGAACTAGATTGCTAAAATAATTGAGTAAGGAATTGATAGCTTCTAGCAAACTGAGAGTAAGGAAGATGATGAATAGCTTTTTGGCGTGTAGATTGTTGTAGAGCATTAGCCAATTCAATCTTCATTGACTTGTTTATATAGCATTGGAAATAGTGTACGTTGGAGTAATAATTCTGTTTCAATGCCAATAACATTCTTTCCTTATTAAGCAGATCTTGTTTGGAATGATGTCGTTGGTAATAAATCATCTTGAATGCACAGTACCGTTGCCACTTAAGCTTGTTCTGGCTATGGCTCATTCTGACGCTGCTTAGGTGCTAATGAACTGTTGTTGTCTTTATCAGAGTTCAGATGGTTAAAGCGCATATTTGTTCATCAAGATTCAGCATAAGCATAAGTTGATCTTCTGATTCTGGTATCTGATATAACATCTTCTGATGCTGATGTTGATATCCAATTTTCTAATGATGATGATGATGTTCTCATGCTGATACCCATCAGAGTTTCTGTAAAACAGAATGTAATTTTTAGATAGCATATGTGTCTTACATGAATCATACAATTAATGTATCTTAGCATTTTGTTATCATCAAAACTTAAACTTAGGGTAGTAGATTCAAACTTTGTTCTAACAGTCTAAAGCCTCTAACCACTTTAGATTATCTTGTACTTCACATTGGAACTATGGAATGGCCATGTACCTTCACTTACAATCCAACTAAGCCATAACTCCATAACTTGCAAACCTGGTCAGCCCTTGCCCTCAAACCTTTTTTCTATAAATAGAGAGTCCATTTGCAATCCAAGACACGTATGAACAAGCCCTCAAACACTCCCAAACTTAGAATCACCTAGAAAACTCCATTGTTGCACATTTGAAGCTTCCAACCCCAACTTCAAATCCACTCGTGTGTTTCCCTATTTTATCATTCAAATACCTTTTATCCATCAAATAGAAGTTGTCCAAACACTCTTGGCACGAATCTAACACGTCCCCCATCATTGTCCAAACCTCACTTTACACCTCTGCAACTTGACTTGTTCAGAAGAATTGAGGCACTCTCAATCCAAGGTAGGCGTTGCAAAAGCTTCCCGGGGGTTCAGTGAAGCTATCCAGATCATCCTAACACTTCCAGAAGTGCCCTAACTTCAAACTCGGTTCTCACTTTAGAGGTACGTTTCTCCAACTTTGAAATCCTTATACACGCATCATTTGCTTTCAATTTCAAAAGATAAAATGTAGATATGATTGCCCTGAAACTAACCATATCCTTAGTTTTCATTTACATTGACTATGTGATGGGAATTTTGGAGTTGAAGTTTCTGAAATATTAGGTTTCAGTTTGGTACCAAGCAAAATTTGCTTCAGCCTTTAACTTATAGCTTTCAAAAGTTACATGGTTGAATTCGTGGTAAAAAATCAAGCAAGTTTGATGTTTACATCTTTCAATTTAGTTGAGAAATGAAGCTTTTACAAAATTTGAAAATGTTGTTGTTGTTACTGTCAAACACGCGTGAGGAAGAAGATGAAGTTTAATATTTGAAAACAAGTTTATAATATATTTACTGGGAGGAGTTTCCTAACGGAATGAAACAGCTACCCCAGTGGTAAAACAAACACGCGCTAATGTAAGGGACCTGGGTTCGAGCCCCAACGGTACCCTTTTTTTTTCCACATATTTATTCTTTCAGATCCAGTGCAAGCAAGCCTAATGCGTGCATGGTGTGCCCTCAACCCTTCACCATCAGATCATCCTCAGATCACCTTCATCTAATCAAGCGCTCCAGGCCACGCTCCTCATGCTATGCCCTCAAGGACTCCCTACACAAGATCCAGTGCTAAAGCTTGTTGGGCCTAGTGGGTCTGTTTCTTACACCTCCCTAATTTCTTTTACAAACACCAAGCGCATTTGAATTTTTATTTTTATTTTTCTGCTTCAAACAAACTTTTTGTGTTAGGGCTAATATTTCTGTTTTTTCATACCTCCCATTTTCATTTTACAACGTCAGGCCCAATCTTTTTTTCTTTTACTATTTATATTTTCTTTTTTTACTTTTATTTATTTCATTTAGTTAAAATACAAAAAATATAATTTTATTTAAAAAATAATTAGGTTTAAGTTAATCCATATTAATTTTGACTTTTTTTTATTAATTAATTTAGTTAAGTTCTAATTAATTTAAAATTAGGTTTAAATTAACATTAACATCAACAATATTTTCTAACATTTAGTTTCTTTTTTAAATTAACTTAGACTTAGGTTTTAATTAAGTTAAAACAAATATGTACAAGCACACAAACAGATCCTTAGATTTAGGCTTGCATGGATTCCATGGATAAGTACCATCTTGAAGTTTAGTTGGCTCAACCTATCCTATTAATAGTAACCGGGTTTTAGGGAATCTCAATATCACTGATCTTTCTTCATCAGGCATTGTTTCAGCGCAAACCTCTTTATTGGCGACCGAAATACCCCGGAAGTCAGATCTCAATGAGTGTAGTATCGAGTATCAACCAACTTCGGACTGCACCAAAGTCGGCTATCTCACTACTTCCTAATGGCCAAGTTGTTCAATTAAAGATTCTAAGGTTAGTTGGTGTTTCATGACACCACACAGCGGCCCCGTATTCTCCTTGACTACTCAAGGGATACCGGTACCAACAAATGTGTCACACTAATGTAGCTATCATTTTAACTGTTTCGGTATACCCTACACAGTCCCCACGATCTATTGCTACTTACCTAAAAGGTGCCACAGATCCGGGTGTAGGATCTTTACAAGTAAACCAAAACAAACCCTCAAAAGTAAAACAAGCAAAACATATAAGGAAAGGAAATATAGAATGAACTAAACTCTTAGGTAACCCCACTTTTTCTTTTTGATTACTCCCCAGCAGATTCGCTAGTTCTGTAATACTGTGGGAGAAGTTACTGTTATAATGGTTTTGCATTTGTATTCGTAAATGTTGCGTTAAGCAAGAGTCACCACCGACTTTTCTTTTATCCAACAAAGGAAAGGGTGAAAAGAACAGAAAAAGACCTTTCGAGTGTTTTCTGATTAAGGGGGTAGATTATGGAAAGGGAAGGTGTTACCCTTTTCATCCGTAGTTTTCTATGGGCTCTTAGATGCTTAGCTCATTTTTTAAATACCTTATGCTTTTGTGTGTTTTTGAAAAGTATTTTGAAATTCCTTAGTGCGGCAATTTACTTTATGATAAATCTTGTATCAGTCCTCAAGAGTGTTGATAAAGTATTTTTAAAAGGTTTTTGAAAATTGTTTTGTGTAAGTGTAAAAAGTTCGTTTTTTGAGCATAGCATCTAAGAACTATCTACTTTACTCGAAAGGTTCGTTCTTTTCCTCCTTTCCTTTAGACAGTGCTATCCTACTATTAGTGAGTAGGTAGCCTTAGTCGTTTGGATGTATGAGGGACATTCGAAGGGACATTTATATACATGAAGGAAACTTGGCAAGAAATCTTAGTAACTACCCTAGGGTTTTAAGATCATGTTTTACTGAGGCAACGTCAATAGGATTATCGAGGGACTTATGATCTTTAAACCAGAGGGTAGCTACTAAAATCTCTCACGTTTTGAGAGATGTGACTGTTTTCCGAAGGCAACCAAAGTAGGAGTACCTTAAAGGTGTGCGTGTGCAATTTTATTGTGTTTCAGTTATTTATCTTCATGTTAGGTTTGCTAACATTCATTTTTAGTCTTATCATGCAATCCTATTAACATACATCTAACAATTAATATTTGTACAGGAATTTAAAGTGAGGAAATTAAAGCTACGTTATTACATGGCTTCGGGGAGGAGGATTATTACATGTCAAAAAATGAGGGGGATAAAGCAGTAAATATCCTAGTTTAAATCTATTACATCCAGTAGGCAGATACAAAAAATATGAAAAATAAAAATGCGAAAGGTAAAAACGTGCGTGAGTTGGAAATACGTCTAAATTCTAGAAGAAAAAAGTCTTTTGTTTGTTTTTATATTTAATAAAAGAAAAATAAAAATCTAAATCTACTTAATTTTAATTTATAAAAAATTTTAAGTAATTAATAATTAATTAACAAAACTAATTTTAATAAAAAGGCTAGAACCTAGTTTTTATGATTTTTTTATTTAATATTGATTTAAAGAGTAAAGCCAATAAAAGAAATGAACAAAACAAAATAAAAATACAAATGATCCTTCGATTCAGGGAAGGAGATTGTCCTTCGATCCAAGGAGGGAGGTTGCTTTTCGATCCAGGGAAGGAGGTTGTCCTTCTATCTAGGGAAGGATGTTGTTTTTCGATCTAGGGAGGGATGTTATTTTTCGATCCAGGGAGGGATGTTATTTTCCGATCCAGGGAAGGAAGCTGCCTTTCGATCTAGATCTACAAGACAAATGTTAGCAAAAATAAAGATGCAGGATCGGGGTATCGAACCCAGGTCTTTCCCCTTAATTTGAACCCCTTGTGTTCGAATCTGGGTTGTTTTGGCTTGAAACTGCCTGTATCATGAGCTTCGAAGGCAAATTCAGATCATTCCCTTCGATGGCACGATCTTATTCCTGCATGTTATCTTACATTTGGTATGTTCATATAAACACAAATAACATTAGCAGTGCAAATATGCAAACAATATGTATTTAAATGGCCTGGAAATACAGTTTTGATTTTGTAAATCCTTACCAACCAGAGATGCTTCGATCTATGAACCTGGGCATGGAATTTCTAGCGTAAGGGCATGGGCGACTTCCTCGGAGTTTGCAAAGTTGGTTTGGTATTTAGGAAACTTATGAGATTTTTGAGCTTTTTTCTGAGGCAACTTTTTGTGTGTGTGTGTCTGGGCAATGTGTGTGTAGGCAAAATGTTTCTTTTTTTTCCTTCCTTGGCAATGTGTCTTTAGATCTGTATTTATAGGAGGTGGATGAGACAAGGAAATGGGGAAAGAAACATGGCATTAAGGACCAACCATTAAACATGGCTTTGAAAACAAAATCAGACAAATTAAAGGATTGCCATTTTGAATTATTCATGCCGTTTTAAAAATTTGAGTGAACCTGGACAAGTCACGGTTGGTATCCTGCTCAAACTTGAGCCTCAAGCTAACCAATCGAAGTCCACTTCATCCCATTGGTTTTAGTTTTAACTTGAATGAGTCTTTCGACAAGCTCCCTAAACTTTGCTCTTTTCGATTTCCGTCAACTTGAACAATCGAAATGCCACCTTGTTGATATGCCATCAAAGCATCACTTTGTTGACATTCCTTCGAAGTATCACTTGGTTGATATGCTAATCGAAAGACACCTTGTTCTGATACCAATCGAAGTACCTTTCTCAGGTGACAATCGAAGTACCGTGTTAAGATGCCAATCGAAGAACCTTATTAAGATGCCAATCAAAATACACCTTTGTTCAGATGCCAATCGAAGTACCTTGTTAAAATGCCAATTGAAAGACACCTTGTTCAGATGCCAATCAAAATACCTTATTAAGATGCCAATCGAAAACAACTTTTTCAGATGCCAATCGAAGTACCCTGTTCAAATGCCCATCGAAAGACACTTGACCATCTTCAAAAAAAAAATTCTTTAAGCAAGTGTTTGTAACCGCCCATGTAAGAGAAGATCTTGGAAAATAAGAGAGGGTAAATTTTGGGATAAGGTCATATTGATCCGGGTGAATTGTATTCTGGGTGCATCCGGCTTGCGTTGATTGTTTCGTTGTTAGTTTGATGCAAGATTGGAAATCATAACAACCCCTACTGTCGGACGATGTTCGGTTTTGCTTTGATTTCTATGGCCATAAGTAGCACTGACCTCCTTATTTCCAGTGAAGGGTTTCTTCATTGTACTTGAGGATGCATCCCTATGAATCTTACCACTCTTAATACCGGCTTCTACTCGCTCACCAGTCAAGATCAACTCAGTAAACCCAACTGAAGAGCTTCCAATCAAATGGTTGAAGAATGGACCAGACAACATTCCCAAGAACATGTCTACCAGCTCTATATCAGACAGAGGAGGCTGGACTCTTCCCGCAAGATCCCTCCACTTCTGGGCATAATTTTTGAAACCCTCGCTGGAACCCATAAACATACTTTGTAATTGTGTACGAGTTGCAGCGAGGTCAGCATTATAGTGGTACTGTTTGTAAGAAGCGGCAGCCAGATCTTCCAAGATCTTCTCTTATTTGGGCGGTTACAAACACTTGCTTAAAGAATTTTTTTTTTGAAGATGGTCAAGTATCATTCGATGGCCATATGAACAAGGTACTTCGATTGGCATCTGAAAAAGGTGTATTTTGATTGGCATCTTAACAAGGTATTTCGATTGGCATCTGAACAAGGTGTCTTTTGATTGGAATCTTAACAAGGTACTTCGATTGGCATCTGAACAAAGGTGTCTTTTGATTGGCATCTTAACAAGGTACTTCGATTGGCATCTTAACAAGGTACTTCGATTGGAACCTGAGCAAGGTACTTCGATTGGTATCAAAATAAGGTTTCTTTCGATTGGCATATCAACCAAGTGATACTTCGAAGGCATGTCAACAAAGTGATGCTTCGATGGCATATCAATATGGTGACATTTCGATTGTTCAAGTTGAAGGAAATCGAAAAGAGCAAAGTTTGGGGAGCTTGTCGGAAGACTCGTGCAAGTCAAAACGAAAACCAATGGGATGAAGTGGACTTCGATTGGTTAGCTTGAGGTTCAAGTTCGAGAAGGATACCAACCATGACTTGTCCAGGTTCACTCAAATTTTCAAAACGGCATGAATAATTCAAAATGGCAATCCTTTAATTTGTCTGATTTTGTTTTCAAAGCCATGTTTAATGGTTGGTCCTTAATGCCATGTTTCTTTCCCCATTTCCTTGTCTCCTCCACCTCCTATAAACATAGAGCTAAAGACACATTGCCAAGGACGGAAAAAAAAAGAAACATTTTTCCTACACACGCATTGCCCAAACACACACACGTATTACACACACACAACAAGTTGACTCAGAAAAAAACTCAAAAATCTCATAAGTTTCCTAAATACCAAACCAGCTTTGCAAACTCCCAAGAAGTCGCCCAGGCCCTTACGCTATAAATTCCACGCCCAGGTTCACAGATTGAAGCATCTCTGGTTGGTAAGGATTTACAAAATCAAAATTGTATTTCCAGGCCATTTAAATACATATTTTTTGCATATTTGCACTGCTAATGTTGTTTGTGTTTATATGAACATACCACATGTAAGATAACATGCAGGAATAAGATCGTGCCATTGAAGGGTATGATCTGAATTTGCCTTCAAAGTTCATGATACAGGCAGTTTCAAGCCAAAACAACCCAGATTCAAACACAAGGGGTTCGAATTAGGGGAAGGTTCGAATTAAGGGGAAAGACACGGGTTCGATACCAGGTCATGCATCTTTATTTTTTCTAACATTTATCTTGCAGATCCAAATCAAAAGGCAGCTTCCCTCCCTGGATCGAAAAACAACATCCCTCCCTGGATCGAAAAACAACATCCCTCCCTGAATCGAAAATAACATCCTTCCCTGGATCGAAGGACAACCTCCTTCCCTGGATCGAAAAGCAACCTCCCTCCTTGGATCGAAGGATAATCTCCTTCCCTGAATCGAAGGATCATTTGTATTTTTATTTTATTTTGTTCATTTCTTTTATTGACTTTACTCTTGAAATCAAGATTAAATCAAAAAATCATAAAAATTAGGTTCTAGTCTTTTTATTAAAATTAATTTCGTTAATTAATTATTAATTACTTAAACATTTTTCTAAATTAAAATTAAGTAGATTTAGATTTTTATTTTTATTTTATTAAATAGAAAAACAAACAAAATACTTTTTCCTTCTAGAATTTAGACGTATTTCCAATTCACGCGTGTTTTTACCTTTCACATTTTTATTTTCATATTTTTTGTATCTGCCTACTGGATGTAATAGATTTAAACTAGGATATTTACTGATTTATCCCCTTCATTTTTGGACATGTAATAATCCCCCTCCCTGAAGCCATGTAATAGCGTAGCTTTAAATTCCTATACATATATTAACTGTTATACGTATGTTAATAGGATTGCATAATAAGACTAAAAATGAACGTTAGCAAACCTAACATCAAGATAAATAACTGAAACACAATACAATTGCACACGCGCACCTTTAAGGTACTCCCACTTTGGTTGCCTTCGGAAAACAGTCACATATCTCGAAACGTGAGAGATTTTAGTGGCTACCCTCCAGTTTAAAGATCATAAGTCCCTCGATGACCCTCTCGATGTTGCCTCGGTAAAACATGATCTTAAAACCCTAGGGTAGTTACTAAGATTTCTTGCCAAGTTACCTTCGCGACTATAAACGTCCCTTCGAATGTCCCTCATACATCCAAACGACTAAGGCTACCTACTCACTAATAGTAGGATAGCACTATCTAAAGGAAAGGAGGAAAAGTACGAACCTTTCGAGTAAAGTAGATAGTTCCTAGATGATATGCTCAAAAAACGAACATTTTATACTTACACAAAACAATTTTCAAAAACCTTTTCAAAATGATTTATCAACACTCTTGAGGACTGATACAAGAGTTATCATAAAGCAAATCGCCGCACTAAGGCATTTCAAAATACTTTTAAAAAACACACGAAAGCACAAGGTATTTCAAAAATGAGATAATCATCTAAGAGCCCGTAGAAAACTATGGATGGAAAGGGTGCTAACACCTTCCCTTTCCATAATCTACCCCATTACTCAGAAAACACTCGAAAGGTCTTTTTCTGTTCTTTTCACCCTTTCCTTTGTTGGATAAAAGAAAATTCGGTGGCGAATCTTGCTTACTGCAACATTTGCGAATATAAATGCAAAACCAGTATAACAGTCAGTTCTCCCACCGTATTACACTAAGTGTGATCGGTGGATCTGGAGCTGACTGTTTAACGCTGGTTCGCGAAATGTCGCGGAAGCAAGAGTCGCCACCGTCTTTTATTTTCTCCAAATGGAAAGGACAAAAGCACAGAAAAATTCCTTATAGAGATTGCTCTCGGTTCGGGAGGTAGATTATAGAAAGGGAAGGTGTTAGCACCCTTTCTATCCATGGTTATCCATGGGATCTTAGATACTTGCTCATTGTGTTTTCAAAAATGGTTTGTTTGCTTTTCAACTGTGGGTTTTAAAAAAAGTTTCTTTGAAAATTCCAGTTCGACTCTTGTATCGGTCCTCAAGAGTGTTTGAAAAATTGCTTTCGAAAGCTTTTTGAAAAGGTGTTGGTGTGAAAAGTATTTTTTGAATTTGTTTTGAAATTAGAGCAAGTATCTAGAGTCGTCTACCTACCCTAAGGAATTCGTCTGTGTAGATGTCCTTTAAAGCAGTGCCATCCCACCATTGAGAGGTAGGTAGCATCACTATTGGAGTTGTTCGGGTCAATTCGAAGGTTCGGGACATGGTGATCACCAGAGCAATAGGAAGACACCTTAGAAGCTACCCTCATGCCAGGTTCCCGGATCACGAGGACTTACTAAAACATCCTCTACTCGACGATCACCTTTCGAGGCAAGGCAACAGTGAGATGTACCCTAGGGGTGGTGTGTGATTTGTGTGTCATGTTCATTTGCATTTATCTTGTCATGTCAAAGTGATCTATGCGTTTGTTTTTTATTTAATCATTCATTCTTGCATGCGTTTATTTAACAGTTAAAAGTTTGCGAGAAATGTAAAGTTCCTAAACTATTACAAAGGCGCGGGTCCACATCGCCAAAATTAATCCAGGACCCGATTTGACAGAAAATAAATAAATAAAGTAAAGTGCGAGAAATTATAAAATTACACGGCTTTGGGAGAATTACATTAAATATTTAAACGAAAAAGAAATAAATACGCGAATTGAATTAAAACTGGAAACGAGGGCGTTGGACCCTTTGTTTAACGAAATTAAATTAAATTGTTAAATTAGCTAAATTAAAAAAGAAAAAGAACTTATTTTTTTGAGATTTTTTTGCATTTATGGTTTTAATGAGAAAGATTGATTGAAATTAAAATGTTAACCCTAATTCTAATTGTTTTTTAGTTTATTAAGAAAGTATTAAAGTTAAACCTAAATTAACCTAATTATTTACATGCAATTTTGATTTATAAAAATAATAGGAAATATTTAATTATTTAGAGAAAAGAAAAGAAAAGGGATAAAAAATTAATACAAACCCTAATTCTACAAATTTTAGGTTTTTATTGAAAAAATATTAAGATTAATCCTAGATTTAAAAACTAAAATCAATTAATAAAATTTATTTACAAAAAATAACATTAAATAAAAATACTTATTTTTGTCTTTTTTTGATTTTATATTGTCTTTATGTTTTTTAAGAAAATATTAAATTAAAGAAATTAATTAAAAAAAACAATAATTGAAATAAATAAAATAAAGAATGGAATGAAAATTCAAACCATGGGGGGTCTGTCCCCATTTGGAGGTCTTTTTAGCATGGCTGGCCCAAGGTTCTTAAGGCCTTATTTGACTTTTCCACGTTCCCATATGCATGGTTGACCAAGGCCCATGATGCACTGCAAGTTGTGCCCCTTGGATTGATCTCAGCCAGCACGTGGAAGGCTTGATGTTGATGATGTATGGTGGAACCCAGGGTTGAATCTGCATAGGATTAGTTTTATAGAAAAAATATTGAAAGAGAATGGGGACCTAGGGTTCGAACCCAGGTCCTTTTGGTTACCAGTCTTACGCCTTACCAACTGCTCCAAACGCGCGTCTTGTTTATATAATATCAAACAAATAATATAAGGGAAACAAGGGTCAGTGGAACCTCCGCGCGCGAAAATTTGAATGAACCAACCAATGCTTTACACCTCATCTTCTTCTTCTTCGTTTTCTTTTTCCCTGAAACACAAAAGAATTGGCAACGGTTTTGAACCGTCCCCAAACGTACCATTCTAGAAAATAGCGATTAGGCCATATGGCCACATAAATTAGGCGCGATGGGTGTTTTGTTTTCGTCTAAGCGCGCTGATTTCAACCATGGCCTTGGAGTTCTCTAATTTTACAGTATTAAGAAACCCCTAATTTGAACGTTGAAGAACCCTAATGTCCTTTCATGGTGAATCCTTCAATAATGTACAAAAACTTAATCAAAGCATATGGTTAGTTTCAGAATCATGAGAGCAACACAAAACAAGCGTTAGAATTTAAAATCATGCCATGAATGATAAGATACGATTTATGCAAAAAAGTGACAAAGCTTGAGTTCTATTCACCAATTCTGGGCGTTAGGAATGTGGAAACCTATTCAGACGCGTTGCTTGATGTCTCAGGAAGGTGATGAGATAATTATTTTGGCTTGAAACCTCTTGGAACCCTGTTTTCAGTTTTGAAATTTTTAGGCAAAAGTGCAAGTTTGGCTATGGAGGTATGGTGCAGCTTCCAGGTTATGGGCACGAGGGTTTGCATCCATATATGTATGTGAGTGATTAGGGTTGAGAATTTGAGCCAAAGAATCCTTGAATTGATGATAAGATATTTGATTTTCCATGCATTAGTTTTCAAATCTTTTTCATGCAAACTTAGTTCAAATCATGTTCAATCACCAAGATTCTTTCCAAATCTGATTATACACAAAATCTTGAGATTATTTCATGCACAAAAAGATTCAAAAAGTTAGGTTTAGTATTTTTCACCTATTTATTTTAATTAAATGAATTATTAATGATTAAAAATCCAAATAAATAAATAAAAATCATAAAAAACTTCCCTTTGGGCCAAATGGTCGTGCACATGCCTTGGATGATGAATTGTGGAAGCAAAAGAGGCCCATTAGCATTTTTAGGTCATTTGAATCAATGTTGACTTTTCAAAATATCCAAAAATTTCCCAACTTCCATAAGGCATAACTTGCTCAAGTTTTAAGCTTTGCTCATGTTCTTGGACATTTTGGAAAGGTCTTTGAGTCCTCTAACCAATGCCTTTGGTCACATGTCATTTTGATTTACCAATCTCAAGTTATGGCCTTTGACTCAAAGTCCCTTTTTGTTGACTTTTGAAAATGACCTATAATGTTGAAATTGATAACTTTTTGTGAGAGCATTTCTTGGACTTGAAGTGTGAAGAGGAGTTGTAGGAAATGTCTTTCTCTTCAAAATGAGCTTTGGATGGAATTTTTCTGATAATTCATGTCAAAGTTATGCCTTGGTCAATTTGCAGTTGACTTTTTCAGCTGTCCAAATATAGAAACTTTTGCATCTTGAGACTTTCTGAGCCAAGCTTTGAGAATCATGATCAAGCATTGATCAAATGATGTTTGTGGCTTCAAAATGAGATGTTGACCAAAAATTTGAACTTTTGACTATCAAATGACCATTTTGCCCCTACAGTTGACTGTAGTGCAATTAGGGTTTTTGACTGTGCAATTTTGTGTTGTAAGTCTTGAAACTTTGTATGAGGATGCTTGACCATGTTTGTAGGCATGTGAGACTTGATTGGACCCTTGGAAACTTCATTTTCTTTGTCAGAACCAAAACCCTAATTTTGACTGTTAGGAGGCCTTTGAACTGTGCAACCCTTGGGAAGATTTTTGAAGCATTGACTTGGCAATTCTTGAAGAATATGGGAGGGCAAATTTTGGGGTACAACAGTTGCCCCTGTTCAATCTTCTTAGACCTGAGGATGCAGATTGGCTGACGTGCCTTTCGTAATCCGAAGGTGGAAGATGATTGAACACTAGAGTGCCCAGAAATTTGCGCTCACATAGTAGTGTGATGATGGGAATGGGCTTATAGATGCCATTTGGAGATTGATGGATAGGATGATGGGATTATAGATGCCATGCTAAGAGATGATGGAAGGTGGATGGGCTTATAGATGCCATCTGGATGTTGATCGCGTAAGAGATTCCTTAGCGAGAACTTGCGTACCTGCAAAAAGAAAATGATTACCTGACCTGTTACAGGAGCTGGTCTTCAAACTCTTTGCGTAGACGTGTCCTGACTGGTTACAGGAGCTGATCTGGAGCTTCAAACGGTGATGAATGAACCAGGGATGGTTACTACCTCAACAGGAACAGTGAGAGAACCTTGGACGATTACTACCTCAACAGGAACACTGAGAGAATCCGGGAACGATTACTACCTCAACAGGAACGCTGAGAGAATCATAGGCGACTTCAACCTCAACAGCAATCATTGAGAGAATCTTGGGCGACTTCTACCTCAACAGTAACGCTGAGGGAATCTTGGGACAAGTATCAGAAGGTAGCCATATCCGGGTCACATCTGAACTATATCTGGAAGGAAATCTGGAAGAAGTATTAGAACGTTGCCATATCTGGTTCACATCTGAACTATATCTGGAAGGAAATCTGGAAGAAGTATCATAACGTCGCCATATCTGGTTCACATCTGAACTATATCTAGAAGGAAATCTGGAAGAAGTATCAGAACGTCGCCATATATGGTTCACATCTGAACTATATCTAGAAGGAAATCTGGAAGAAGTATCAGAACGTCACCATATCTGGTTCACATCTGAACTATATCTAGAAAGAGCTGCGATAGTTGATAGTAATCATCTTTGTATTGACCTTTCCTGAAAAGGTAAAGCATCAGTTGTATGTAAGATCATGATGCATGAACTGTATGATTTCAGGATGTCCTCAAAATTGATGAGATTCGTGTAGTATGATGCATATGCATGCTATAATGTATGAAGATGTGATATTTATGAATGCATTTCCGTTTTAAGAAAATAAATCCTTGACAAATGCCAGGAGCTTATCCTGGGCTGATGTTGGAGAACAACGCTTTGTTGTTTCTGCTGGGGATGATAGTTGCAAGAATACCGGCAGGAGAAGATGACTCCATTGGGGAACAAACTTGGTGAATAAGTTACTCTGCGGGGAGTACTCTGTGGGGAGAGGAATACTTTGCTGAGGTTGATGATAACTCCGTTGGGAATACCATTGTTATGTTGGAAGTGCTAATAGACTCCGCTGGGGGTAAGAAGACTTTGCCGAGAACGATCTTTCCGTGGCTTTTGGCTGAGGATAACCCAGTTATATCCTGGTAGGGAAATAACTCTTTGAATAAAGGCCGGGGGACGCGTTCGTGCTTCGCGGGGATAAGCTTCCAGAATCTACTGAGGATAAGCTTACTGCTTGGGGAGATGGATTCCAACTTTCTTGGGGAAACTGGATTGGACTCTCCTGGGGAAGTATTGAACTGTATTGGTTATGTTCTTCAACGGAACCTACCTTGATACCTTGGAGGACAGAACAATCAGATTGCTTAGACAGCTCTTTATTGCCCCCGTTTCTGATGTGGGAGAGGAAGGTACCTGTGGAGGTGCTTGATAGTTGTTGATGGACAAACCTTCTTCTGATAGGAAGGTGACGAGATGACAGGACATAGTCGTACGCTTTAATCCCTAACTTTTGCCTGGACCGCCCTTTCGGGTTTTCAATCCACCGGGATACCCTTTTTTGCCCAAGCCGCCTTTTCAGGTTTTCGACTTGCCGGGTGTACAGATTTTTCCATTTCATCCCTTATTTTTGCCCGAACCCTTTTGGTTCGCCGGGAAGCCCTTATTTTTGCCTAGGTACGTCAACCTAGCGGGTCTTTGACTTTGCGTAGTATTTTTCGACTATGTCCGTGTTCTCAGAATGTAAGGAGGTGCCCCTGTTAGAAGTGTTTTGTCATGCCACCAAAAGGTGTTTGATCAAGCAAGATTCGTTGTTGGGATGCCCCAAGTGACTCAGGTGGAGGTTTGCCCCAAGCTATTTGGCCTTTGAGAGATTCTCCGAATCTTGATTGGATTGCCCCAGATAATAGACCATGGTCATGTCTGCCCCTTGATTGGAAATGCTTTTGTTCACTAGGTATTCATCGTGCGAATTTTCCTGCTGGTCAGACAAAAAGTCATATGCAAACAAAGTTATGTTAAAAATGCAACGCTTATGTCTGTCTTGAGGATTTTGAAAATGCATTCTTTTTCATAAAACAAGTGAATGTTTGTAAAACGTGATGTCAACTTCGTATTTACCGTAGGCCTTAAGGAGTCAGGATACCTTTCGTAACAGTATGCTTTCGAACTAACCCATGCTTCAGCTAGGACTTTTGAGGGTTATAACGTGGCCTGGTTCATGGTTTAAGAAACAAAGGATAAAGGCTCAAATTATTTGTACCCACCCGCTCTTCGTGATGTTCTCCAAACCTAAACTCAGCTGATCATACATTAGACCTTGTTTGAGTCTTTGCTCTGATTTTCCAGTGATGGTCCAGATATTGATGATTTATTCTGAATAGGCAGTCATTTTTATTATTGTTGAGGGTTTGTATGACCTCTTTCTTTTTGATTTTGCTATCCCTAAATTTTGCCTGAACTGTTTCTTTTGTGATCACAGTCAGCGGGATGCCCCAGTTTTGTAAGTCTCCTTCATAGGTTTTGACTTATTGGGTTTTTATTTTTGAAAGATAATGACTGCCTTCCTTTATTGATTATTCGGGACCATCACTGTCTTTCTTTGCTTTGTAAGGACCTCTTTGGTGCTATTTGTTATGCACTTGGATCAACTGAGAGAACTACCCTGCCCCAGGTTATGATTAAGGGTTTTAAATTTCAAAAAGAAAAACTCCTACTTCTTTGGCTCAGAGGGGTTGACGAGGGATTATCTTCCTTATAACTCCAGTGTTTAGGAATTGAAACAATGCCTGTACCTCATCAGCGGGGTCTGTTCAAAAGCATATTGTAAAGATCGTGGTATCGTTTTCGTCATCCTCCCTCAAGAGGCTTAGAAATTATTAATTAAGAGTTGATCATCAGAAAAAAAATATGAAAATAATTTGCATTTAGTGAATACGAATATATTGTTTCAGAACAGACATATGCGATGCATTAATGACATAACAACATTTGATATGAATGGAGTGTTTGAACAATCAAAAGAAAATTACAACTTGAAAGATTCTAATGAACAAAAATTTCTCAATCCTAGCCATGTTTTGACAAGGGAGCAGTGCTCACATTGGGGGTCTCAGCAGGTTCAAATTCAATCTCCTTAGCATCGATCATGTTCTGGATTTTATATTTCAGCGCCCAACAGTCCTTAGTGTCATGCCCCGGGCTATTAGAATGATAAGCACACCTCGCCTCTGGGTTGTAGCTTGGAGAGGAGGTCTTGGGATTTGCAGGAGGGTTGATCACCGCAATCAGATTCATTTTCAACATGTGCTGCAAAGCTCGTGACCATGACATGTTGATGTAGGTGAATTGTCTCTTAGGCTCGTCTGACCTGTTCTGATCAACCTGCTGTTCTTGGTGAGGTCGTTGTTGGACCTGAGAAGTAGTAGCAACTCGGAGAGGTCTATTCATTGGACCCGACCTTTGCCTTCTTGGAAGCTGTTCCATGACCTGGTCCCTGATTTGGGCTGGTTGCTTCATGCCTTGGGGAAGCTGGTTGATCATGGCCCTCAGCTCTCCTTGCTCCTGAGCTAAACCTTGAATGAGGGCCCTTTGCCCTAGCATCTGGGTTTTCAATGTGTCTACCTCAGCTTGTAGACGTTTCAGCTGTTCGTCCTTGTCATCTTCAGGACTCTTTCTGATCAGATTCCCCATGAGGAGTGTCCTCAACTCTTCCTGCCCCTTGGATAGGCTTAGGAAGATCTCCTTGAATTGAGTCTCTTGAGTGTGAAGGTCCTGGTTATCTTGTTGGGAAGCCATTGCTGAAATAAACAGCGAGAAGGGTAAGTGACCTGCAACAAGGATACTTGTTATGCAATGATGAGTATGACATGCATGTAATGTTTTCAAGGACCTCGCGGGATAAACAAGAAAGTTTGTTAGAATTTGAATTTGTAGCTTGATTGAAGGAACTGTCTATTATTGAGAGTCCTTCTTCAAAGGGTCAAGGGCTCACCATATCCAGTGGGTCATAGCCCCTGACTTAAGTCATCATGTCTGGTTTTGATTTCCAAACAACCTTGGTTAGGGGAACCTTCTTCAAGAGTCAAAGCTCACCATATCAAGTGGGTCATAGCCCCTGACAATCTTGGCTAGAGGAAAATAAATCCTCTTTTCCCCTTGCTAGACGTTTTGGTTCACCATGACCTGCATCACAAGCCCTTGAGATCCTTGAAATGGATTAGGATGTATGCAATGGTATGATGTTATGTTATGCATGGGGTAATGTAAGTAACCCTGTTATAAGTCCCAATTAAGGACTGCAAATCAAAACCTGCAAGAAACTCAAGTAAAACCTGTTATGAGCCCAATTAAAGACTATAAACAAAACCTGCAAGATAGTACACCCTATTATGAGTCCCAATTAAGGACTATAAACAAAACCTGCAAGTAATTCAAGGGTCAGATAACAAGCATGCAAATAGTCAAGTACGAAGGCACACAAGTCATACAAGAGAGACCCTTAGAGTTCAGGCCAGCATGGGGTCTGGGTATTACCCTCTTTCAGTTTGTTGGTTCATACCTGTCCTATCAAAGTAATCGGGTTCTTAGAGGATCCCAATATCATTAACTACCCTCAATCGGTCATAACTCCAGCATCGCAATCTTTTCTTGCGGCCAGAACCATCACGAGAGTTTAGCCTCAATTGGCATAGCATACTGCTACTGTTCTAATGGCCAAGTTGGATCATTTAAGGTTCTAAGGTCGGTTGGTGCTTAATGACTCCTCAGAAGACCCATATTCTCCTCGTTGCGACACAAGGGATATCGGTAGAGACCAAGGTGCCACACCAACGTAGCCACTACTTCACCCATGTCGGTCTACGCCGGACAAGTCCCTCACAGCTTATGCTACCTAACAGGGTATCCCCAGATCCGGGTTAGGATCTATGTAACTCCGATGCAGCCCACAATAATAAAGCAAACAAACACAGCAATTGAAAACACAAGTGATCTTAGTCCTAAGGTACACCTCACTTTAAAATATTCCCCAGCAGAGTCGCCAGTTCTGTGATCGGTGGATCTGGAACTGACTGTTTAACGCTGGTTCGCGAAATGTCGCGGAAGCAAGAGTCGCCACCGTCTTTTATTTTCTCCAAATGGAAAGGACAAAAGCACAGAAAAATTCCTTATAGAGATTGCTCTCGGTTCGGGAGGTAGATTATAGAAAGGGAAGGTGTTAGCACCCTTTCTATCCATGGTTATCCATGGGCTCTTAGATACTTGCTCATTGTGTTTTCAAAAATGGTTTGTTTGCTTTTCAACTGTGGGTTTTTAAAAAAGTTTCTTTGAAAATTCCAGTTCGACTCTTGTATCGGTCCTCAAGAGTGTTTGAAAAATTGCTTTCGAAAGCTTTTTGAAAAGGTGTTGGTGTGAAAAGTATTTTTTGAATTTGTTTTGAAATTAGAGCAAGTATCTAAAGTCGTCTACCTACCCTAAGGAATTCGTCTGTGTAGATGTCCTTTAAAGCAGTGTCATCCCACCATTGAGAGGTAGGTAGCATCACTATTGAAGTTGTTCGGGTCAATTCGAAGGTTCGGGACATGGTGATCACCAGAGCAATAGGAAGACACCTTAGAAGCTACCCTCATGCCAGGTTCCCGGATCATGAGGACTTACTAAAACATCCTCTACTCGACGATCACCTTTCGAGGCAAGGCAACAGTGAGACGTACCCTAGGGGTGGTGTGTGATTTGTGTGTCATGTTCATTTGCATTTATCTTGTCATGTCAAAGTGATCTATGCGTTTGTTTTTTATTTAATCATTCATTCTTGCATGCGTTTATTTAACAGTTAAAAGTTTGCGAGAAATGTAAAGTTCCTAAACTATTACAAAGGCGCGGGTCCACATCGCCAAAATTAATCCAGGACCCGATTTGACAGAAAATAAATAAATAAAGTAAAGTGCGAGAAATTATAAAATTACACGGCTTTGGGAGAATTACATTAAATATTTAAACGAAAAAGAAATAAATATGCGAATTGAATTAAAACTGGAAACGAGGGCGTTGGACCCTTTGTTTAACGAAATTAAATTAAATTGTTAAATTAGCTAAATTAAAAAAGAAAAAGAACTTATTTTTTGAGATTTTTTTGCATTTATGGTTTTAATGAGAAAGATTAATTGAAATTAAAATGTTAACCCTAATTCTAATTGTTTTTTAGTTTATTAAGAAAGTATTAAAGTTAAACCTAAATTAACCTAATTATTTACATGCAATTTTGATTTATAAAAATAATAGGAAATATTTAATTATTTAGAGAAAAGAAAAGAAAAGGGATAAAAAATTAATACAAACCCTAATTCTACAAATTTTAGGTTTTTATTGAAAAAATATTAAGATTAATCCTAGATTTAAAAACTAAAATCAATTAATAAAATTTATTTACAAAAAATAACATTAAATAAAAATACTTATTTTTGTCTTTTTTTGATTTTATATTGTCTTTATGTTTTTTAAGAAAATATTAAATTAAAGAAATTAATTAAAAAAAACAATAATTGAAATAAATAAAATAAAGAATGGAATGAAAATTCAAACCATGGGGGGTCTGTCCCCATTTGGAGGTCTTGTTAGCATGGCTGGCCCAAGGTTCTTAAGGCCTTATTTGACTTTTCCACGTTCCCATATGCATGGTTGACCAAGGCCCATGATGCACTGCAAGTTGTGCCCCTTGGATTGATCTCAGCCAGCACGTGGAAGGCTTGATGTTGATGATGTATGGTGGAACCCAGGGTTGAATCTGCATAGGATTAGTTTTATAGAAAAAATATTGAAAGAGAATGGGGACCTGGGGTTCGAACCCAGGTCCTTTTGGTTACCAGTCTTACGCCTTACCAATTGCTCCAAACGCGCGTCTTGTTTATATAATATCAAACAAATAATATAAGGGAAACAAGGGTCAGTGGAACCTCCGCGCGCGAAAATTTGAATGAACCAACCAATGCTTTACACCTCATCTTCTTCTTCTTCGTTTTCTTTTTCCCTGAAACACAAAAGAATTGGCAACGGTTTTGAACCGTCCCCAAACGTACCATTCTAGAAAATAGCGATTAGGCCATATGGCCACATAAATTAGGCGCGATGGGTGTTTTGTTTTCGTCTAAGCGCGCTGATTTCAACCATGGCCTTGGAGTTCTCTAATTTTACAGTATTAAGAAACCCCTAATTTGAACGTTGAAGAACCCTAATGTCCTTTCATGGTGAATCCTTCAATAATGCACAAAAACTTAATCAAAGCATATGGTTAGTTTCAGAATCATGAGAGCAACACAAAACAAGCGTTAGAATTTAAAATCATGCCATGAATGATAAGATACGATTTATGCAAAAAAGTGACAAAGCTTGAGTTCTATTCACCAATTCTGGGCGTTAGGAATGTGGAAACCTATTCAGACGCGTTGCTTGATGTCTCAGGAAGGTGATGAGATAATTATTTTGGCTTGAAACCTCTTGGAACCCTGTTTTCAGTTTTGAAATTTTTAGGCAAAAGTGCAAGTTTGGCTATGGAGGTATGGTGCAGCTTCCAGGTTATGGGCACGAGGGTTTGCATCCATATATGTATGTGAGTGATTAGGGTTGAGAATTTGAGCCAAAGAATCCTTGAATTGATGATAAGATATTTGATTTTCCATGCATTAGTTTTCAAATCTTTTTCATGCAAACTTAGTTCAAATCATGTTCAATCACCAAGATTCTTTCCAAATCTGATTATACACAAAATCTTGAGATTATTTCATGCACAAAAAGATTCAAAAAGTTAGGTTTAGTATTTTTCACCTATTTATTTTAATTAAATGAATTATTAATGATTAAAAATCCAAATAAATAAATAAAAATGATAAAAAACTTCCCTTTGGGCCAAATGGTCGTGCACATGCCTTGGATGATGAATTGTGGAAGCAAAAGAGGCCCATTAGCATTTTTAGGTCATTTGAATCAATGTTGACTTTTCAAAATATCCAAAAATTTCCCAACTTCCACAAGGCATAACTTGCTCAAGTTTTAAGCTTTGCTCATGTTCTTGGACATTTTGGAAAGGTCTTTGAGTCCTCTAACCAATGCCTTTGGTCCCATGTCATTTTGATTTACCAATCTCAAGTTATGGCCTTTGACTCAAAGTCCCTTTTTGTTGACTTTTGAAAATGACCTATAATGTTGAAATTGATAACTTTTTGTGAGAGCATTTCTTGCACTTGAAGTGTGAAGAGGAGTTGTAGGAAATGTCTTTCTCTTCAAAATGAGCTTTGGATGGAATTTTTCTGATAATCCATGTGAAAGTTATGCCTTGGTCAATTTGCAGTTGACTTTTTCAACTGTCCAAATATAGAAACTTTTGCATCTTGAGACTTTCTGAGCCAAGCTTTGAGAATCATGATCAAGCATTGATCAAATGATGTTTGTGGCTTCAAAATGAGATGTTGACCAAAAATTTGAACTTTTGACTGTCAAATGACCATTTTGCCCCTACAGTTGACTGTAGTGCAATTAGGGTTTTTGACTGTGCAATTTTGTGCTGTAAGTCTTGAAACTTTGTATGAGGATGCTTGACCATGTTTGTAGGCATGTGAGACTTGATTGGACCCTTGGAAACTTCATTTTCTTTGTCAGAACCAAAACCCTAATTTTGACTGTTAGGAGGCCTTTGAACTGTGCAACCCTTGGGGAGATTTTTGAAGCATTGACTTGGCAATTCTTGAAGAATATGGGAGGGCAAATTTTGGGGTACAACACTAAGGTTATTGGCAAATTGGAACATCATTAAAGCAAGTGGAAGTTTTGTCATGAAGGAAGAAAACTTAATCAAGAGGATAAAAGTCCGGGGCATAAAGACTATGGAGTTTAGCATGGAGGAATCATGAAGTTGTATATGATGTTTAACAACTCATTGCTCAGATTTTGTAGGATATTATTTTGTAATCCTTTCCTTCTAAAAGCTTCTTTTAAATTTCCAACATTTCTTGTATATCATTTGAATAAACTTGAATAAAGGATGAAATTTTTATTATGTACTTTGAATGAAAGTTCAACCACATGTGACTTTATGCAACAATGACCTTTGATCATGAAATTGTGCCCTTTTATAAGTTGAAATCCTTTGAATGCTATCCTTTTCATATGCTTTACATGCTTCACTTTGACAATTGGTAGATTCTTCCAAATTTGAAACCAATAGGATGAGTTAATAATGAACTTAGTGGAAATTTGGCCCAAAAGACTACTTCTCGAGTCGACTCTGACCAAAGTCAAAGATATTGACTAAGGTGTCTTTGAATAAATCTTGTATAATTTCATGAATCTAAACCAATTAGTAAACCATACTCGCCCCTTGGAAAACCCTAGTTCAATGCTCATATTTCATGCTCTTAAATCCAATCTTTAATTGATGAACCATAAACAAGTTTAAGCCAAGGACACAGGCCCTAATTCCACAATCTGTACTCAAAGAGGAAACTGATGAACCAAGTTAAATTTCTGCCTAAACCTTCAAGCCTCCTAGAATCCCTAGCTTCCAACCATGATTGTTGAAGAAACTAGTCAAAACCAGCTTGTGTGAAGATGAGGGCCTCAAAGAAAAATAAACCCTAACATCAAGATCCTTGATCTCAATTCCAAGTTTATTGATGACGTATGATTTATTGTATGACCTAATAAAAAATGGATATGAAAAAGTACAAGATGCATAATCCAGATAAAAGTAAAAGGGTAGGATAAATTTGGGGTATTACAGCTACCCCTATTTAATCGTCTTAAACCTGAAAGTATGGTTGGTGCATGCCTTTCTGAAGTTCGAGGTAGAAGATGATTAAATACCAATGCTAAAAATTTGTTCTGAAAGAAAGTGTGAGTGGGGAAAGAAAATTCGTTTTTGGTGAGAAGACTTATGGATGAATTTTAGAAGGTGGTTTCCCATAATGGGGTAATGGGCCAATACTAGGTTATCAAAGGGTTGTACATTATGCAAGAGAGGATGGGGACGGAAAGACGACGAATGAGATATATGGATGACCTAAGACCCTACGATAAGAGCTACGGACGATATATAAGAGGAAAGCTAGATCTACGGACGACCTATAATCCTAAAGCGAGATATACGGACGATCTTCTAGGGGAGACCTACGGGAAATATATAAGAGGAAAGCTAGATCTACGAAGGACCCACAATCCTAAAGCGAGGCCTATGAACGATTTTCTAAAAACCAGGCCTACGGGCGACCTACAAGGAAATCTAGATTTATGCTCGATCTAAGATCCTAAGGTAAGACCTACGGGCGATTTACCAAAATTATTAGGCCTACGGGCGAGCTACAAGAAAATCTAGATCTACAGTCGTTCTAAGATCCTAGGGTAAGACCTATGGGTGATCTACCAAAATTACTAGGCCTACGGGCGACCTACAGGGAAATCTAGATCTACGGTCGATCTAAGATCCTAAGGTAAGACCTACAGGCAATCTACTGAAATTACTAGGCTTATGGGCGACCTACAGGGAAATCTAGATCTACGGTCGATCTAAGATCCTAAGGTAAGACCTGCAGGCGATCTACCAAAATTACTAGGCCTACGGGCGACCTACAGGGATATCTAGATCTACGATCGATTTAAGATCCTAGGGTCAGACCTACGGTCGATTTACCAAAATTACTAGGCCTAGAGCGACCTACAAGGAAATCTAGATCTAGGGTCGATCTACTAGGGTAAGACCTACACCGATCTATCAAAATTACTAGGCCTATGGGCGACCTATGGGGAAATCTAGATCTACGGTCGATCTAAGATCCTAAGGTAAGACCTACGGGCGATCTACCAAAATTACTAGGTCTATGGGCGACCTACAGGGAAATTTAGATCTACAGACGATCTAAGATCCTAAGGTAAGATCTACAGGAGATCTACCAAAGTTACTAGGCCTATAGGCGACCTATAGGGAAATCTAGATCTACTGTCAATCTAAGATCCTAAGCTAAGACCTACGGACGATTTACCAAAATTACTAGGCCTACGGGCGACCTACAAGGAAAAAATATATCTACGGTCGATCTAAGATCCTAGGGTAAGACCTATGGGCAATCTATCAAAATTACTAGGCCTACGGGAGACCTACAGGAAAATATAGATCTACGGTCGACCTAAGATCCTAAGGTAAGACCTATGGGCGATCTCCAAAAATTACTAGGTGTTGTACCCCAAAATTTTCCCTCTCATTTTACTCCACAGATTCCCATTAAGGTCCTCAACTTGCTCAAGAATGCCCAAGAGTTGACCAGACAAACTCTCTCCTAAGACAATGTACCTCAAACTAGGGTTTCCATTTTCAACAGGGTGTGGGAGCTCCAAAGGTCCCAAATTCTTTCCATGGTCCCAATATGTTCTCAAGATCATCCATGTCAAGTTTCATTCCTTGCCCAAGAAGTTTGCTCAGTCAATTGCTCAGATGCCTGAAAATCAACTGTATTAGGTCAAAAGTCAACTGTGGCCCACATACAGTCAAACTTCAAGATTTTTGGTCAACATCAACATTTTAAAGTGATATCCATCATTTTATCAAGGGTTGATCATTATTCCTCAAGGAATGCCCCAAATTCATCAAAACCCAAAAGTTGCTAAATTAGGGTTTCTAAGGAAAAGTCAACCAAACTTTGACCAGGCATAACTTCTTCATACTTTATCAAAGAATTTCCATCAAAGGATCATTTTGAATAGGATGCAATTCCCTACAATTCGTCTTCATCCCACAAGTTCAAAATATGCACTCATCAAAAGATATGAATTTCTACATTATAGGTCATTTTGAAAAGTCAACAAAGACACCTTTTGGGTCAAAGCTTCTTACATGAACATGGAAGACCCAATTAAGGTGAAACCAAAAGGTTTGTTTAGGGGACATCATAAGCTTTCTAAAAAGTCCAAGAACACCCCCTCTAGCGTTAAAATTGGAGGAGATATGCCTTGTCAAAGATGACCATTTTTGCAAAATTGCCAAAAGTCAAATGTGCTCAAAAATACATTTTTTGTCAAATGGGCCTAGCTTTTCATGATTGAATCTTATTGGCGACATGGTCCACGACCCAAATCAGCATCCACACTTTATTTGCCTCATTATTTATTTTATTTTGATTTTTTATTATTTAAAATTCAAATTAAATCAAATAAATGGCAAAAAAAATACAAAAGATTGAATTTGATTTGATTTTTTTGGAATCAAATCAAATCAACCTAGCATGACCAAATAAAATCGTGCAAGGGTGGAATGGCTCAAATTGGCATGATTTTGATGCATTTAGAAAGATATAATACAAGAGCAAAATCAAATCCAATTTCCATGATTCACAAAGATTTAGTTTGTTTTTGTTAACCTAATTTGTTATACTACATAGACAGAACATAACCAAGCCAAGAAAACAAGGATTGGAGGTCGTGAAAGCTAGCAAGAAAACTCAAAATTTTGGCAAAAAGGTGTGGATTGGTTTCAAGCTTAGAGGACAATTCAAGCCATTCTAAGACTACCAATAGACTCCTGGATATCTCCAGAACGTGTCTCAATCAATTGCAAGCATTTTCACATCCAGAATCGTGAGCTAAAGACCCACGGTTTGCATATCCAAATTTGAACTTGATTTTACCATTTATGCATGATTAATTACTTTTAAGCATAGCATTGTGTTTGTACTGACATTTGGAATGTTTTGGTTTAAGAAATTTTGTATTTTGATGCATGTATTCACAACTGCCATTATTAGGGTTTATCTTGTTGTTTTAGGGTTTTTTATACAGGTTAAATTAGCCTAAGAAAAGGGTACAATGATGCTCGTGGCATCAAGACGAGTTTATCCATGTACTTGGAATTAATTTATCATGCTTGCTGTGAATTTTTGAAACTTGCAGTACTATAGACATGGAAGTTTGTCTGTAGGTAAAGATTATGTACCTAACACGATGGAGGAGGAAGAAGATGATGATATGTTCAACCATCATTGGGCCATTCAAATAAAATGCACTTTTTTTTTAATTCAGTAACCCACTTGTTTTTTATATATTATCATTTGAATATTAACAACTAAGCATTGCAGCCCAGTTGGTCAAGCGCGCGTTTGTGAAGAGAGGGACTTGGGTTCGATCCCAGGTCCCAACATTTTGTTATTTTCTTAACATTTGAATGCAGATCTTGTACTTTACATATCAAGACGTTCACCATGCAGCCATGCAATCCAGGAAATGGATCATCTCCATCACCAATCCAACGTCCCATGCAAGAGAGGACCATGGTACACCATTAGAAAGATTGTGCACTGAATCAGGCGCAAGGATTTGGCTGACCAGCTTTTGGGCCTAAACCAACTCAACATACACCCCCCATTCAGCAAATACAGGCCCGTCTCTTTTCATTTTTTTATTTTAATTCTTATTTTTATTATTTCACTAATTATCTTTTTACAAAAATAACACAATCATTTTTTTATCAAATCAAAAAAATCACAAAAACATAAAAATCATTTTTTTCATAAAATATTTTTATTTCCTTAATTAATTAGTTTAATTATTTAGGGCAATTTAATCCTTTTTTCATGATTAAAAATAATTAGAAATTAGGGTTTAATTTGTACATAACCTAATTTTTTCTCAAAAATAACCTAAATATTTTTTCAATTAGATTTTTAGGATTCTAAATTATTCTCGCATTAAATTTGCCGCGCGCATTTTTTAATATCCATTTATTATTATTGTAACTGCTCCGAGTTAGTAATAATAATTAGGGTTTCAATTCCGCATCTTTATTTTCGGTCAAGATAATTATGTATATGCAAAAGCCTTGTAATAGCTAGGACTTTTAACTTTCCCGCATTTAATTTCTGCAAACTATAAACTGGTTAGATGTATGTTAATAGGATAGTATGGAAAGATAAATTAACTGAAAATTACACTTGCACATGTTCACTCCTAGGGTTTACTCCACTCTGGTTGCCTTCGATAAACGGTCATGAAGTACAGGGTTTGTTAGTGGTTGTCCTCTAGCCCCGAAAGATCTAAAATGACCCATTCGGATGTTGCCTCGGAAAAAGATCTTTAAGGCTTTAGTGATTGTACATGTCCCTTCAAATTTCCTAACATTGCTTTTGTGATTGTACATGTCCCTTCAAACTTCCCTTAAAACTCCAACGATGATGCTACCTATTTCTCAATAATGGGATAGCAATGTCTAAAAGGAAAACGAACAGAGTTTTTTTTAGTAGGTAGATTAGTTCTTAATTACTTGCTCAAACAAACAAAAAATTTCACACCAACACTTTCCCAAACAAAGTTTTCAAAAAACAACTTCATAACACTCTTGAGGACAAAAACAAGGGTTAAAATGAAGTAAACAAAAAATTTCAAAGCAAGCACACACAAGCAGTTTTTAAAATGAGCAAGTACCTAAGAGCCTATGGAAAACCATGGATAGAAAGGGTGCTAGCAGCTTCCCTTTCTATAATCTACCCCCTTACTCAGAAACATCTCGAAAAAGGTTTTTTTGTTCTTTTTACTTTTCCTGATTGGATAAAATAAAAGTCGGTGGCGACTCTTGCTTACCGCGACATTTTGCGAACAAAAAACACAAACCTGTATCAACAGTCGGTTTTGCCACCGTATCACAGAAATGGCGACTCTGCTGGGGAATAAAATATAAAGTGGGGTAAATCTTAGGATCTAGGTTATATTTAATTGCTTTCTCTTGATTGTCTTGCTTTCTTTATATTTATGGGAACTGTTTGGGTTATTTGATCCTACACCTAGATCGGGAAACACTCTTTAGGTAAGTAGCAATAAACTGTGAGGGAGCTGTGTTGGGGTATACTGACACGGTTGAAGAAATAGCTACGTTGATGTGGCACTTTGGTTGGTACCTGTAACCCTTGAGTCAATCATGGAGATGTATGGGGCCGCCGCGTGGTGTCATAAAGCATCAACTGACCTTAGAACCTTTAATTGCACAACTTGGCCAATAGGACGTAGCGAGATGGACAACTTTGGTGTATTCCCAAGGTCGACAGATACTCGATGCTACACTCATTGAGGTTTGACTCTTGAGTTTTGCTTGGTTGCGAGTCAATCGCCTATGAACGAAGTTGGGGGAAAGATCAGTGATATTGAGATCCCTTAGAACACGGTTACTATTTATAAGATAGGTTGAACTAATCCAGCTTCAAGAGGGTACTTACCTGCAAACCCCATGCAAGCCTAAACCTAAGACTGCTTGTGTGACTTGTTTGCTTTCAACTTGAACTACTTGCAGGGTTTTATTATCTAACAACATGATTTCCTTGTAGGATTTGTTCGCAGTCATTATCTAGTAACCTGGACTTCTTAGACTCATTTGTCTTTATCACCTGGCACTTTTGTTTAACGCATAGCATACACATCATAGCATCATACCATAGCATTTCCTTAACCATTTCAAGAATCTCGAGGGCCTTTGATGCAGGTTATGATGAACCAGATGTCTAGCAAGGGGCAAGGGGATTTATTTTCCTCTAGACAATGTCGTCAAAAGATCAAAACACGATACCTTGAGTCAAGGGCTATGACCCACTTGATAGGGTGAGCTTGACTCTCTTAGAAGGACTCTCAACGACACAAAGTTCTTCAATCAAAGCTGCAAAATTCAACTACTGACATTTTCTTGTTTACCCCGCGAGATCCTTGAAAACATTGCATACATATATAATACATATCATTGCATAAGCAGGTTTCAAAGCAGGTCTCTCATGTTCTCGCTGTTTATTTCAGCAATGGCTCTCCAACAAGACAACAGAGATCTCCAAGCTCAAGATGCCCAGTTCAAGGAATTTCTCCTGAATCTATCCAAGGGGCAAGAAGACCTGAAAACACTCTTCGCCGGGAATCTGACCAAGGAACGTCCTGACAACAACAAGGATTAACAATTGGAACAACTGCAAGCTGAGGTAGAAGCAATGAGAATCCAGATGCTGGGGCAGATGGCTCTTATCCAAAACTTAGCTCGAGAACAAGAAGGGCTAAGAGCCTTCCTCAACAAGCTTCACCAAGATGGATGCAGATCCATGAAACAAATAGTTAAAGTTGTGGATCAAGGCATTAATCAGCCCCTAGTGAGAGAAGTGGTTGGTTTGATCAGGAACAGACCTTTCCAGATTGATACTACATCACAAGCCCAACCACAACCTCGCCAACGACAATGGGGAAATCAGCATAAGAAGAATACATCTGAAAGGCGCTTCACCGAAATCAACATGCCATTGGCTCAAGCATTGCAACGCCTGTTGAAGGCCAAGTTGGTTATATTAAGGGACCCTCCTTAGAATCCCAACATAGCCTCCCCAAGGTACAATCCAAATGAAAGATGTGCGTACCACTCCAATAGTCCTGGATATGACACCAACAACTGTTGGGCGTTGAGAAATAAAATTCAAGACCTGATTGATGAAGGAGCGCTAGAATTCGCACAAGATGTTCAGGCTGAGTTCTTCTGCCATCCCTCCAAGGCATACCATCTGAAGTGACAAGTTCTCACAAGAAGACTTTTCGTTCATTAGAATTTTAAATGTGTAATTTTCTTTTGATTTGTTTAAACATTTATTCATATCAAACCTCGTTATTTCATCAATGCATTGCACATGTTTGTCTTGAATCAATTCATTCGTATTCACTATTTCAAAAATGCGTTCTTATTTCCTTTTGTGATATTCAACTCTCGATTAAAAACTATAAGCCTTAGAGGGAGGATAACGAAAATGATACCACAATCTCTCCAGTATGCTTTTGAACAGGCCTCGCTGACGATGTACAGGCGTTGTTTCAAATCCTAAACAGTGTAGTTATAAGGAAGATAATCCTTAGTCAACCCCTTCGAGCCAAAGAAGTAGGAGTTTTTCTTTTCACACACATTAAAACCCTTACTCATAACCTGGGGCAGGGTAGTTTTCTCAGTTAATTCAGAGGCGCATTCAGTCACAATTTGCCGCTTCGTACACAATGAATGGCATCGAAGACGTCCTTCCAAAACAAAATACGGTGATGGTTCCCTATAATCGTCAAGACAGACAGTCATTATCTCTCGAAATAAAAGCCCATTAAGTCAAAACCTATGAAGGAGACTTAAGAGAAAAATTGGGGCATCCCGCTGACTGTAATCACAAAAGAAACAGTTCAGGCAAAAGAAGGGATAACGAAAACAAAAAAAAGAGGCTACTACAAATCCTCAAGAAAAAGAAGATTACAAAAATGAATGCCTTTTCAAAACAAATGTTCAGTTTCTAAATCATCACCAAGTATCAGAGCAAAGATTCCATACTCAATCGGGATCTAAACGCGCAATTAACTGAGTATAGAACTGAAGAACATCACGAAGAGCGGGTTGGGTACAAATAAAATTTGAGCCTTTATCCTTTGTTTCTTGAACCGTGAACCAGGCTACGTTATAACCCTTAAAAGTCCTAGTTGAAGCATGGGTTAGTTTGAAAGCATGTTGTTACAAAAGTATCCTGACTTCTGTAGGCTTTGTTACCAATCCTGAGTTGATATCACATTCTTGCAAATTTCGTTTTACTACACAAAACATATTTTCAAAAAAAAAATTCAAGACAGCAATGAGTTTTGCATTCTTTAAATGACATTGTTTACATATGACTAATTGTTTGACAGCAAAGAAATCCGCACAAGGGATATTCAATGAACAGACATCCTCTCAATGGACAGAATCACCTCAGCGGGAAAGACACTTCCAATAACAGGTCTTCCATAAGCAAGGGGGAATGCCATGATGTCTAAACACACTTGGGGCAGTCTCTCCAAAAGTTCCAAATAACCAGGGGCAGGTCTCCATCTGAATCAATTGGGGCATTACGCATGCATTCCAGCAACGAATCATGTGCCATCAAGAAAATATTTTTGACAGTACTACAACACAACACTATGGACAGTGACAACTCTCTACATCCTGAAAGCGTGAACATAGTTGGAAAATACTACGCATGAAAAAAAGACCCGCTAGGTTGACACACCTAGGCAAAAATAAGGGAATCCTGGCGAACCAAAAGGGTTCGGTCAAAAGTTAGGGATATACATAAAATAAAAATCTATACACCCGACAACTCGAAAACCTGAAAAGGTGGCTTGGGAAAAAAGGTATCTCAGTGGACTGAAAACCCGAAAGGGCAGTCCAGGCAAAAGTTAGGGATTTAAAATGTACGACTATGTCCCGTCACCTGTCTATCAGTGGAAGATATATAACTTGATCAGCATTTGTCAAGAGCGCCAGAATTGAGAAACAGTTCAGATACGCTCCAGATACGGATGCCATTCTGATACTCATTCAGATTCAGCTTTCAGATACAGTTCAGATACGCTCCAGATACGGATGCCATTCTAATACTCATTCAGATTCAGCTTTCAGATACAGTTCAGATACGCTCCATATACGGATGCCATTCTGATACTCATTCAGATTCAGCTTTTAGATACAGTTCAGATACGCTCCAGATACAAATTTCATTTTGATACTCATTCAGATTCAACTTTCAGATACAGTTCAGATACGCTCCAGATACGGATGCCATTCTGATACTCATTCAGATTCAGCTTTCAGATACAATTCAGATACGCTCCAGATACGGATTCAATTCTGATACTCATTCAGATACAGTTCATATATGCTCCAAATACGGATACCATTCTGATACTCATTCAGATTCAGCTTTCAGATACAATTCAGATATGCTCCAGATACGGATGCCATTCTGATACTCATTCAGATGCATCTTTCCGATATAGTTCAGATACACTTCAGATACGGATGTCATTCTGATACTCATTCAGATTCAGCTTTCAGATACAGTTTAGATACACTCCAGATACGGATGTCATTCTGATACTCATTCAGATTCAGCTTTCCGATACAGTTCAGATATGCTCCAGATACGGATGCCACTCTGATACTCATTCAGATTCAGCTTTCAGATATAGTTCAGATACACTCCAGATACGGATGTCATTCTGATATTCATTCAGATTCAGCTTTTAGATACAGTTCAGATATGCTCCAGATACGGATGCCATTTTGATACTCATTCAGATTCAGCTTTCAGATACAATTCAGATACGCTCCAGATACGGATGCCATTCTGATACTCATTCAGGTTCAGCTTTCCGATACAGTTCAGATACGCTCCAAATGCGAATGCCATTCTGACACTCATTCAGATTTACCTTTCTAGTACAATTCAGATACGATCCAGAGACGGATGTCATTCTGACACTCATTCAACACATGTTTCAAGTACAGTTTAGATACGATCCATAGATGGATGTCATCCTAACACTCATTAAATACATGTTCAAGTACAATCACGACATAGATCCATCCACAAAATATCCGCATGTACTTTTTCTAGCATGGTACAAGGGGCAGAGACAGTTGGAAGCAAAGTCACTATCACATACATGCCCGTGATATTTATATTCCCCTCAGAGTAAGGACAACCAAGGTCCGACTTGCGTATCCCCAACAGGTTCCTTCAGAAAGCTGATATCTGCATTCCCCAGCCGAGTTTTATAACCATGAGTAGATTATAAAGCCATCTCCCGAGCAGAGTTTATTTCTCTAACAGCGGGAGCTCAATCTCCATCAGAGCTCTTCTCTCCAGCAATGGAAGTTCATCCCCAGCTGAGTTTACTTCTCCAAATCAGCAGATCTGCCAACAGAGTATCTCTCTTCCCCACAGAGTCATTCCCCCGCTGGATTATTCTCAGACAGAGTCTCCTCCGGCAGAATATTCTCAAGCAGAATGGATTTAAATCCCTAACTAATCATCTTCGGTCACTATCCCCATCAGAAACGAAGAACTCAACTCCTTATACTCTCCAGCAGCAGTCCGGGATTTATTTTCCCCAGGTAGAGAATATCACAATAGCATTGCATATCCATACATCATGGCATGTGCATACATATTATACACCACAATCTCATTTATTTTGAGAACATCATTACTCAATACATTTCATACATCATGACATTACATACAACTAACTCTTTACCTTTCAGGGAAAGATGCAATCAAGTTCTCATAAGTTCTCTCTGGTTCAGTCAAACCGACACCAAGGTTTCTATCCCAGTTGAATATATTCCAACACTTTTCAAGATTTTCTCTGGTTCAGTCAAACCGACACTAAGGTTTCTATTCTAGTTAAAGATGTTCTAAGACTTTTGTCTGGGTCAGCCGAATCACCGCTAAGATTCTCCTAATTTCTATGCCAGTCAAAGTCAATCCGAGACCTCTCTAGGTTCAGTCAAATCGATATTAAGATTTCACTCCCGGTTGAAGACAACTCGAGACCTTTCCCTGGTTCAGTCAAATCGATACTAATATTTCTATTCCAATTAAAAAAGCTATGAAGCCCGGAAACCAACCGGATAATAGTCAACCAACAATACATCATACTGTGAAACCTGGAGCACGGCCGGATAACAGTATAAAATACTATGAAGCCTTGAGTCGACCAGATAGTGGTACATCTCAAATTCAAGCTATGAAGCCTGGAAATCGACCAGATAATATCTTGATTTCTACAAAATACTATGAAGCCTGGAATCGACCAAATAGTGGTATATCTCAAATTCAAGCTATGAAGCCCGGAAATCGACCGAATAATATCTTAATTTCTCCAAATTACTGAAGCCTGAGACACGACCAGATAACAGTACAAAATACTATGAATCCTGGAATCGACCAGATAACGGTATAAGACACTATGAAACCTGGAGCACGACCAGATAACAGTATGAGGTACTACGAAGCTTAGAATTCGACCAGCTAGCAGTTTACTCGGCCAATTACTATGAATCCTGGAAACGACCAGATATTAGTATGCCTTAAATTCAAGTTGAAACCCGGATGCGACCGGATAACCACTTAATTCATTCTGAAACCTGGAGCACGACCAGATAACAGCTTTTGAGATTGCAAAGCCTAGAGCACGACCAGATAGCAAGTTTAATCTCATCCCCCCAGTAAGTCACTATGAAACCTGGAGCACGACCAGATAGCAGTTAGTTTATTATCCTCAGCAAATCATGTAAATCTTGGAGCACGACCAGATAACAGTTCATTTTCATCTCCTCGACTAAGAGATGATTCCCCAGTAGAGTAGCGGACAACTGAAGCTCCTAAAATGCTATCTCTCCCAAGACAGAGACCAACATTCCTCAGCAGATTCCTCCTCAACGACAGCAACAAGAATTCTCATCAAAGGAATATCTCGGGAAATCAACATCCTCTAGATGGCATCTGTAAGCCCATCTCCGACGATTCTCCATCATATCTTCCAGATGGCATCTTTAAGCCCATCTCTGGTGACCTTCCGTCATCTCCTCCAAATGGCATCTATAAGCCCATTCCCGATACTACCTACACAGTCCAGCACCATCTCAAACGAGTTCAAATTTCTGGGCACTCTAGTGTTCAATCATCTTCCACCTTCAGATTATGAAAGGCAGACAGCCAATCTACATCCTCAGGTTTAAGAAGATTGAACAGGGGCAGCTGTTGTACCCCAAAATTTTCCCTCTCATTTTACTCCACACATTCCCATTGAGGTTCTCAACTTGCTCAAGAATGCCCAAGAGTTGACCAGACAAACTCTCTCCTAAGGCAATGTACCTCAAACTAGGGTTTCCATTTTCATCAGGGTGTGGGAAATCCAAAGGTCCCAATATGTTCTCAAGATCATCCATGTCAAGTTTCATGCCTTGCCCAAGAAGTTTGCTCAGTCAATTACTCAGATGCCTGAAAATCAACTATACTAGGTCAAAAGTAAATTGTGGCCCACATACAGTCAAACTTCAAGATTTTTGGTCAATATCAACATTTTGAAGTGATATCCATCACTTGATCAAGGTTTTATCATGATTCCTCAAGGAATACCCCAAATTCATCAAAACCCAAAAGTTGCTAAATTAGGGTTTCTTACGAAAAGTCAACCAAACTTTAACCAGACATAACTTCTTCATACTTTATCAGAAAGTTTCCATACAAGTCTCATTTTGAAGAGGATGCAACTCCATACAATTCATCTTCATCCCACAAGTTCAAAATATGCACTCATCAAAAGATATGAATTTCTACATTATAGGTCCTTTTGAAAAAGTCAACAAAGACACCTTTTGGGTCAAAGCTTCTTAAATGAACATGGAAGACCCAATTGAGGTGAAACCAAAAGGGTTGTTTAGGGGACAACCTAAGCTTTCTAAAAATTCCAAGAACACCCATCTAGGGTTAAAATTGGAGGAGATATGTCTTGTCAAAGTTAACCATTTTTGCAAAATTGCCAAAAGTCAAATGTGCTCAAAAATACATTTTTTTGTCAAATGGGCCTAGCTTTTCATGATTGAATCTTATTGGGGACATGGTCCACGACCCAAATCAGCATTCACACTTTATTTGCCTCATTATTTATTTTATTTTGATTTTTTATTATTTAAAATTAAAATTAAATCAAATAAATGGCAAAAAAATACAAAAGATTGAATTTGATTTGATTCTTTTGGAATCAAATCAAATCAACCTAGCATGACCAAATAAAATTGTGCAAGGGTGGAATGGCTCAAATTGGCATGATTTTGATGCATTTAGAAAGATATAATACAAGATAAAAATCAAATCCAGTTTCCATGATTCACAAAGATTTAGTTTGTTTTTGTTAACCTAATTTGTTCTACTACATAGACAGAACATAACCAAGCCAAGAAAACAAGGATTGGAGGTCGTGAAAGCTAGCAAGAAAACTCAAAATTTTGGCAAAAAGGTGTGGATCGGTTTCAAGCTTAGAGGATAATTCAAGTCATTCTAAGACTACCAATAGACTCCTGGACATCTCCAGAACGTGTCTCAATCAATTGCAAGCATTTTCACGTCCAGAATCGCGAGCTAAAGACCCACGGTTTGCATATCCAAACTTGAAATTGATTTTACAATTTACGCGTGATTAATTACTTTTAAGCATAGCATTGTGTTTGTACTGACATTTGGAATGTTTTGGTTTAAGTAATTTTACGTTTTGATACATGTATTCACAAATGCCATTATTATGGTTTATCTTGTCGTTTTAGGGTTTTTTATACAGGTTAAATTAGCCCAAGAAAATGGTACAATGATGCTCGTGGCATCAAGACGAGTTGATCCATGTACTTGGAATTAATTTATCATGCTTGCTGTAATTTTTGAAACTTGCAAGACTATAGTCATGGATGTTTGCCCGTAGGTAAAGGTTCTATACCTAACACGACGGAGGAGGAAGAAGAAGATTATGTGTTCAACTATCATTGGGCCATTCAAATAAAATGCGCGTTTTTTTTATTTCAGTAACCCACTTGTTTTTTATATATTATCATTTGATATTATTATATTAACAACTAAGCATTGCAGCCCAGTTGGTCAAGCGCGCATTTGTGAAGAGAGGGACATGGGTTCAATCCCAGGTCCCAGCATTTTGTTATTTTCTTAACATTTGAATGCAGATCCTACACTTTACACATCAAGACGTCCACCATGCAGCCACGCAATCCAGCCAATGGATCATCTCCATCACCAATCCAACGTCTCATGCAAGAGAGGACCATGGTACACCATCAGAAAGAGGGTGCACTGAATCAGGCGCAAGGATTGGGCTGACCAGCTTTTGGGCCTAAACCAATTCCACATACACCCCCCATTCAGCAAATACAGGCTGATCTCTTTTGTTTTTTTTATATTTTAATTCTTATTTTTATTAATTCACTAATTATCTTTTTACAAAAATAACACAAAATCATTTTTTTATCAAATCAAAAAAATCACAAAAAACATAAAAATCAATTTTTTTTCATAAAATATTTTTATTTCCTTAATTAATTAGTTTAATTATTTAGGGAAATTTAATCCTTTTTTTCATAATTAAAAATAATTAGAAATTAGGGTTTAATTTGTACATAACCTAATGTTTTCTCAAAAATAACCTAAATATTTTTCAATTAGATTTTTAGGATTCTAAATTATTCTCGCATTAAATTCGCCGCGCGCATTTTTAATTTCCTTTTTTTATTATTATTGTAACTGCTCCGAGTTTGTAATAGTAGTTAGGGTTTCAATTCCGCATCTATATTTTTGGTCAAGATAATTATGTATCTGCAAAAGCCTTGTAATAGCTAGGACTTTTAACTTTCCCGCATTTAATTTCCGCAAACTATAAACAACTTAGATATATGTTAATAGGATTGTATGGAAAGACTAACTGAAAATTAAAACGGTAGAAAACCCTAAATGTGCAAAGATAAATTAACTGAAAATTACACTCGCACATGCTCACTCCTAGGGTTTACTCCACTCCAGTTGCCTTCGGTAAACGGTCATGAAGTACAGGGTTTGTTAGTGGTTGTCCTCCAGCTCCAAAAGATCTAAAATGACCCATTCAGATGTTGCCTTGGAAAAAGATCTTTAAGGCTTTAGGATGATTACTAACATTTCCTAACATTGCTTTTGTGATCGTACATGTCCCTTCGAACATCCCTTAAAACTCCAACGACGGTGCTACCTATTTCTCAATAATGGGATAGCATTGTCTAAAAGGAAAACGAACAAACTTTTTTTCAAGTAGGTAGATTATTTCTTAAGTACTTGCTCAAACAAACAAAATATTTTCGCACCAACACTTTCCCAAACAAAGTTTTCAAAAAAACAACTTCATAATACTCTTGAGGACAGAAACAAGGGTTAAAACGAAGTAAACAAAACTATTTCAAAGCAAGCACACACAAGCAGTTTTCAAAATGAGCAAGTACCTAAGAGTCCATGGAAAACCAAGGATAGAAAGGGTGCTAGCACCTTTCCTTTCTATAATCTACCCCCCGTACTCAGAAACATCTCAAAAAAGGTTTTTTCTGTTCTTTTTCCTTTTCCTGATTGGATAAAATAAAAGTCGGTGGCGACTCTTGCTTACCGCGACATTTTGCAAACAAAAAACACAAACCAGTATCAACAGTCAGTTCTGCCACCGTATCACACTAGGCCTATGGGCGACCTACAGGGAAATCTAGATCTACGGTCTATCTAAGATCCTAAGATAAGACCTATGGGCGATCTACCAAAATTACTAGGCCTACGGGCAACCTACAGGGAAATCTAGATCTACAGTCGATCTAAGATCCTAAGGTAAGACCTATGGGCGATCTACCAAAATCACTAGGTCTACAGAAGACCTGTAGGGAAATCTAGATCTACGATCGATCTAAGATCCTAAGGTAAGACCTATAGACGATTTACCAAAAGTACTAGGCCTACCGGTGACCTACAAGGAAAAAATAGATCTACGGTCGATCTAAGATCCTAAGGTAAGACCTACAGGAGATCTATCAAAATTACTAGGCCTACGAGCGACCTACAGGGAAATCTAGATCTACGGTCGATCTAAGATCCTTAGGTAAGACCTATGGACGATCTACCAAAATTACTAGGCCTACGGGAGACCTACAGGGAAATCTAGATCTACGATCGATCTAAGATCCTAAGGTAATGCCTACAGGAAATCTACCAAAATTACTAAGCCTACACGCGACCTACAAGGAAATCTATATCTACGATCGATCTAAAATCCTAAGGTAAGATCTACGGGAGATCTACCAAAATTACTTGGCATATGGGCGACCTATAGGGAAATCTAGATCTAAGGTCGATCTAAGATCCTAAGGTAAGACCTACGGGCGATCTGCCAAAATTACTAGGCCAACGAGCGACCTACAGGGAAATCTAGATCTAAGGTCGATCTAAGATCCTAAGGTAAGACCTGCGGGCGATCTACCAAAATTACTAGGCCTACAGGCGATGTAAAGGGAAATCTAGATCTACGGTCGATCTAAGATCCTAAGGTAAGACCTACGGGCGATCTAGCAAAATTTCTAGGCCTACAGGTGACCTACAAGGAAATCTAGATCTATGGTTGATCTAAGATCCTAAGGTAAGACCTACGGGCGATCTACCAAAATTACTAGGCCTACAGGCGACCTACAAAGAAATCTAGATCTACGGTCGATCTAAGATCCTAAGGTAAGACCTCCGGGTGATCTACCAAAATTACTAGGCCTACGGGAGACCTAAAATTCTAAGAAGGTGGGAGTATTTATCACGACATGATGATTGAAGATGCAGGAATCACCAAGTGTATTGCATTTGTTAGGATTTGAATGACAAATAGAAAGATATGAGCATTTGGGATACAGCCACAGACGAGTGTTTAAAGAAACTGACATGGATGAGTGTTTAGGAAACTGACACAGACGAGTGTTTAGGAAAACTAACACAGACGAGTGTTGGAATACTGACACAGATGAGTGTTGGAATTCGAATTATTTGTCAGACGAGAACCGACTACCAGGCGAGAACTAGGTTTAGAATTGATTGTCAGACGGGAACTGACTACAAAACAGGTATTGAGTCTAGAATTGATTGTCAGACAAGAATTGACTACTAGACAGGTATTGGGTTTAGAATTGATTGTCAGACGAGAACTAACTACCAGTCAAGAATTGGATTTTGAATTAATCGTCATACGGGAACTGACTACCATACGAGAATTTGGTTTTTATGACAAGATGTATTGATTTTGCAGGGAATTCAGGGATACAAGGTAATGGCACCATTAGTTGGGCACTGTGAAGGTGATGGTCATCAGCTGGGGATTTGGGAGAGATGTCCTCTTGAGGGGACGTATTGTTAGGTGATGGCATCAGCTGGGGATTTGGGAGCGATGTCATCTTGAGAGGATGTATTGTTGTCTTTGAATTATTCGGGTCTTTCGTGTAAGGTACCTGACTTGGCTTATGCTTCATATGAATGTTTGAAATTCTTTTGCCGCAAAGATCCATTCTGATGGATCGGCTACGCGCATTTGAAGTTGCAATGCTATGCAGTGATAACTATATGAAATGCAAAGAAATAGGCTTCATGACGATAAGCGAAGGCTCGTTGGGAACTGTTGCTCATCATTGGGAATATCAATACATACGGCGCTGGAAACTTGCAGTATCAAAGAGTACTTGGGATACTAGTAAGAATTTGCACTCGAGAGCTCATGATACCAAAGATTACCCGTTGACTCCACTGAAGATTCAATTGTCGACAAAGAGAGTTTTCAGGTACGCTGTTGAATTCTGAATTGCATTGTTGGGGAAGAGATAAGTTGGCCCGACTTCTCTACATCCTGCACTACCGAGAGGATGGTAGAACTAAATATGCTGAGGAATGGGTATTGAACACCATGTAGATCTCTTTGAATACATGCCCCAAGTTTACACCACATTGGGGAATTACCTCTCGAATCACGTGGGGATAAAAGATGGATACTTGTGAATGCCCTGGTTTAGCTTTGTAAGTTCCCCGGTTTACTCCACTAGGGATGTGCATTTGCGTGTGCTAAGTCAAACAACGACTCCAGACTTTCTGAATTCACTTGGGGAATCAGGTTCCAAGTTGTCTATAGTAGATGAAGGCGCTTTTGCGCTGTCTAGGTCAGGGTGACCATTATCAGTTGCTACCTGCAAAGAAAAACGACACTTGGAATGCATACGACATTCCCTCGTGGTTATACAACAACATAAAGTCAAGTTTTATCTTAGCTTAGGAATTTTTATTCCTCATGTTTCTGATGCATTGTTTAATAACGAATAAAACACATTTTTCATACGAAAACATTTTATGATAATAAAGGATAGCTTTTCGATGAAAACAAACTTTATTCATTAGCCTATGAACATGCATTTGTACAAGGATGCAACTCCTATATGAGGAAGTTGTGAAAAAGAAATGGAAAATACAACAGGTACAAATGGTAATGAGAAATGCTCGAATTTTAATTAAAACTGATATTGCTACAGTTCCCATATCCTCAGTAGTCTCAATGCCTTACCTCTGAAGAGTAGCAGTTGGACTGATCGATTCACTGCCAAGGTGCTATAGATGTGCTTGTGTTATTCATGAAGAGAATTCATACTACAACCTCTCGCTTATGATCCCTAACTTTTCCTTGGACCTCCCTTTTGGGTTTTCGATCCAACTGGATACCCATTTTCGCCTAAGTCACCCTTTCGGGTTTTCAACTTAACGAGTTATTATCTTTTTCATTTTATGCCTAATTTTTTCCTGGACTTTTTATGTCCACCGGGATGCCCATTTTTTCCTAAGTCGCCCTTTCGAGTTTTCGACTTAGCGGATCTCTTTATGCATAGTATTTTTTTACTGAGTCTGAATTGATAGGGAGTGGAACGTCTTCCCCGTCCATATCCGTCAGGATTGGAGCACCTCTTGAAAAGGAACTCTTCATGATATACCTTCCCTCATAGTTGGGAATCCATTTTCCCCTTGGATTGGAATGGCTTTGCATGATAACCCTTCTTAAGACCATATCACCAGGATAAAAACTTCCAAGGAGGGATCTTTTTGTAGAATGCTCTCTTCATCTGCTGTTGGTACAACTAGCCATGACAGATGGCTGCCAGGAATTTTTCGTCAATCAAGTTGAGTTGATCAAGTCTTGTCTGAACCCACTCTGCCTCATCAAGCTTGCTTTACATCAGAACCCTCAACGAAGGAATCTCTACTTCGACGGGAAGCACTGCGTCTGTACCATAGACAAGATAAAATGGAGTAGCTCCCTTTGGAGTACGCATAGACGTTTTGTAACCATGCAGAGAAAAATGCAGCATTTCATGCCAATCTTTGTATGTTCTGACCATCTTCTAGACGATCTTCATTTTTTTCTTGTTAGTAGCTTCGACTACACCATCCATCTTTGGTCGATACGGTAATGAATTGTGATGTTCAATTTTAAACTCTTGACATAACGCCTTCATCATGTTGTTGTTAAGATTAGAACCATTATCAGTGATGATTCTGTGAGGAATTTTGTAACGGCATATGATTTCCTTCCTGGTGAAATTGGTAATGACCTATTTGGTTACATTCTTGTAAGAAGCTGCTTCCACCCATTTGGTGAAATAGTCAATAGCCATGAGAATGAAACTATGACCATTCGAAGCACTCGGTTCAATCCTTCCAATCATGTTAATTCCCCACATTGAAAACGGACATGGAGAAGTCATAACATTCAAAGGAGTTGGAGGAACATGAATTTTGTCTGCATACACTTAGCATGTGGCACAAATTTGCGTATACACAACAGTCACTCTCCATCATCATCCAGAAATATCTTGCACACAGGATTTACTTCACCATAGAATGCCCGCTTGAATGAGTCCCAAAAGAACCCTCATGGATCTCCTTTATGATCGACTCTGCTTCGTGTCTATCCACGCATATGAGCAGAACCGAGTCATAATTTCTCCTATACAGGACGTCTACTGATAAGAGGAACTTGGATGCTAACCTTCTAAGCATACACTTATCACAAATTGTAGCATTTTCGGGATACTCTTGCTTCTCAAGGTACCTTTTGATGTCGTGATACCATGGCTTTTCGTCAGATACAACCTCGGTCGAGAGATAATGATCAGGAAAGACATGTGTTAGCTCTTTGTAATAGAGGATACGTATGTTAGGTTATTGATGCTAAAGTAGATAAAGAATCAGCCAATTAGTTTTCGTCCCCAGGGATATGTTCAAAGGTGATTTCATCAAAAGCGGGTATCAGCTGCAGGATGTAGTCTCTGTACGGAATCAAACTAGGGTGCTTTGTTTCCCAATCACCTTGTACCTGGTGTATGACCAAAGCAGAGTCTCTAAAGACTTCAAGGATTTTGATTTTAAGGTCGATGTCTGCCTTAAGACCCATCACACAGGCTTCGTATTCTGCAACATTATTTGTACAATCGAAACATAACCGGGCCGTAAACGGTGTATGCGTATTACATGGAGAAGCTAGTATTTCCCTAATTCCATGACCTACAGCGTTCGAGGCGCCATCGGACGTAAGAGTCCATCGCTCTTTTAGATCGACCCCATCATAATCATCAAGCTTCATAACATCTTCGCATCAGGAAAGTCAAATTTCATTGATTGATACTCTACCAACAACTGATGAGCGAGATGATCCGCAAGAATGCTACCCTTGATGGCCTTTTGTGTAACATACTGAATGTCATATTCAGATAAAAGCATCTGCCATCGGGCAAGTCTGCCTGTGAGTGCTAGTTTTTCAAAGATATACTTTATCGGGTTCATCTTCGATATTAGAAACATTGTGTATGTCAGCATATACTGCCTCAAACATTGAGTTGCCCAAGCAAGCGCACAATAAGTTTTTTCAAGCAAAGAATACCTATATTATCAATCGATAAACTTTTTTCTCATAGAATAAATGGCGTTCTCTTTATGTTCTGTTTCGTCATGTTGTCAAAGAACACAACCCATAAATCCTTCCAGCACCGTCAAGAACATGATGAGTGGTCTTCCAGGCACTGGAGGAATAAGGATCGGTGGCTCTTGGAGATATTGTTTGATCTTTTCAAAGGCTTCCTGGTAATTATCATCTCATTAGACATCTTGATTCTTGCGTATCAATTTGAAGATGGGTTCACAAGTAGCTGTGAGATGAGAAATGAACCTAGCTATGTAGTTCAATCTTCCAAGGAACCCTCTTCCTTCTTTTTCATTTTTCGGTGCAGGCATATTCTGTATTGCTTTTACTTTGTTGAGATCTACTTTAATTCCTCGCTGACTTATAATGAAACCAAGTAGTTTTCCAAATCTCACCCCGAAGGTACACTTCTTCGGATTAAGCCTTAGCCTAAACTTTTGCAGACGTGCAAATAACTTTTGCAGGTGGACCAAATGTTCCTCCTCAGTTTGTGATTTTGCAATCATATCATCAACATATACTTCAATCTCTTTATGAATCATATCATGAAAGAGCGTTACCATAGCACGTTGATATGTTGCACCAGCATTTTTGAGACCAAAAGACATGACCTTGTAACAATAAGTACCCCGTGGAGTAGTGAATGTCATCTTCGTCATGTCTTTTGGAGCCATCTTTATCTGATTGTACCCCGAAAAACCATCCATGAAGGAGAAAATCGAGGATTGAGTTGTATTATCAACCAATACATCAATGTGAGGTAATGGGAAGTCATCCTTTGGGCTTGCTTTATTCAAATCCCGATAATCCACACACATGTGCACCTTCCCATATTTCTTAGGAACGGGTACGATGTTAGAAATCCAATCCGAGTATTTACATACCAACTAGAAGCTTGCATTCAACTGCTTTTCAACCTCTTTTTTAATCTTGAGAGACATATCCAGACGAGTTCTCTGGGGCTTTTGCTTCACCGGAGGATATTCTGGCTTGAGTGGCAAGTGATGCATAACTATATCAGTATCCAAACCAGGCATGTATTCATACGACCAAGCAAAGATGTCAGAATAATCTCTGAGAAGCTTAATTAACCCCTTATTTATATCATCTTGCAAAGCGGCCCTATCTTGACCTCTCTTTTCGCTGCATCGGTACGGAGATTGATGATCTCATTGGCTTCTTGATGAGGCAGGATCATTTTCTCTTCTTGTATCAACAGTCTTGCCAATTCCTTTGGACTTTCACAATCTTCCCCACTATCTTCATCGGCTTGTTCATTTGGATTTCTGAGGATATTGGTGCAAGGAAATGTAACATCATCGTTTATAATGGAATTAGAGGCAGACCTGCACAGTTGATGAATCATGCCCTTTTTTAGAATATGAATGTATATCAGAAAATGGTTAAAGAGTTAAAAGGAAAAGCATTGCCATTTTTATTTCACGAAAATAAAATAAAAGACAGAGCAAACATTGTATGCAAAAATGCGATTTTATTCAATTTTAAACAAACATAGAAACACGAGGTGGCCCTTTTCACAAGCTGTCAGCATGCTTCGGGCAAAGAATGTGACTTATTTAAAACCAGAACATTACATGTCAAAGAAACCCACTTTGAGAATATCAGTAGTAGTCCAATTGTCGAGTTCTTGATCAGGCGCAATCTGGTAAATATACTGAGATATATCTGCACTATCTTCATCATCACCATCCACCGCATGGATTCGTCCTTGAACATTTGAACCAGCAATAACAAACACTTCTAAAAGTGGGGGGATTTGCTTCCCTTTGAGCGTGGTTGGACCAGTACCAACATGATATGAAAAAGAGCACCCGAACCCAAGCCCAGACTTGTCCTGATTTTCGTGCACTTCGACCACTTTGCCCCATCTTCATTGGGAATTCTTGACTCCACAATGGCTTTGGAATCCCTCAAAGAAACCATTGGAACTCTGGACTTCTTTGTAGTTTCCAGTACGGCGGGGACTCTGTCAATAGAAATGATTTCCAAGGCTTGGAAAGGGGTCTCATGTATTTCTCCGTCCACTTCTACATAACGGAAGGAAGTAACATTATTGATCACAACATCTTCCTCTCCGCCAATGAAAATGACCTTGTCTTGGATGATGAATTTCAAATGTTGGTGCAAAGTTGAGGTTACAACCTCTGCCATATGGATCCATGGGCGTCCCAGAAGGCAAGCATAAGATGGACGAATATCCATGACATAGAATGACAGGTAGAACACGTGGGGACCAATCTTGATGTGTAGGTCAACTTCTCCCTCCACAGATTTTCTTGACCCATCAAAAGCTTTGATTGTTAGTGTGCTAGGTTTCATCATAACCTCGTCCATGTTCAGCTTGAATAAAATATGTTTAGGCATCACATTTAAAGAAGACCCAATGTCTACCAGGACTCGAGACATTACAATGTCTAAACATCTGATGGAAATATGCAGCACTTTATTATGAGCTCGCCCCTCAGGAGGAAGCTCTTCATCATTGAAACCCATACAGTTACCTGCGGAAATATTTGTAACAACCCCTTTAAATTGGGCCACCGAAATTTCAGGATTCACATGAGAATCATGCAGAATTTGCATCAAGGCAATTCAATTTGCTTCGGAGTACAGAAGGAGGGATAAGATTGATATCTTTGCAGGTGTCTGATTTGACTGGTCAACAACCTTGAAATCACTCTTCTTGATCACCCTGATTAGTTGCTCCACTTGCTGTTCAAAATACGTCCTGGGAGAATCATTGACTACTTGTTTCCCCTTATCTTTCACATGAATCTCTTCAATAACTTCTTTGGGAGGAGGTGGAGTAGGAGCGAAGACTCTTCCACTTCGGGTTATTCTACTGGTTCCAACAATGTTGGTTATGTCCTTAATCTCAATCGGAGGAAAAATAACTTTCTTTCCACGGATGTAAACAACATTGTATTCCTATGGCATTGCCCTGTTTTCAGCTATCGGAACAGGAACTGGATTTGGAGGTGCTGGTGCTTGGGTCAGAAGGGGAGCTGCCAGGTTCTGATCTAGTGCAGAGAGCGCTGGAAATTGTATAACCAATGGGACTATTGAAGTATTCCTCTGAACATTGGTCGAATAATATGGAACCTCTAGATAGCAACGTCACCCTCGGGGATTATTTTCTCAACTATAACAACCCCTTCGTCCATCAATTTCTGAATGAAATTTTTCAATTCATCACACTCATTTGGAATGGATGAGCATTTCAAACAAAAGTCATGAAGCTCTTGTAGGACTTCTTGTTGAAAAATATGTTCTCTTAAAACTGCCATTAACATCTGAACCTCATCAACCTGAGTCATTAAGTCGTGACCATCATCAAACCCGATTGCATTGACAGCAGCCCCATGATGGGGAGGCATGGGATCATTCTGAACATTAGGGTCTATAGGATCTAAGCTTAACTCCTTGGTATCCAAAAGATCTTACACCTTTTACTTAAAAGCTTTGCAGTTTTCAATCGAATGGCCCGGAGCACCCGAATGAAACTCATAACGTACATTAATGTCATAACCCCTTGGAAGTTCTGTCGGTGGAGGACCTAACTCTCGGAGTTGTACCAATTGACCAGCTATAAATTTTGGAAGCAATTGGGCATACGACATCAGGATTGGATCCATCTTCCTCTCAGGATACCTTTGTGTCCTTTGCTGACCCCTTTGTCCTTAGGGCCTCTGATTCTGCTGATAGTTTCACGGTGGTACATATTGTTGTTGCAGAGCGGCAACAGGAGTTTGATAATATGGAATCTGTAAAACAACTTTCCCCTTATCAACAGGGGCATTGCTCACCTCTCCTTCCTTCTTCTTGACAAAACCGCTAGAATCTGGCTTTTTTCCACTACCTGAGTTGTTGTTACCATTCGTGCCAGATGCACCTGCAATAGTCCTTGCTTTAATACACATTTCAACCCGCTCCCCAATGATAACCATATCCGAAAAGGAATCAGAAGTACTGCCAAGCATATGTTGCAAATACGGACCTCGGAGGGTATTCATAAACAAATCTACCAGTTCACGGTCCAAGAGAGGAGGTTGAACCCTCGCGGCCAAACTGCACCACCTTTGGGCATACTCTTTGAAAGACGCATTAGCCTTCTGAGACATATTTTGCAACTGTGCACGGATAGGCTCCATGGTGGTGTTGTAGTAATAATGTTTTAGGAAAGCGTCGATAAGATCACCCTAAGTACTAACACGAGTTTGCTCCAACATCATGTACCACTCCAATGGAGCTTCAACCAGGTTATCCTGAAAGAAATGCATGAGCAATGGTTTATTGCTAGCATAAGTAGCCATCTTTCTATAGTAAGATCGGAGATGAGTCTCTGGGCATGTAACCCCGTTATACTTGTCGAATTCTGGTACTTTGAACTTTGGTGGAATCACGACCCCCGAACCAAACACATAGCAGCAGCACTGAATCCCGGCCTTTTGGAAGTCTCCATAGCCTTCAAACATTCTTCCAAAGCCTTATACACTTTAGAAGTTTCATACAAATTAGTTGTAGAATCCTTTGGAGGGCCATCGAGGTCGATGACATCATGGTGATCATCCAAAATCATATGTGGGTTCTCTTTAGGAATTCCCCCATTTTTGTTACTGGGTCCACCATTATCATACGTAGAGGCACTGTCAACCAACTTAGTAACACTCCGTCTGAGCTCTTCCTGCCCTTGGATGACGGCGTGAAGATTTTCCATGAGCTGATTCATTTGATCACCCATGGTGTCCATGTCTTTGCTGAGGGCGACCTGGTTCTGCTCAATCTGCTCAGTAATCCTTAACTTGTTGGCTCGGGTGTGATAAGGATGTAAGGAAGTCATCTTGTTGATTATGATAATAAGAGGCAAAACCATCAGATAAGAGTTCCAACTAGAAAACCTACAATTCATGAAATGCATTATATGTATGATGTATGAAATGATTGGCCATTCCGGGTTTTCACAACTTAATCAATGTTAGTAATAATCGAGCAACATGATAATAAGAATGACCATATAAAGAAAATATCCATAAATAGGAGAAATTCCAGAGGAGTTTAATACAAGAAGTTGCGAAAGTACAAGATAAGTGATTATGTCGAACAAGCCTGGCGGTAACTGGAACAACAATACAATAATCAATCTCCTGGATCTAAAGATTGCAACGGACTATGCCCCAAGTATTCAAAACCAAACTTTGAAGCACCTCATCCTACTTGATTATCACGATATCCAGACTACAGAATCGAGTCGATAGATTGGTATAGTCTTCGTTTATGGCATGATGTTTTCTCCTCCGTTATTGCCTTCAACCAGCTTTTCGATATTTTCAATCTTCTTGTTGAATCGTGTCATAGACTACAACAGTTAACAACGCGTTAAACACGCGCCAAGTACCAAATTTATGCTTTAAGGACCAATAAGTATGAGGGTAGGCTACCATTCTTTCTCCATCTCCATCTTACATCACTAAGGCTCAAATAAAGTGCCTTAGCAATAGCTTCAAAATCGGGCTCATGCAAAAGAGCAACAAATATGTGCTTGGTAATCTTGAGCAAATGAGAGTACTCTTCCAAAGTCGGAGCAATCTGATAGTCCTGGAAGGTGAAACAGCGTAACTCGTAGTCATAAAACTGAAGTAGAGTCCGGAGAGCTTCATCATCTGCTCGAATAACTAATAGAGTCAAAGTGTGCCACTATATCTTATCAGGATGGACCGAATGGTCTTTCAAACTCTTCAAAGAAGGCGAAGAACTTGAGCAGAATTCATAAGTAAAATTGTCTCTTCTGGTCCTCTTGGGAACATCATTGTTGCTAGACGTTACTGACAGAAACTATAACTTTGTGAGATACCCTGAAATGGACATGCACATGCAAGGTTAGTATATAGTTTCATTTTTCTAACATTTCTTTTTGAAAAGTAAACATGCTATAATATAAGTGAAAATGATCATGGGATTACTACTTCCATGATACTGGTTTCTGCTGTACTTCCTCTGCATCGTCTACTAGTACCAAGATCACAGGTTTGGGACATAACCGGAAGAACCTCATGAATATCAGATTCGGAACTCAGAAAATAAATTTGAGAACCTCCTAGTCACCAACAGAAATCTAGAACATAATCATTAGAACAAATAACCACCGTATGAACATGAGTAACCATCTGAACATAGTCACCATATACACCTGTGATAATAATTCCCTCCCCAGTCACAGGTGTAAACTATGTCAAGGTAAGGCAAGGGTAACTCAGGATCATGGATCCGCCTGAGGCCACTATCATCGAAATACCTGCGTGAAACGATAACACCTCATTTGTACCTCAACTGAGCATGGACGGCATGATCGTACTAGCAAACCAAAGTAGACTAGCCGTTCATGTTCTACTTTATTCCTAGGGTTCCTAGTGGTATATAACTCAGGCCTGGGTATTGGGCCTTTTACCTCATAGTAATATCCACCCAAACAAGCAGTAGATCCAGTACAACAAGAGTATATGGAAAACAGTAAAATGCAATGCATACATATTCTCAGGTAAACATGTATGAATGAAAAAACCGAAAGCACACAAATAAACACCCAAAGAAAAGGAAACAAGAGTTAGGAGCGACTCCGGGATGGACCAGCAATTGGTCGACCTGTCCCCAGTGAAGTCGCCAGCTGAAACAACTGGCTGAAAATCATCAAACAATGAAGTCGCCATCGAACGCCTTTTATCCCACGTGAAGGGAAAGGTAAATATCGAGAAAACCTGAGAAGGGAGAAGTCACAGTCTTGTGACCGAGAGATCGAGTAAGGGAGTCTGTTACGCGAGAGGAATGTATAAGCACCCCACATGCCAGTAGTACTCCACGGTATCCACTCTTGTTGTTCTATCTTATGGGTGTGTCAAATATATTCTTAATGTTTACTACTGAGGAGGAATGCATGCAAAAGAAAAGGCAAATAATGTAGGGAAAATAAAGTTGTACGCGCTTGGGCCCTACCTCAATGCCTACGTATCCTTTTTGAGGAATCAGAGTTACCGTAGTTCGGCTCACATGTTTTATTTGTTTTATATTTTTTTATGAACAATGTTAATTCCGCCTTCTGTCACAGCTCGACCTTTAGAGACTCATGCGTCGGCACAGAAGTAAATTAACATGTCCTTACCTGAAAATGGTTTTGAGTTACCCCCTCAAGGAAATATGTCACATTTGATTGGTTTGTATTTTGTTACCTTGAAAAAGGGTTTAAGTATGATTAAGATGTTTTATGATTTGCTAAGAAAAAAGATGTTTTAGTTTTAAATGCATATGCAAAAACGGGAAGAAAAGAGTCTATGGGAGACTAGCCTATTTCTAATCCTAATGTTATCATACAATGATTGTCCTAAAGTTTGGATTAACAAAAGGGAAACGTCTATCTAATGTTAGCATGCATGGTTTGCAACCTAAGGTCTAACTTGCATCCGAAAGGAGAAAGCACATCCTAAAGGAACATGGTATAGAATGTGAGTAAGCGAACAATCTCGAAAGAGCAAACACATAAAATGGTAAAGAAAATAAGCAAAATGCTTTAGCCAAGGGGAGCATATCACCCGAGACAAACAAGCAGGAGTAGGATGTAAACAAAAATGTGACATCCAAAGCGACTGAACATCTAACCTAGATATAGGAGATCGAGGTAGGAAATAGAAGACGATGTGAACAATCACGGAGTATCCGCATCGTCCAATGCAAACTCCTGACAAAGTGCGGGGGGTTGATTACAAAACCCTTCCCCACTTAATGAATCATAACAAGAGCAGGCACAACTCTGAAGCATCGTGGTGCGTCACAAGCTAGGGATGACACTGATGAAATTGCGGGGGTTGATTGTGAACCCTCCCCGCTCGCCTCTTTTTGAGGACTTCAATAAAGGATGAGGGAATAGTGCGGGCACAAATGTAAACGCACCTCTAGAATACCTACTCAAAGGCAGGGTTTTAAACAAACCATACACAAGTAGCAAACAGAATGCACACAATGTGGAATTGCTCTAAATGGGTCTTTAAATAAACCAGAGGGGTCCCTGACATGATTAGCAACGGAAACCCCATCATACATCTCTACCCTACTTCTCATGGCAAGAAAAGCAGTAAAGACCTGCTTCTCATGATTTCTAGAAAGGCGGTAAAGAAATGCGATAAAGTGCGGAGAAATACAAAGGTAGTAACAACAACTACCACAAGCAAGCAAATTGTCGAAAGCGGACGAAAGCAATGGAGAAGCACGGAGTACGCGTCGAGCAAGCTTCACCAAGAAACAGACAAAGTCAGAAACAATATCCTACTATGATAAAAGCAAACTCATATTGCAAATGCAACACGTAATCAGAAGTTCCTGCACAAAGCATCACAAAATATTACATGCATCTGAATAACATATAATATGATATGAATTTCTCGGGACGAAGAGAAATAAGGTGTTTCGCATCGGAAGCGAGCATAAACCATATGCTTCGATCACATAACAACTTGTTATGTTACATGATCGAAAGCAAAAAGAATGTACCTTGCACAATGAACAAACGCGTCAAAATTGACGATATGAAAATATGGATAAAAACTAAAAGAAAAAAGAAAAAAAAGTATTTTTATTAATCTTCATATGAGGAAAATTCTAAAAAACTAAAGAATTAATTTCTAAAAATTTCTATTATGTTATATTATTTTTTATTGTTTTTATTATATTTTTTATCATATACTTTTATCGACAAAAATTATGAAAGAGAAATTATAATTAAAAAAGAAAACAAAACAAAAATAAAGGAAACAAGGGTGTAAAGTCATAATGGGGTTTTGGCAGCAGCAAGAGCGCTAGGCCCATATAATTTGAGTCTAGGAGGGTCCCTTTTTTGTGTATCAAGCTTTTACAAAAAATTGATGAATTGGGCTTAGAGGAAGCAGATTTCGGCCCAAGGTCTGAATTTAACAATCATGGCAGTTTTTGTTTTTTGTTTAAGTCGTTATCAGGCTTCAAGGTAATTGCAACAGGCCTAAGGTAATGTTATTTGGCCCAATTCTAGAGTGATCCATCAATGGCTCCTTTTTGTTCCACTAGTCAGGTTCACAAAAATCTATATGAGCCATGCTTAGACGGGCCCAACGAAATCAGTACCTAGGCCATTCAATATTTTTTAATTGTCCACTCTAGTTATCTATTACATGAAAAAAAAAACAAATAAAATAAATTAAACAAAAAACAAAAATAATGAATTAGGTTATATTCGGGGTGACGGTTTGAATCCTTCTTCCTCTTCAGCAGATCGAACGCACCGTTGCCGATCCCTCCAACCTTTCACTGTCAACCTCCTTTTCCTCAAGCGACGATGTCGCGCACTACTCCTCTCATCTTCTTCATCATGTCCTCATATTTGACAAACCTAAGGACACTGTCTCCACACCATTGCTTTTTATCTACTTTCGTTCATTCTCAAACACTTCCATTTCGATTTCTCAAATCTCTCCCTGAACCGATAATCGAAATTGCAAAACTACATCGTGTTATGGATTTCAAATGCTTAAAGCTTCACCGAAAGGGAGTCTGTAGTAATTACCTTCCGGAGTCAGTCCGCACTTCTTCAAATGTATCGAACGTAACTAGAAATCTAGAGACTCAGAGATTCAGGTAACTTCGATCGTCTGCTTCTTCACTTTCACTTTTCTTCCCTTCTGTTTTGATTCTTTGCGTTTTTCGTGTAGTGATGTTGATCTTGTGTTGTTGAACAATGTTGATGTAGTTGTGCTTATGCAGAAAGTGATGTTGATGATCGAACATTATGCAGAGAAGTGAACGTTGATGACTGATATGAAGAAGATGAATATTTGATGATGAGGATGGTTGAAGATGAACGCCGAGGATTGAAAAAGGTTAAAAGTGCAGCTATGTACAAGGGAGAAAGAAGAATGAAGATTAAAGATGAAGATGAGGATTTTTGGTGAATGATTCTTCTCAACTATTCAAGAACTTCTAGAAACGGTTATGGGGAGAAGATTGAAGAGAGAATTAAAAGGTGGTTTTTTCTATAATCTCTGAGAATTTTTCGTATTCATCAAAATGTGAACCTTTTTCTCCTTTCTTCTGAACTCACTTATATAGATTGTTAAGGGATGATTAAAATAGTTAGAAAGTTAGTTACAAATTTGTTAGCTGTTAGGAATTCTGTTTTGAAGTTGTTATGAAACAGTTAGGTATCTGTTATGGAAGTTAAGAGATGAGTTGGTTATTATGTTTTATGTTATGGTCTGAATTTGATGAGTTGGCATCTGTTATGTTAGTTGGAGTTTAAAAAAAATTGTTGGAGAATCGTTTGAATTATTTTCTTATGGACTATTACAAGAAGTTTGAGTTAGGATTCTGTTAATTCTGTTAGTTAATTTTGTTGCTCTGAGATACTTAATTAGAAGTCGGTTAGAGAAATCGGTTAGGTCTATTAGAAATTCGTTATAGGAAAAAACGGTTATCGAGTTGGTTAAGGATTCAAAAAAAATCTGTTAGAAAATAGTTAGCAGGTGTTGTACCATAAAATTTTCCCTCTCATTTATTAAGAATTTTCTCACAAGATCTCTATTGATTCAAGACTGCACAAGGTTTGATCAGCTCAAGATACCTCCTTAAACACTGATGACTCAAAACTAGGGTTTGAGTTTAAACAAGTACAATTGGACTTTTAATGCCCCATATAGTTTCCATGGATCATATTGGACTCTCAAGCATCAGGTCAAATATGGAACTTCTGAATCCTCGAAAGGAGGAAGAGAAAACTGTCGAAAGGGAAAAGCAGATAAAAAAGGTGTGCAGTTGCAGATAACCATGTCGAATTCAAAATCTGGTTCAGGCTTTTCGAACCACATGTGTGATTGAAAGGAGTGGTTGGCAGATTTTGACAAGTCAAAGAAAAGCAAGCATGCTTCATTCCCCAAGCTTCGACTAGGAAATGGTTTCCTTCGAGAAACCTGCTTCAATCCACCTCTAAACCCTTTGACACACATAGTTTCGACACTATGAATTACAATTTAACACACCATATAATTCATTGTGTCTAAACAATCTATATTCATCATGGTTCTTAGTCTTCTGAATACTTAGACCTGCACTCCCTTTGTCATGATGTATGCAATCTAATTCTTAGTTCTGCGGTGTTCCAAATTCATCTTCCCATCTGCTACCTGCTCTCGGAGATAATGAAACTTCATTTCGATGTGCTTGCTTCGACCACGTGCTATTGGGTTCTTCACCAGATTGATAACTGACATGTTGTATATCTTCATGCTTGCTTCAATCCACAAGCTTCGACTGGGAAATGGCTTCCTTCGAGCAACCTGCTTCGATCCACCTCTAAACTCTTCGACACACATAGTTTCGACACTATGAATTACAATTTAACAAAAAAACTTGTTGATAATAGTTCATTGCAAGAAGAAGGTACTGGCAACATAGTCTTTCAAATGAGTAGTGGAGGAAAAGTTATGATTAAAGATGTGCTATATGTACCTGGAATAAAGTGCAACTTGCTAAGTATTGGACAACTAGTCGAAAAAAGTTTATCAGCTGTCATGAAAGATGGAGTTTTGAGATTGTTCGACACCAAGAACAATTTGGTCTTAAAATCTCCATTGTCGAAAAATAGGACATTTAAGACAATGATCAATTCGACAGAAGTTCAATGTTTGAAAATTGTTCGACCACAAGGATAGTTGGTTGTGGCATTTGAAGTTTGGACATTTGAACTTTCGACCACTTAATTAACTGATTACTCAAGATATGGTTACTGGTATTCCAAGTCTTGAGATGCCTGGAAAAAAAACTTTGTGAAGTTTGTTTAGTAGGAAAGCATTCCAGAAATTCTTTCGTTTCGACTATGCCAATGACACCATCTTGCATACTCAAAGTGGTACATTGAGATGAATGTGGTCCATTCGAAGAACATACAATTGGTGGAAACAAATATTGTTTTGTCTATTGATGAGTTTGGTCGAAAGTTGTGGATCTATGTGATCAAAACGAAATGACGGAGTATTCGACATCTTTAAGAGATTCAAGATGCTTGTCAAAAACCAGAGTAAGAAAAAGATTAAAGTTCTACAAAGATTCAATATTTTTGTAGAAGGAATCAAGTTGAAGACTGAATTTTGAAGAACATTGATCAAATCTATAGGCCATGCTACATGATCTTGCTTTGCAGGCTTGAAACTTGTGTCTCCATAATTAATTGTGTACACAATTAATTAAGATCTTACCCAAGTATTTAAAGTATTGTCTAAGCCAATTTTCCCTTAATGGTACAAAGTTACCATTGCCATTTTAGAAAAGTAAGCTTTATACAAAGTCAATTTTATTGAGCCTTGTACTTGTTCTTTCTGCACACATAACCCTTACAAACTAAAAGCAGCATGTCTAAGGCTGCTACCAACTCAGATCATGCTTGTACAATACTTTGGGACCTGTCTTCTCACTTTCCTTGAAAAAAGCAAGTTATAGAGCCAAAAGGCTAGAACTTATAAATCTGGTATGCAAGCAATCTCTAACCTTTTTTCATACATATATACAAGTCTTTGACAAGCAGAAAAAACAAAAAGGAGGAGAAAAAAAAGTAAGAGAAAAAAAGGAGTAGAGAGGAGAGAAGACGAGATTACAAGCGTTAGAACACTCCCAAACTCATAAAAACTCAGAACTTTGCACACAAGCACAAAACTTGGCACATCATGACTTTACGCACAAAATCTCAATTCCCTTCGTGCGTTTTTGGCCTTTTGATTCACTAAGCTTCCATATACCACATAGAAACTATCCCAACCCTTAAACCACTTCTGTAACTTCTTCCTTATCCATCATTTTCAAAATCCACAATTGCAGCTTGACTTGTCCAGAGCAGTTGGGCAAGCTACAAGATATTCTAACAATTGGAATAGCTTTAGGGAGGTCCAGGCAAGCTTAATCCATCATCAAACCATTTCTGGAAGTCGTGTATAAGTCATTCGAGTTTCACTCCAACAGGTAAGTTTTTTTCAAACATGGAACTCTTCATTCAAGCATCATTTGTATATACATTATGAATAAAAGATGTAGATATCATGTCTAGGAAGCTGACTATGTCCATAGTTTCGATTATCATTGCTTATACATTGAGAATTTCATTTATGATCAGTTAGGTATTAATTTTGATACTGAACAAAATTCATGCTAAACTTTGACCCATAACTTTTGAAAATTATGTGGTTAGATTTGTATTCAAATTTTAGGCAGGTTTGATGTTTACATTTTTTGATTTGGCTGAGAAATGAAGCTTTTAGAAGCTTAACAATGGAGTTATCATGGTCTGCACGCGCAAGGAAGAAGAAGCTAGGAATTTCATCAGAAACGAGTTCATTTTATATTTAATTGAAGATATCTTATGAATGGATGAAACAAACCACCTCAGAGGTACAAATAGCGCGCGCTAAAGCCTTGTTGTGTAGAAGGTTCTGGGTTCGAGCCCCAGCGAGACTTTTTGTCATTTTTCCAAATTTTTTCACTTTTTTTTGTTTGCAGGACGCGCGCCTGGGCCTCCATTGGCTGGGCCTTGACATTTTTATTTTTCTGACCCCCCATTTTACTTCAGCAATGCAACCCATTTTTATTTTTTTTAGTTCTCTAATTAAATGATTATTGGGCCAGGCCAAACAAAAACAGTTTTCTATACAAAAACACCTCAAATTCAACTTTCACCCCCTCCTGACTTATTTTGTTTATTTTTTTTTCTTTCTTATTATTATTTCTATTAATAAAGAAAGACAAAATATTTTATTTATTATTCATACTATATACATATACTTATATTATATTTTTCCCTATCAAAAAGACAAAATATTTTCTTATACAAATTTAATCCTTTTTTAATTAATTATTAGGCTAGGATTTAACCTATTTTATTCTAATTAAAATTAAATTAAAACTTAAGTTTTCTTTTAATTAATTAATTTTTACTAGTTTAATTAATATTCAAAACTATTTTCATGCAAAAAACCCTAAAATTACATCTTTGATTAATTTCATTTTAAACTTAGTTCAAATTTCCTATTTTCATTAATTACCCTTATTTAGTTATTTAGTTCAAAATCTTTTCTTAACAAAATCCAAAAAAAAACAAAATCCATTCCCTTTTCATTTCTATGCTTGTACATCATATACATTTTAATTCTTGTACATTATTCAAGTTCGATATGGTTGTAATAGATAATAAGATTTAATTTCTTACAATCCCCATTTGTAAATTTGTACACCTCATCCCCAAGTGATGTAATAATATAGGATATTTACTTTCCGCAATTTATCGCTTTCATATAAATGTTAGTAATTAGGGTTTGTATGGAAAGATAAAAGCAATGCCTCGAAAACCCTAATTCAAGATAAACCAAGCATGAAATACAAACACTTTCACACTTTGCACCTCAAGGGTTAACTCCACTTGTTGCCTTGAGAAAATGGTCATGTTATGCATGTGAGATGCCTTAGCAAAAACGATCGAAAAATACAAGATCATAGTCCCTCGATGACGCTACGAATGTTGCCTTACAAATGATCTTAGTCCCTCAAGAGAAATGCTAAGATATCTCACAACATTGTTATTCATGACCATGCGATGACCCACGCCCGTCCCTTCACATCCAAAGATAGAGCTTCTTACCAATCAATGGTAAGATGGCAATGTCAAAGGAAGAGAGAAATGAACAAAAGACTTTTGAGTAGGTAGAACGTTCTTAGTTGCTTGCTCAGAATTCATCTTCAAAAACAAATATATTTTCAAACACACCAAACACTTTCAAAACATGAAATGTTTTCAAAAAGTCAAACACTTTGTATGCATTCTTATAGAGACGAGAATCATTACAAAGTTTGCCTAAATGAAGGCGCTTTTCAAAAATACTTTCAAAACCGACCATAAACGCATTTCAAACAAAGCAATTTCAAAAGTGATCTAGCAAGCAACTAAGAGCCCATAGATAAATATGGATGAAAAGGGTGCTAACACCTTTCCTTTTCATAACCTACCCCCCGATCTCAAGTAAATATCTCAAAGGTCTTTCCTGTTCTTTTCACCATTTCCTTATTGGATAAAAGAAAAGTCAGTGGTGACTCTTGTTATCCGTAACAAATGTGATCAAATGCAAAACATCCAAATCAGTTCTCCCATCGTATTACAGAACTCGAGACTCTGCTGGGGAGAATAATGAGTGGGGTTTCCTTAGAGTTAGATCATGTTTACTTGCTTTCATTGTTTGATTTGTTTGCTTTACATTTATGGGTCCTTGTTTGGGTTTGTATTGATCCTCTGCCTGGATCGGGGAATACCATTAGGTAAGTAGCAATAGATTGTGGAAATTGTGCGGGGTATACCGACATGGTTGAAGCGATGGTTACGTTAGTGTGACACATTTGTTGGTACCGGTATCCCTTGAGTTTAGTCAAGGAGAATATGGGGCCACTGTGTGGTGTCATGAAGCACTAACTGACCTTAGAACCTTTAATTGAACAACTTGGCCATTAGGAAGTAGTGAGATAGCCGGCTTTGGTGCAGTCCAAAGTTGGTTGATACTCGATACTACGCTCATTGAGATCGGACTTTTGGGATATTTCGGTCACCAATAAAGAGGCTTGCGTTGAAACAATGCCCGATAAAGAAAGATCAATGATATTGAGATTCCCTAGAATCCGGTTACTTTCTAGAACAGGTTGATCCAACTAAACTTCAAGAGGGTACTTACCAATGAACCTCATGCAAGCCTAAACCTGAGGACTTGTTTGTTGTGTGTATATGTTTGTTTGTGCATAACATCATGACACCATACCATGCCATTTTGCACTAACCATTTCAAGGATCTAGAGATTTATCTTTGTCTTGTTTTGTAGGATATGACTTCCACTTGCAGAAATACTGTCCAAATCAACCTTGTCAAAACGTCTCCTCAACTCAAGGAATTGGCATCAAGGGTTCCCAATGATTCTCCTTTCACCAAGAAATATGGTCGTCTCGTCAACTAGGTTATAACAAGCATTGAAGAGGATATGGTGAAAGTGATTTTCAAATTCTTCGACCCTTTGCACCATTGATTTACTTTTCTTGATTACCAACTTGTGCCCACTATGGAAGAATTTTCTCAACTCTTGGGAATCCCTATCCTTTATCAACTACCCTTCAATGGTATTTAAAGAGGCCAAAGACCCTAGGAGATTGCTCGAGCTCTACATTTGCAACGATCTGATGTTGTGGCCAATTGGGAAACAAGAAGCGCTGTCAAAGGGTTCCTAGCCAAGTTTTTGTTGGAGAAGGATCAAGATTTTTAAGATGCTCTAGACCTACAATCCTTTGAATAAGTATTGGCTCTTCTCATGTATGGGATGGTACTATTTCCCAATTGGGGCCAACTTATAGATGTGAACGCAGTCAAAATATTTCTATCTCGCAATCTGGTGCAAACTTTACTTGGGGATATCTTGCCTTCTCTTCACACTCGCACCATGAAGAGAAGAGGACTTCTTATGTGTTTCACTCCTCTGTTGGCTAGGTGGTTTATTTCGCACCTGCCCTGATTTGTTGTGAAGAATGAGCAAGGCTTAAGATGGTCTAGTAGATTGATGTCACTCACACATTCTGATATTTATTGTTGTGCTCGATCTATAGAGGATATCACTATTATTGATCGTTGTGGGGAATTCCCTAATGTCCCTCTACTTGGCATTAGGGGAGGTATCACCTACAATCCTTGTTTGTCTTTGCGACAATTTGGGTATGCTAGGAGGGATGGCCCTCAGGATGCACTTGTCCAAGGAATTGCGTTCAACTATGAGAGCGATGTCCAAGGTTATCGTCAGAGATTCGTGCGAGCTTGGGGCATGGTTAACAAAGTTGATAGCAAGACATTGGGGCATAGGAACTCCATTACTTTGGAACTTTATCTCAAGTGGGTGTGAACTCGCGTCCAAAACCTCATGATGCCTTATGAAGCCATCCTACCTATCATCATGGAGCCTGTTGCCAAAGGAGATGTTTCGTATGTTGTCCTTTATCCTAACATGCCTACTTCTCTTGAAGATCTGCAAAGATCTTGGATTCAGCTAAAGGAAGAGCGAGACACCTTCGAAACCCAGTTCTACGCAAGTGAAAAGAAGGTTTTGGATCTTACGAGACAACTTCATGAAGAGTGAAGTTTGAACGCCTACATTGCGCCGAAGAGGATGCGCTCGACCTTTTTGTCTTAGGAGTTTATTTTGTGTTTATTTCCTCCGTTGTAAGCCCAAGAGGCATGTTTGTAATCAATTTGAACTTATTAATGCAATTGGCATTTGTTCCTTTTGTCTAAACGAATTTAAATCTTCTAAGTTCTTGAAATCATTTGCATATGCATTTTCATGCATCATAACATAAACAAGTTTTCCACAACAGGTTTCCTTATCTTTCTATTGTTTATTTTAGTAAGATGGATATTGAACAAACAATAAAGGATTTGCAAGCGCAGAATTCCCAGTTCCAAGAGACCTTGTTGACCCTGGCTAAGGGACAACAAGAGCTGATGACTATGCTAGTGGCCAAGAAGAAAACCAAAAAGAAGGCCTTCATCAACATGGGTAAGAGATTCAAATGACCGGTTTGTTAGGTACAGATAGTCGAAGAGTCATCCGAGGAGGACGAAAATCAAGACGAAGAGGCAAGGAGCACCCGTGCTGGGGGTGAAAATGATCAAGCTTCTGAAGATGAAGATTATTTTGATGAGCAATATCCTCCGGCTGAGGATAAATACAAGAAGTTGGAGGATAGACTAAAGGTTGTTGAAAATCAAGCCGTTCCTGGCTTGGATTTTTGTGATTTGGGCTTAGTACCTGGGGCCGTCATTCCCCATAAGTTCAAAATACCGGTCTTCGCCAAGTATGACAGGGTTTCCTGCCCGAAACTTCATCTAAGGTCTTACGTGCGCAAGATACAGTTGCACACTACCGGCAAAAAGCTCTGGGTCCATTTCTTCCAAGAGAGTCAGGATGGGACTCAACTAGAATGGTTATATCAATTGGAGGGTTCCCGTATCCATACATGGGAGGATCTAGCCACTTCTTTTTATCATCAGTATCAATACAATGTCGATCTGGCACCTACTAGAGTCCAACTTCAAGGTATGACAATGGGTACTAATAAGGGGTTTAAGGAGTACGCACAAAAATGGAGGGATCTTACTGGTAGGGTCCAACCACCTCTAACTGATAGAGAACTAGTTGACATGTTCATGGGTACATTAACTGACCCGTTTTTTAACCTATTTATTGGCAGTTCTTCATCTGGCTTCACCAAGTTGATCCTGACTAGTGAAAGGGTCAAAAGTGACCTTAAGAGCGGAAAAATTCCAGTGACATCTACTTCCGCATCCAATGCTGTGAATAAGCCTTTCATTGGAAAGAAGGAAACAAATGTTGTGTATGGGGAAAGGGCCCATACCAAGAAGGATCACCGACCCTCTGTTAATGTTATGTTAATCTCAAATCCTCGGTCTGCCCAAGGCAATCATCCAACAATCAATTATCTGAAGTTCCTCGAAGACAGTTCACAAGGATAAGCATGTCAATGTCCCAAGCCTTACAACATCTGTTGAAGGCCAACTTAGTGACATTGCACGATCCACCATCCAATCCAAACATTTCATCACCTAAGTACAATCCAAATGCCAAGTGTGTGTATCATTCCAACAGCCCCGGGCATGAAACTGATCAATATTGGGCTCTGAAGAATAAGATTCAAGATCTGATAGACAATAAAACAATTGAATTGATCCACCTTCTACTCTAAATATGATAACCGCACCTATGCTGAATCATGGCAACAGTGTTAACACAATTGATGATATTACTTTTGTTTCCTCCATTGAAGATTTAACAACCTCATTAACTACTGTGAAGGTTAGTTTGCTGAAAGTCGGGGTGTTCCCTGGTTGTTCTAAAGATTGTGTTTGTTGTGATCAACAAGTAAATGGGTGCAGGTAGTTGAAGGAAGGTGTGCAACGCCTGATAAATAGTCGCGATATTCTGTTTGAGAAGATTCCTACCATCAAAAGTTTAACCAACAAAGCTGAAGACTTGTCCATAATAACCATTTCCAACAAGCCTCTTAGGATCCTCTCAAAGTTTCCTATTAGGATTTCAAATGAACCAACCATTGCTCCTTTAATAATCACTGCCACTGGGCCTATTCCCTACTCCTCTGATAAAGCGGTTCCATGGAACTGTGGTGTCGAGGTTTATTATCATGGGATAAAACAAGATTCATGGATCAACGAAAATGAAGCTGGTGTTACTAACATTGTAGGTTCCAGTAAAGTAACAAGAACAGGGAGAATCTTTTCCCCTGATATTTCACCACCCACTACTATAATAACTCCCATTTGCATAACCAATGACAAGACTAGTGCCAACACTAGAGGCAAAGAGAAAGAAGGTAAGCCTGCTAGGATAGAGGAACCTACTAAAAATATTGAAGCTGAAGAGCCCTCCACTCAAGAGATGGAGGAAATCCTGAAAATCATAAAGAAGAGTTCAGCAACTGGGGCAAACCCCCTCCAAAGTTTCCATGTTGTCATTGTTATTCAGCTAGTTCAGCCTTAGTAAAGTTAATAGCAAAATCAAGAAATACCTCTTTTGTGTCTGATTCAGAGTCTGATTCAGAAGCTTCACTGTCTTCTGTTATGTTTTCCATGAGAGCTATGTTTGCTCTCTCATCATCTGATTCTGAGTCCACTTCAGATGTGTCAGAGTCATCCCATGTAGCCATGAGACTTTTCTTCTTTTCCTTGCCAAACTTCTTTTTGGGCTTTTCCCTCTGAAGCTTTGGGCAATCAATCTTGTAGTGTCCTTGCTCGTTACATTCATAGCAGATGATGTCTTTGTTGTTTGGCTTTCTGCTTCCTGAAGAGCCTTCAGATCTTCTGTATCCAGAGGAGGGTTCTGACCTTCTGTATCTGGAGGGGGATTCATTCTGATTCTCTGATCTTCTTGGATTTCTGAACTTTCTTTGCCTCTACTTCCACAGTTGGTTCACCCTTCTGGATATGAGAGACAGTTCATCTTCTTCTGATGAGGACACATCAGAGGTTTCTTCTACAGCCTGCAAAACTTTGGAGTCAGATTTTCTGTTAGATTTTAAAGTTAATGGCTTACCTTGCTTTTGGGGTTCATCAGCTTCTAGCTCTATCTTTTGACTTCTGAGGGAGCTGACAAGTTCCTCCAGAGAGATTTTATTGAGATCCTTAGCTAGCTTCAGCGCTGTGACCATTGGCCTCCACTATTTTGGCAAGCTTCTGATGATCTTCTTAACATGATCAGCAGTAGAATACCCTTTGTCCAGAACTTTGAGACCAGCAACCAGAATTTGAAATCTCGAGAACATCATTTCAATTGATTCACTTTCTTCCATCTTGAATGCCTCATACTTCTGAATGAGCGCAAGAGCTTTAGTTTCTTTAACTTGAATGTTGCCTTCATGCGTCATTCTCATAGAGTCAAACATATTCTTTGCAGTGTCTCTGTTTGATATCTTTTCATATTCAGAGTAAGAGATGGCGCTGAGAAGAATTGTTCTTGCTTTGTGATGATTTCTGAAATCACGCTTTTGTTGATCAGACATTGCTTTCCTGTCAATCTTCTGACCACTTGCATTCACTGGGTGCGTGTATCCATCAGTCACCATATCCCACAGATCAGCATCGTGAGCCAGAAAGAAGCTTTCAATTCTGTCTTTCCAGTAATCAAAGTTCTCTCCATCAAAGACTGGAGGTTTGCCACTGAATCTTTCTCTTTCTTCATTGTTGTCATTGTTGATGTTTTTATGTGGTCCTGCCATAGTGTTTTTCTAACGCTGGATCTTGTACTGGCACGGTTAAGTGTTATAAGCTCAGAACCAGACGCTCTGATGCCAATTGAAGATGTGAAAAACACAAGAAGAGGGGTTGAATTGTAAAACTTGAAATCAAATGCAGACAACACATTATTTTTATCCTGGTTCGTTTGATCTCAAACTACTCCAGTCCACTCGTCAAGGTGATTTCTCCTCTCTCCAACGAGGTCTTAATCCACTATATTCAACTGAATACACAACTGCTTTAACAACTGTTAAAGCCTTCTTGAGTCTAACCACAGATCGGTTTATCTCAAGGAAATTCTTTTACAGATAAATGAACTAATGTGCGTTTGATGTTTTCTTACAAAACTATATATCACAACTGTGATAATACACAATATTAAGCTTAGGATGAAACTAGATTGCTAGAGCTATAGAGTAAGCGGTTGAGAGCTTTTAGCAACTTGGATGAGTGAGAACGTGAAGATGATTAGCTTATGCGTATGTGCGTATGAAAGAATTAGCCAATTCTTTTCTCACTGACTTGTTTAAGTAGCCTAGGAATAGATACGTTGCTGTCCATAAATCCATTTCAATGCTCATAACGTTCTTTTCTTTTTGAGAAGATCTTTGTCTTGGAATAAAGCCGTTGGTAATTAATCTGTCTTGAATGCATAATAACATTGACACTTCAGAGTGTTCTGCTAATGACAATCAGAGTGTTCTTGGCTTTAGCTTATTCTGGCGTTTCTGAGTGTTGGTGACATGGTAAGTATCTTGCTCAGAGTCAGAGTATGTTTTGCGCAGATTCTGTTCATCAGGCTTTCGTGTATAGCACATGTTTGATCTTCTGATGCTGACATATCTTCTGATGCTGATGTTGATACTGATATTCTTATGCCGATTCCATCAGAGTTTCTGTAAATACACAACATAATTTTAAGTAGCATATATGTCTTATATAAATCTAATAATTCATTTAATCTTGTATTTTGTTATCATCAAAACTCTAACTGAGGGTTGTAGAATCAAACTATGTTCTAACAGACTGGTATTGAAGCCAAGCGATATTGTTGTAAGGGCTTTTGATGGGTCTAGAAGGATGGTTCATGGAGAGGTGAATCTCCCCATTAAAGTTGGCTCACAGATTTTCAGCTCTACCTTTTATATAATGGACATACGTCCTTCTTATTCATGTTTGTTTGGTCGCCCTTGGATCCATGGGGTAGGGGCAGTAACATCCACCCTTCATAAAAAAATAAAATATCCAGTCAAAGGGAAGATCGTTACTATTTGCAGAGAAGAAGAATTTATGGTGAGCCATCTCAATTCCTTCAAATATGTGGAAATGGATGGTGAATTCATAGAAACTTTGTGCCAGGCTTTCGAAATTGTTCCTCCTATGGTTGCCGCCACCAAAATCTCCTCCAACATATCAAAAGCTGATGAAGTTATACCAAGAATGGTTTCGCTTAAGGATGCTCGTGCCGTGGTCGAAGATGGTAATTGTACTATCTGGGGACAACTTCTCGATATTCTGTTTAAAGCAGATAAATTTGGGTTGTGTTTCACCATCAAAGCTCAGAAATAAGTCAGGCGCGCTCGCGTGGGAAAGCTATCTCTCTGCATCGGAAATCATGAAGTGAATGTTGTGGAAGACTCCAATGATGAAAATACTTTTGAAGATTAGATCTACCCTACAGTTGAAGGAAAGCTCAACAGTTGGCATGCAAAGGATTTCACTCCCGTCTCCTTCATTGAAGAGTAATTATTGTTTACTGTTTTCTGTCAATTCAAGAACTTTTGTTTGTAATCTTAATTTCCAAAACAGTGACTTTTAAGCCATGTGCCTTGCCCGGGGCACTATGGTCCATTTGTTAAGGGTTTTGTTCATGTTCATTTATCATATGATCATTTAATATAAACCATTGGACCTTTTGCGTTCAAACTTTTGTGTTCATTGTCTTTCTTTTCCTTTATTACATTTTTTCAATAGCCATGTATCTTACATGCACACACACACACACTTGCAGATCTTCATCCACTCCAGATCTCATTACCTACGACTCTACTATTTCCAGTTATGACTTCGAACATCCAATTAACCAAGCCGAAGATGAAGGCGAGTAAGATTGTGAAATACCAGGAGAATTAGCCATACATCTAATGCAAGAAGAGAAAGTTATTCAACCTCCTAAAGAGCCAGTCGATGTTATCAACTTAGGTACTGAGATAGATAAGAGAGAGGTCAAGATCGGCACCAACCTAAAAGATGGTATCAAGAGCAGATTGGTTCAGATGTTACATGACTACCTTGAAGTGTTTTCTTGGTTGTATGAAGATACGCCAGGATTGGATACCAACATTGTGGTTCATCGTCTAACAACGAAGGAAGATTGCTCCCCTGTTAAGCAAAAGGTTCGTCGTATGCGGCCCGACATGTCTGAAAAGATGAAAACCGAGGTAATGAAGCAATTTGATGCAGGTTTTCTGGCCGTCACATCTTATCCTCAATGGGTTGCGAACGTGGTCCCCATGCCAAAGAAAGATGAGAAGGTTCGCATGTGTGTAGATTATAGATATCTGAATAGGGCAAGCCCCAAAGATGATTTTCCTCTACCATATATTGACGTTTTGGTTGACAACACCGCTCAACATAAAGTCTTCTCCTTCATGGATGGATTTTCTGGCTACAATAAAATCAAGATGGATCCCGAGGATATGGAAAAGACTACCTTTGTTACACAATGGGGAACCTTTTGCTACAAAGTCATGTCGTTAAGATTAAAGAATGTAGGGGCAACGTATCAAAGAGCTATGTTAGCTTTATTTCATGATATGATTCATCGTGAAATAGAAGTCTATATGGATGATATGATTTTAAGGTTGCAAACTGAAGAAGAACATCTCGATCACCTACACAAGCTATTTGAGAGGCTGAAGAAGTATAAGTTGAGGTTAAACCCTAATAAGTGCACATTCGGAGTAAGGTCTGGAAAGCTCCTAGGTTTTGTCGTCAGTGGAAAAGGCATCGAAGTTGATCCTGCAAAGGTAAAATGCATTCAAGAAATGCCAGTTCCCCATTCTGAAAAGGAGGTTAGAGGATTCTTGGGTCGTCTTAATTACATTTCCCGCTTCATATCTCACTTAACTGCTACTTGTGAGCCAATCTTCAAACTCTTGAAGAAAGATCAAGTAGTCAGATGGAACGATGATTGCCAAGCTGGCTTCGACAAAATCAAGGAATATTTGCAAAAACCTCCTATCCTTGTGCCTCCAGTAGAAGTAAGACATTTGATCATGTACTTGATTGTGCTAGAGAATTCTATGGGGTGTGTGTTGGGCCAACATGACGAGTCTGGATGAAAAGAGCATACGATATACTACCTAAGCAAAAAATTTACCGACTGTGAAACCAGATATTCACAGCACGAGGAAACTTGTTGCGCTTTGGCATGGGTTGCTCGCCGGCTAAGACAGTATATGTTTACTCACACCACTTTATTTATTTCTAAGATGGACCCTATCAAGTACATCTTCGAGAAGCCCGCTCTCTCCGGACGGATAGCTAGATGGAAAATGATTCTGACCGAATACGATATTCAATACACAACATAAAAGGCCATCAAAGGAAGTGTATTGGTAGATCATTTGGCCCATCAAGCTGTTGATGATTACCAATCTATGAACTTTGACTTCCCGGACGAGAATATCATGTTAGTAACTGATTGTGCGAAGCCTGGACCGTAAGACGGACCTGAACAAGGATCTCGATGGACTATGGTTTTCGATGGAGCTTCCAACGCTTTGGGTAATGGAATTGGTGCTGTGATTATTTCTCCTGGGTGTTGCCACACTCCTTTCACTGCTAGATTGTGCTTCCATTGTACGAACAATATGGATGAGTACGAAGCGTGCATCTTGGGTCTAAAGGTTGCCATTGACTTAAGGATCAAGCATTTAGATGTATTTGGAGACTCCGCTCTAGTGATTAGCCAAGTAAAGGGAGAATGGGACACCAAGCATCCTAACCTAATTCCATACAAGGAGCTTGTGTTAACTTTGATACCATACTTCGAGGAGATCACCTTTGAAAATTTTCCTAGAGAAGAAAATCAGTTGGTTGGCGCATTGGTAACAATGTCTTCCATGTTCAAAGTCAAATGGGACAACGAAGCTCCCATGATTACAATTGAAATATTTAACGAACCTGCACACTGTTATGAGCTTGACATCGACAAAGAAAAACCATGGTACCATGAGGTGAAGAGATATCTTGAAGCATAAGAGTATCCTGAAGGAGCTTCCATCATTGATAAAAAGTTCTTATGAAGATTCTCAGCCAAATTCTTCCTAAGCAATGGAATCCTGTACAAGCGAAACCTAACTCCACTCTACTCCGTTGTGTAGACAAGAAGGGGGCAGAGAAAATTATGGAAGACATGCATGATAGTCTCTTTGGGACCCACTCTAGTGGACACACTATGGCCAAGAAAATCTTGAGGGCTGGTTACTATTGGTCCATAATGGAAACTGATCTTGCGGTTGATCAGAACCTGGAGAGTGGTCAGAGGATGATCTTCAGTCGGGCTGAGGAGAGAGGAGGTTGTACCTGTAAGGTACTCCAACGATCAAGTAAGAGTGGGAGTATGGAGGTACTAGCAAAATATCAGGTAGTGAGTCGTGAATATGTGATACCTGGCCCTCACAGGTGTGAGGGTTTATATAATGCCCCTGGCGCGTGGCCATTAGTTCCTGATTTCCCGCCTAGATATGCGGATCCGGAAAATCTGGTAACTGCCAGGACTTGATCAAACCGGGCAGATGTGCTCGTAACTAGCTGTTGGTTCCAGGGAGGAAGCTGGTTGCAGGCATTTCTCTGGTCGGTCCCTGGTGGCCTACACGACGCTGGTGTCGAGCAGGCTGAGAAGACGCTCGATGGGCATCTTGGATCGGTGCTGGACCAGAAGGGCAAGAGGGTGACATTGCCCGACAGATGCGGGCAGTCCGGGTCACGGTCAGTGGGTGGCACCTATGAGATTTTTTAGACTGGGCCCACTCAAGCTTTCGGGCCAGTCCAGAACAGTAGCCCCCCAAGTCATTGCTTCTGGGCATAGGAGTGAAGACTTTGATGTCTGCTCGAGGGACGGGGAAATATTTGCCATTGGAACTTTTGAATTTAGAGAGGTATCATGTTTTGGGAAACGTGTCGGTCGAGCGACGCAAATGATGGCCTAGGGCTAGGGTGTCATAATGACGACCTGGGGTTCCCAAGGTGCGTGTTTGGTACGCGCGGGCTGTTTCAGCTATAAATACGAGAGGAACAAGACGATTAGTATTTTTTGCCTTCTCCTTCAACTGCTCATATTAGTTCAACAGTCGACCACCGACATTTGCTCAGTTTCTTCGTTCACGATCATTCAGCTTCATCTCTTCTTTTTCTATCGGTGAGTTTTCGTTCCTCCATTGTTGCATGTCTTAATGTTCTCGTTTTTTTTCCTTTTAGATATGCATGTGGTTAGGATTTAGGGTTCCGTTAGGGAGGAGGTCGTTAAAGACTCTAGGTGGAGGACGTTGTTCCTGTGGCGCATGGCTGTTGGAGTCGCCGTGGGGTTTCCTCGGGGGCCTGGCGCTGTGTAATAGGTGATTCGTTAGGGTTTGAGATTTTCTGCAATTTGTGCCTGTTAGAATACCTTAGGGGATTTCTCGGCTTTTTTTTTGCGATTCTAACCCGTTAGTGTGCTTTAGTGAGGGATTAGGACTTTCTCCCGTGTTTTGTGCCCGTCAGCATACCTCAGTAAGGGTTCTGGTCGGGGATACGATCCTCGTCTCCCAGCACCCTTTCACTTGTTTAGCGGTGGAAGGGTGGTTCTGGCATTGATGTCGAGCTCATCCTTTTCCTCTTCTTTTCAGGTGTTATGGCTGACGACGTACAGGTTGTCATTTCGAGCGAGTCTACAGAATCCTCCAGGAGCTCTTCGAGCGAGACTAGTGGTAGCTCATCGAGCATATTGGAAATCTCTGGGGAGCAGCAAAATAGACGGATCAACAAATGGAGGAGCCTGACATGGGGGCGGCCTCTTCGGCTCGAGGCGGCCTATTTCCTCCTCGAGATGATGAGGATCCTCGAGATTGGGTAGCGAAAGACCCTTGGGAATGGCGGTCATATTTTTATGAGCACGGGGAGGATGTTTTCACCGATGTTTACACCCACGAGGAGGGGGCCCAGGAGGAGTGGTCGTTGTATATCCCCGGGAAGGACAGTAGGATCTGCTCGAGATATCATAGGAGGCGGATTCTGATGTACGATATAGTCTTCCAGGAGATGGGTTTCCGCCTTCCTTATTCTGAATTTGAGGTGGTCGTTTTCCGGCACCTACACGTGGCTCCCTCCTAGTTCCATCCGAACGGAATTGCGTTCATGTGGGCATTCTAGATAGTGAGCGACTATCTGAAGATACGGGCCACGATCCCATTATTTTTATATTGTTTTCACTTCCAGAGGATCAGGACCGACGGAAGGTGGGGATGGGTCTCCCTCAAACAGGGCAACGAGAAGTTGTTCAAGGCCTACTTGGAGTCCATGCGCCACTTTAAGGACAAGTACATCTTGGTGCAGCCCACCTCGACGAAGGAGTTGCTGAATTTTTTAAGAGTCGACCGTCGCTCAACGAGGACGGGACTCCTCGTATAAACGAGCTGGGGGAGCCTACCGCGGCGCTGGTTGCCAAGTTCCCGTTTCAATGGACCAGCATACATTTCGAGAAGGAGCTGGGCTCCTTTTCTGGAGAGAGAGAGAGAGGGAACTTGGGGATAAGGACTTGTCGAGCTTCGCCACTCTGACTTTGTTTGTAGCTCGAATTCCTTCGGTCCAGCGATTCGGTCGGGGAGGTAGACCAATGTGGATAGAAACGGGGAGTACATGTTCGATCCGGGTCTCATAAACGTCGGGGAGCTCCTTGGAAGCGAGGATCCCGTTAGATATTTGGGTATATATTTTATTTTCCGGTATGTGATCGTCGTTTGTTTGGCTCGTCATTTTACTGACTTTTCTCTTCTTCTTTTTTTTTGCAGAAAATATGAATCTTGCTCAAGAACGTCTAGCCAAGACACTTACTGCTCTGGCGAGAAAGGCCAAGAAGGATGCACATACTAGCGTGGGGCCAGTTCCTTCTCCTGGATCGGGTGGATCGTCCTCGACTCCGACCATGATTGCTCTGTCTCCATCTGTTGTTTCTTCGAAGGCAAAGAGGCCTCGGCCTGAGGGGAGCATTGACCTTACCGGGGAGACGGGAAAGAGGACTTATAATCTGTCTCCTTGCTGGCTGGAGAGGTCTTTTTCCGAGAGCGCGACTCTTCATCTTCCTAGGGCTGAATCTCTCCTTCTCGAGGGAATGAGTCATCCGCAAAAGAGAGCGACGCTGGCCCAAGACGTGGGTGGTTTAATGCGGATCTTGGAGATGTCCGTCGTGTACACCGAGGGGAGTTCATCCCAGGAGATGGAAAATAAGAATCTTCGGGTCAAGTTAGCTGCGATCGAGAAGGCCTTGGTCGATAAAGACAAATCCCTAAAGCTGGCTGAGGTAGAGTCGGGGAAGTTATCCGAGGAGCGCAATGCTCTTATGCTTAAGAGCGAGAGTCTCGAGGGGAATGTGGTTGCCTTGACTGTCGAGCTTGCGCCTACTGAGGACGACCCAGAGGACACCAAGGACCTGAAGACTCGGGCCGAGTTAGTATACTATTTCCAATTGGCCATGGACGATGCTCAGGCCACTTATGAGGGGAGCTTCGACAACACGGTGAATCAGATGTGTGTGTTGAATCTCGGTGTTGAGCTCAACACTTCGGTCATGGGGGTCAACTACTACGTGGCTGAAGGATAGATTTTGGTTCCCGACTAACTGATGGATATTATCGATTAACCGGTTGGGGATCCTGCTCGATTGTCGCCTATCGTCGAAGGAGAAGCGGAGGGGTGATTGTGTATTTGTTTCGGCCTGCGTTCCGTTTTTGTAATATTTGTTATTTCCCAGGTTGTTGCCTATTTATGTAATATTCAAACAATTTCGGCCCAAGTTGTTGCTTTATTTATTTTCCGGCCATTGATCGTTTTGCTTTAAATATTTAACTTGTGTTATTTGCATGTTCGTTGACAAGTTAGCCCGATTAGGACTTTTATATTTTGCAAAGAGTTTTTATCAGGGATATGCTCATTTTGTATGTTCATCGGTGCGGGGAAACCTATCAAACGGCCAGGGTGAATACTGGGCGAGGGTCGGAACTCAGGTCCCATTTTGAGGGGCCTGGGTTCGGCAGCGTGAACATTTTGTCGTGAGTCGGGCGTTCTACTGTTGTGGCACAAATGCTATGGAGCTCGGTCGAGTTATCCATGTTAGGCTGAGGGTACGCTCATCAATAGAGCAGAACCTCGCCCCTTCTGAATACTATGGGTGCTACGCTCGTGCCTAGGCGTGCACACGTGGTCGGGCTCAAGTGAGTCTGTCTTGTCGACCAAACCTGCCGATTGCTCAGTGTTTTTAACTGTGGTATTGTTTTAGCTTTTTAGCATTCCATGATCGAACGAGCTATTCCCCTTGTAATTTCTCCAAGTAATACGCTTTGGTTCCCGTTTTGGCGTAGACACGATAAGGACCTTCCCAGTTCGCTACGAGCTTTCCCTCGCGAGATTCTTTGCGATTTCTCTTCAAGACAAGGTTGTCGACCTCGAACTCTCGACGTATCACCTTGGTGTCATAGCGCATGGCTATTTTTTGTTTGAGTGAGACCTCTCGTAGGGCCGCCCCCGTTCTAATTTCTTCCACTAGATCCAGTTCTTCTCTGAGGGCGACGTTGTTCATCTCCTTGTCGAGAGGTGCCTCGGTCCGTCTGGAAAGTTCCTCGATTTCTATGGGAATAATAGCCTCCATCCCGTATGCTAGTCGGAACAGAGACTCCCCAGTAGACGAGTGAGTGGTCGTTCAATACGCCCAGAGCATGATGTGTAGATCTTTGACCCATCGTTTCTTGGTTTCATCCAACCTTCACTTTAGGCCTCTGAGTATCACCCTGTTGGCAGCCTCGGCTTGGCCGTTGGTCTGGGGTGCTCGAAGGAGGCGAATTGTTGGGTCGTTCCAATTTTTGTGATGAATTCATGGAAGGTGTGATCCGTGAACTGGGTTCCGTTGTCGGTGACTATCGCTTGTGGGATGCCAAAGTGAGCGAGGATATTTCTTTTGTAGAAGCGAAGAACATTTTGGGCAGTGATTTTGGCCAAGACTTTGGCTTCTATCCACTTGGTGAAGTAGTCGACCGCTACTATCATATTTTGTTCTGATTTGTTCCGACCACGAACGGGACGAGGAGGTCTAGTCCCCACCAATTGAAGGTCCAGGGAGAAGAGAGGGATTTGAGCTTGCTAGAAGGAGCTAAATGAATGTCCCCGTGTCTTTGGCATTTATCGCATTTCTTCACGTGTTCTCCTGCATTGTGCTGCATGGTGGTACAGTAGTATCCTGCCCGCAAGGCTTTCCTCGTGAAGGATCTTATTTCGAGATGCCGACTGTCGATGCCCTCGTGAATTTCGAGCAGTATGCGTTCTGTTGTGCTTCAATCGACACACTTGAGGTGTGGGATGGAAAATCCTCTTTTGTAAAGTTTTCCCTCGACTAAGACGTACGAGCAGGCCCTTCGTCTGATAACGACCGATTCTTTTGGGTCGTCAGGGAGTTTTCCTTTAGTGAGGTAATCGTATACGGGGGTCATCTATCAATCATTGTCCCCGATGGTGAATACTCCTAGGGTGGCAGATGGTTTCTAGGTGCTCGACCGAGGAAGTACCTCTTGTATTACAGATTTATTTCCTCCCTTCTTCTTTGTGCTCGCCAATTTGGATAAAATGTATGTGCGAGCATTGTGCTCACGGGGAACATGTTGAACGTCCACAGACCTGAATTTCTTCTTTGCCTCCTGAACCAGGGCCCAATATTCGAGGAGTTGGTCGTTTTTGACCTGATATTCACCTCGGACTTGTGAGGCGACCAACTGAGAACCGATGAAGATTTTTACTTCCTCGGCTTCTAGATCTTCGGCTAGCTTTAAGCCTGCGAGGAATGCCTTGTATTCGGCTTGATTGTTGGAGGTCAGAAAATACGGCGAGGGAAACTTTGACCATGGTCCCTTCCTCGTTCTCTAGTATGATGCCCGCGCCGCTTTCGGTTGCACTGGAGGCACCGCCGGCAAAGATCGTCCAGTGGCGTGAGCCTTCTGGATCTCCGGGCGAGGTCATTTATGCTACGAAGTCATCCAAGACTTGAGCCTTAAGGGCTTTCCTACTTTCGTACTGGATATCAAATTCATAGAGTTCCATAGACCACTTCAGCATTCTACCGGCCATGTCTGGCCTTCCGAGCAACTGTTTTATTGGCTGATCCGTTTGGACCACTATGGTATAGGCCAGGAAGTAGCGTCTTGGCCTTCTCGCAGCGTTAACGAGGGTTGGGGCTACTTTATCGATTTGTTGAAATCTCGCTTACGGGCCCTGCGGGGCCTTGCTCGTGAAATAAATTGGCCTTTATCCCTCCGGGGTTTCCCTTATTGGTGTCGCGCTTATTGCCTCGGAGGCAATAGCTAGATAAAGGTAGAGGACTTCGTCTTTCCAGGGCCGAGATAAGACGGGTGGTTGTGAGAGCTCTCTTTTCAAATGGGCAAGGGCTCGCTCGCATTCGGGCATCCACTCGAAGGTGGCTTTCTTACGTAGGAGTTTGAACAAGGAGAGCGCGTGCTGGGCGAATTTTGCCACGAATCAGGAAAGAGAAGTGAGCATGCTGTTTAATATATGGATGGATGGATTCGAGGTGGGAGTCAAAAATTCGGAGAATTCCCGACATTTTTCAGGGTTTTCCTCGATGCCCCGTTCTATCAGATAGAACCCGAGGAACTTTCCTGCTGTACGTCGAAGGTGCATTTTTCTGAGTTGAATCACATTCGGCACTTTTGGACTTGCTCGAACACCCTTTTCAAATGGGCGGCATGGTCGAGCTCTTTGGTGGACTTTACGATCATGTCATCCATATAGACTTCGAGCATGTCGCCTATTTTGTTGCAAAAGACTTTGTTCATCATGCGCTAGTAGGTAGCGCCCGCGTTTTTCAGGCCGAAAGGCATTACGTTGTAGTAATAATTGCCCGACTCGGTCGTGAAAGCGGTATATTTTTTGTCTGTTTTTGCCATGGGAATCTGGTTGTAACCAGAGTATGTGTCCATGAAAGATAACAGTTTGTCAATATTGGGGAGGGGATAAACATATTTCGGGCAAGCCCGGTTGAGATCAGTATAGTCAATTCACATTCGCCATTTTCCATTATATTTTTCAACGAGGACTACATTTGAGATCCAGGTTGTGTACTGGGCTTCAGAAATAAAATGTGCCTCTAGGAGGTCTTTTACAACTAATTCAGCAGACTTTGACTTCTCGATCGACTGCTTTCTTCTGCGCTGCGCAGCTGCCTTGATGGTGGGATCAATGGTCAGGTGATGGCATGTGACCTCAGGGTCTAAACCGGGCATCTCGGCTGCACTCCAGGCAAAGAGATCATCATTTTCCCGCAGGCAAGCTTTGAGTTGCCTTTTTTACAGGTCGGGGAGGTCCGCTCCAATCTTTACTCCCCTGGTGGGGTCTTCTTCGAGGGGAACCATCTCATATTCACCGTCCGGGATAGGTCGTGCATGACTCGAGAGCTTGTTGTGTCCAGCAGAGGAGGTTGACCCTTCGTCTTCGGCCATAGGCTCATTCCCCTTCTTCTTTTGCTCGACCTTGTCCTCCATGGAGAAGCAATTGTCGAGGTCAATGGTGTCAACCCTTGGCAGTGGCCTGGATTCCTCGGAGCTGGAGGGCAGTATGGCTCCAGTGGTCGTCCGAGGTTGGGCGTTGATGGAGCTGAGGCCCTTCGCAAAAGCTTCGAAGCACCTCCTGGCTGCTTGGATGTCCCCGTGAAGAGTGGCAACCAAACCTTCGGTCGTGTAGTATTTCATCTTGAGATGAATGGTGGAGGGGACTGCGATGAGCTTGGTGTAAGTGGGCCTCTCGAAGATGCATTGATAGAGAGATGGGAAGTCCACCACTAAGAATTGGGTCTTGATGGCTATGGCCGTTATCCCCCTCCCAAAAGTGACGATCAGCTCTACGTACCCCCCACGGCTTCGTGTTGGCCCCGTTGAAACCTTGAAGATCCTAAGCCACGTATGGGGTTAGGTCAATCTCGTTTAGCTGCAAAGTGTTGAACAGTTTGGCGTACATGATGTCCACCGTACTTCCCCGATCGACCAAAATGCGACGTATGTCAAAGTTAGCCATCCGAGCTCTCACGAGCAGTGGGATGCTCGAATTCGGGGCTCCTCCCGATAACTCTTCTCTGTAGAATGTGAGGGGTTAGATCCTCCTTGGAACTTATCGAGTGTGGCCTCTATCTCAGAGTTGGCCTCGATGAGTTGGTCGAACCTTCTCTTCACCGATCCAATTGTATGCCTGTTGAACCCTCCGCCAGAAATGACCATGGCTGCAGGGAAGGATTCCGACGGACTGTGGGTGGAGAAGTATAGGGGGATGTTCTCCATGTCTGGAAAGTAGAAGTCTTCAGGCCGTGAGATGCTTAAGGCGACTGGAATGGTGTCGAGGTCGGGGGATTTCTTCCCTTCTTCGACATTCTTGGTCTCTGGTGCTTCGTCATGGGCGGCCTCTTTTTTCTAATACTTCTTGAGGTACCCGTCTCTGATCAATATTTCAATTGAATCCTTGAGATGGATGCAATCCTCTGTGTTATAGTCGTGACTCTTGTGGAACCTACAGTACTTGCTCTTGTCGGTCTCTGGCTTTAACGGTGTTTGTCAGGGGAAGTGCACCCCAGCTTGCTTGAATTTAGAATTAGCACATTTGAAAAGAATACGCTCTCTTGAAGTTGTAAGGGGGGTGAAGTCGTGGAAACGACCTGCTGGCCCCTTGTAGTCTCTAGGATCATGGGGTCTATCTTCCCGTTTCTTCTCCCCCCCGACGGGATGTCGAGGATTTGTCAGTCTTCGAAGGTTTGGCACTCTCCATGTGCCTAGATTCTCGGACGTTATTGTCCGCTTCCTTCTTTTCGTACTGTATGTACGCCTAGGCCTTTAGGAGAAGGGAATCAAGTGTGGCTGGTGTTTCTATACCCACAACCAAGGCAAAGTCGTTGCGGGGACGGAGCCCACGCTCGAGTATGTATTTCTTCATATTGTCCATTATCGGGACCTGGACCGCTTCTTTGTTGAAATGTTTAATGTATGCCCGCAGAGATTCGTCCCTTCCATGTATGATTGTTTCGAGCGAAGCTTCTGATTTAGGGTGTCGTCGGGAGGCAGTGAAATGCCTTGAAAACATTCTCCCGATTTGTTTCCACGAGGTGATGGATTCGTCAGGCAAGCTTTTGTACCATGCCATCGCCCCCTTCCTGAGAGTGGTCGGGAAGAGTTTGCATTTGATGGCGCCACTGACCCCTCTGTAGTTAAGGAGGGCATTGATGTTCTCGATGTGCTCGTCAGGATCTATCGTGTCTTCGTAGGTCCCTAGAGTGGGCGGCTTCTCTAGGCCGACAGGGAGTGGTGCTTCGGTGATCTCCCTCGATAGAGGGCCTTGGGGCTCGTCATCTTCACTATTGACAGGAGATGGAGAAGGATATTGATAGTTTATCCCCCGTCAGTCGTCACGGTCCCATCGAGGGGAGGGGCTCCTTCGTTTCTGCTTTGGCTCGGGAGAGGGCAATTGAGCGCGGTCGATCTGCCTATTGTCCCTCCTCTTCTTGAATGAAGGGGAGTCTTGTACTCAAGCAGAAGGTGTGCGATTGTGTTTCTTGAAGAAAGAAACATTACGCCTTTCCTTTTTGGGCGGTGGACCACGCCTGGGTGGTGATGCACTGGGGGAATTTCGTCTTTGGGCTCTCCGAGGAGGAGATCTTGAGTGTCTGTTCTCCAAGGCCCCTATCTTCTAAGTTTGTTGAAGGATGAGGGTGTTGGTATGATTTAAGGCAGCGAGCAGTGCAACAATGGTCGGGTCGGTGTTGAGAGGGATATGAACTGGTTGCAAGATTTCTGGAAGTTCCTCAGCAGGGTTCTTGGAACATCCTTCGTCCAAGAGTTGGTCGTCACTACGTCGGGCATCAGCAGAATCAGGGGACGCGGTTTGTCCGTCATAGAAGCCTAGGTTGTCCTCAAGGTGAGGGTGTTTCTGGCTTCCATCAGTCTTGCGAGCGGGGGAAAGGATGGTCTTTTCGGGCATGTAAAGATCATTATGGTCGACCATGATAAGATAGATGGATCTTGAAATAAGAGTTGATTTGATCTTAGGTTCTGAGGAAAGAAATATGGGGATAGAAGTTTCCCACAGACGGTGCCACTGATCTTGCGGTTGATCAGAACCTGGAGAGTGGCCAGAGGATGATCTTTAGTCGGGCTGAGGAGAGAGTGGGTTCTACCTGCAAGGTACTCCAACGATCAAGTAAGAGTGGGAGCAAGAAGGTACTAGCAAAATATCAGGTAGTGAGTCATGAATATGTGATACCTGGCCCTCACAGGTGTGAGGGTTTATATAATGCCCCTGGCACGTGGCCATTGGTTCCTAATTTCCCGCCTAGATATACGGGTCTAGAAAATCAGGTAATTGTCAAGACTTGGTCAAACCGGGCAGATGTGCTCATAACTAGCTGTTGGTTCCGGGGGAGGAGGCTGGTTGCGGGCATCTCTCTGGTCGGTCCCTGGTGGCCTGCACGATGCTGGTGTCAGGCAGGGTGAGAAGACGCTCGAAGGGCATCTTGGGTCGGCGCTAGACCATAAGGGCAAGAGGGTGACATTTCCTGACACATGTGGGCAGTCTGGGTCACAGTCAGTGGGTGGCACCTATGAGATGTCTTAGACTGATCCCACTCAAGCTTTCGGGCCATTCCAGAACAGAAACTGATTGTCATCTTCACTCAAGGACTTGCCACAAGTGTCAAATCTATGCTAACAAGGTCCATGTACCTCATATTCCTCTAAATGTCATGACTTCTCTGTGGCCGTTTGCAATATGAGGCATTGATATGATTGGAGAGATCAAACCTACTGCCTCAAATGGACACCGTTTCATCCTTGGTACCATTGATTACTTTACTAAGTGGGTCGAAGCTGCCTCATATGCCTTAGTCACTAAGAACATTGTAGCCAGGTTTATCAAGCACAATCTCATCTTGCGTTACAGTATCCCCAAAAGGATTATCACCGATAATGGAACTAACCTTAATAACACTATGATTACGGAACTCTGCACTCAGTTTAGAATCAAGCATCGCAATTCTTCTCTGTGCAAACCCAAGATGAATGGCCCAGTGGAAGCTGCCAATAAAAATATCAAGAAGATTGTGCAAAAGATGGTGGTAACCTACAAAGTCTGGCATGAGATGTTACTGTTTGCTCTCCATGGCTACCGTACTTCAGCTCGTACATCAACTGGGGCAACTCCTTTCTCCTTGGTCTATGTCATGGAAGTCGTCTTACCTGTAGAAGTTTAAATTCCCTCTCTAAGGATAATGAAAGAAACAAGATTAGGTGAAGACGAATGAATTCATACTAGGTTGGATCAATTGAACTTAATCGGCAAGAAGTGACTGGATGTTGTTTGTCATGGTCAGATGTACCAAAAATGTATGATCAAGGCTTTCAACAAAAAGATCAAGCATCGAGTATATAAGATTGGTGACTTTGTAATAAAGTGCATTATTCTTCCACAAGGCGACCCCAGGGGAAAATGGACTCCCACTTACGAAGGGCCATTTGTTGTTAAGAAAGTTTTCTCTGGTGGTGCCATGATGCTGAGCATTATGGATGGAGAAGACTTCCCACATCCTGTGAACGCGGACATAGTTAAAAAATACTATGCATAAAATGACCCGATAGGTTGACATACTTAGGCAAAAATAACTGCATCCCGGCGAATCAAAGAGGTTCGGGTGAAAATTAGGGATATATGCAAAAGATTGTACACCTAGCAAGTTGAAAACCCGAAAAGGGCGACTTGGGAAAATATGGGTATCCTGGTGGGCTGAAAACCCGAAAGGGTGGTCCAAGCAAAAATTAAGGATTAAAGCGTATGACTATGTCCCGTAAAGTCACTACATCCAGCTTTATTACCAAAATCCAAATTCAAATGGTCCAAGATCAATCCAATCAACTTCTATTCAACGGCAAGGGATAATGTTCGAAGACATAAGTAAAATAGTGGGGTTGGAACATAATGAGATCACTTTCACATGGCTATTATTTTGTTTTCACTTTGTATTCTTTCCATTCTTTCGACGATTTCCTCTTACTAGGATCTCAGTCTCTTTGTACAAAAACGCCTATTCATGGGCAAAACATCAATACAAATATACTTTGAAGTGAAAACTTTCTATTTTTCTGTTTTGAGTGCAGAGGTGTCCAATGACTAAGATTGAATGAACATATGCATATGAACATGATTAAACTTTTAACATACGTATGCCTAAAAGCAGTAACAAGCATCTACTTAAATGTATTTGAGATATCCCCACAGAGTTATTTCATTAACATTATCTCCTCAGACTTGGATTCATGAAATCCCCAACCAGAGTTTCAATCTCTTAAAAAAACCTCTCCCCAATCGAGTTGGTCTCAAGAAAGAAGCCTTGTGGAGTTTCTTCCTAAAAACAATAGTCACTTCCCCAGCAGTGTGTAAAATATCCTCTTCAACAGGGTTTATTTCCCTAACAAACTACAGATTCCCCAGCTTAAGTTTGCCTCTCCGACTATTTAAGGGACCACAGTCCCTAATCCCCAGTGAAGTCGCCGACGGAGTGTTACTATCCCCAAAAGTCACTGAAGCCTGGACCCGACTAGATACCAGTTGACTCACCCTCAAATTTCTTAAGTCTAGACCCGACCAGTCAACAGTTTAAAGCCTGGACCCGACTACTAAAAAATTCAAGTTACTGAAGCCTGGACCCGACCAGATACCAGTTAACACCAAATTCAAATTATTGCTGAAACATGGATCCGACCAGATAACAGTTTGAGTTTCTAAAACCTGGACCCGACCAGATAACAGTTAATCTCAATTTTAAGTTACTAAATCATGGACCCGACCAGATAATAGTTTGGCTTTATCAATTGTTGATGGACCCAACCAGATAACAATTGACCTCAACTCTTCAAAGTTACTAAAGCCTGGACCCGACCAGATAATAGTTTAACTTCTCCAATTATTGCTGAAACCTAGATCTGACCAGATAACAGTTTGAGTTTATAAAACCTGGACCAGACCAGATAACAGTTAATCTCAACTTTAAGTTACTAAAGCCTGGACCCAACCAAATAATAGTTTGACTTCTTCGAATGGCTGAAGCCTGGACCCGACCAGTTAACAGTTCAAGTTACTAAAACCTAGACCTGACCAGATACTAGTTAACATCAAGTTCAAAATTTCTAAAGCCTTGACCCGACCAGATAATAGTTTAAAATCTCCTCTTCCCTAGTAGAGTTTGCCACTATCCCTATTAAGTTGCTGTAAAGCCTAGGATTCGACCGGATAACAGTTAACTTCCTTATCCCCAGCAAGTTGGTATAAAACCTGGAATCCGACCAGATAACAACTAGCTTTCAAGAGATAATTCCCCACCAGAGCAATGGACAACTAAAACTCCTGAATTCTGGTTCCCAAGAAAAAAAATCAACACTCTCTGCAGAGTTTCCTCAAGCCAAAGTCAGTGTTCCCCAGCGGATTTCTCCTCAAACAAGAAAAACAAGATTTCCTAGCAGAAGCATTCTAAGAGAAACTTAAAGATACACATATTCTTCATCCCCACGGTAAACTAGAATTTAAACTTCCCAAGGTTCCCCAACACTTGCCAAGGATTCATTTTCCAGAGAAAAATGCATTTCATTAAAACATATCACGTTCATACATCATATCACAAATACATATGGCATAATCTCATTTATTTGAGAACATCATTACACCATGCATACATCTGCATGCAACTAACGCTTTCCCTTGCAAAAAAATCAATCATCAATCAACAGTCCTCTTCTGGATGGATTGATTTCTTCCAGATTAAAAACAAGAAATCAACAGACCTCTCCTGGTTAGATTTATTTTCTTCTGGATTAAAGACAGGCAAACGAAGACCTCTTCTGGTTAGATGTGTCTATTCCAGATTAAAGACAGGAAAACGAAGACCTCTTATGGTTAGATGTATTTCTTCTGGATTAAAGACGGGCGAATGAAGACCTCTTGTGGATAGATTCATTTCTTCCAGATTAAAGGCAGACAAATGAAGACCTCTTCTGGACCATAATTAATTCTCCCAGTTAAAGACAGGCAAGACATCTAGTTTCAGTATGAATCGACCAAAGATTCATGCTGATATTTCCTCCAGCTTCTACCATCATCCATCCAAATGGAATCTATAAGCCCATTGCCAAATTAATACATCATCAAGTGCAAATTTCTGGGCACTTTAGTGTTCAATCATCTTCACCTTCAAGCCACAAAAGGCGGATCCGCCAATCCAACTCTTCAGGTTCAAGAAGATTGAACAGGGGCAGCTGTTGTACCCTAAAATTTTCCCTCTCATCTCTCAAGAATTTTCTCACAAGATCTCTATTGATTCAAGACTGCACAAGGTTTGATCAGCTCAAGATGCCTCCTTAAACACTAATGACTCAAAACTAGGGTTTGAGTTTGCACAAGTACAATTGGACTTTTAATGCCCCATATCGTTTCCATGGATCATATTGAGCTCTCAAGCATTAGGTCAAAGATGGAACTTCTGAATCCACGAAAGGAGGAAGAGGAAACTGTCGAAAGGGCAAAACAGATAAAAAATGGGTGTGCAGTTGCAGATAACCATGTCGAATTCAAAATCTGGTTCAGACTGTTCGAACCACATAACTGATCGAAAGGAGTGGTTGGAAGATTTTGACAAGTCGAAGAAGAGCAAGCTTGCTTCGATCCCTAAGCTTTGACTGGGCAATGGCTTCCTTCGAGCAACCTGCTTTGATCCACCTCTAAACCCTTCGACACACATAGTTTTGACACTATGAATTACAATTTAACACACCACCTAATTCATTTTGTTTAAAAAATCTATATTCATCATGGTTCTTAGTCTTATGAATACTTCGACCTGCACTCCCTTCATCATGATGTATGTGCTGTACCCCAAAATTTTCCCTCCCATTTTCCCAATACTTTCTCATTACAAGACCCTTGGAGCTCAAGATCCAGTTAGGGTTTCCTCTGCTCAAGACTTCTCCTTGCACTGTTGACCCAAATTAGGGTTTGTGTTTTCACAAAGATGTTTTGACCTAAAATGCCTAAGATGACTTTCTTGCTTCATATTGGACTTCCAAGTCTATCCACATCAGGTTTCAAGTCTTGATTCCAAGTTTTGCCCAGTCAATTGGACAGTTGACCTAGAAATCAGCTGTATTGGGGAAAAAGTCAACTGTGGCCAATTGACAGTCAAATCTCATGAAAATTGACCCACATCAACATTATAAACTCACATGGACCATTTGATCAAGTTTGGATCACAATTCCACAAGAAATTTGGTCAGATCACCAAAAGGGCAAAATGGTCATTTTTTAGGGTTTTGACTGCACAAAGGCAATTTTTAACTGTTTGACCCAACCAATGGCAAACCAAGCTCACCTATGGACTCAAGGACCCCATGGAATTATCTTGACATGCTCAACAAACTCAAAAGATCCCAAGTACACAGGATTGACAGTCGAATTTCCCAGTCAATTGATCAATTTTGACTGTATACTGAAAAGTCAAACTTTGACTTTTTGGTCAAAATCAAGAGTCAAGATTCCTTTTTCATCAAAACATGCCAAATCATGAAACTTGTTCACCAAGAAATCACAAAATGCAAATTAGGGTTAGAAATTAGAATTTTTCATAACTTAGAATTTTTCTAAGTTATGAAAAACCCTAATTTTTTCCCAACTTTGCCCCACTTTCTCACAAAGATCCATTTGGATTCAAACAAAAGTCAAAACATGAAAGTTGTAGCTTGTTGCATAATCTACAACTTTGATTCACAAGGTTTTCCCAAATGAGGCTTGTATCTCAAGTTACAAATTTTTGAATAAGGGCACTAAACCATTCTTAACTTAGTGAATTTTTGACCTATTTTGACAAGGTTTTCTACCCAACTTCAAGGCCATTTTCCATACACTTTCACTTGGAATTTCAATTTGCATTTCAAAGATGGATTGTAGTACACATTCCAAGCTTTCCAAAATGTCCAAGAACTTCTCAAACAACCTCATAACTTGAGATAATCGAATTTCACAATATGGCAAAAACTCACTTTTGAATTGATCATGAACATGTTCATAACTTAGGCCATTTTTTTAAGTCAGCATAATTTGTGCTAAATTACAGGTCCTAAAACCCTTTGACACTCAATAATTCAATGCAAAACCTTTGTGCCAAGACCATGTTTTGTGTGTTCAAGCATTGCCTAAAGGATTAATCCCAAAATAGATAAAGCATTTCTTCCATTTTTGCAAAAGGTAGCTTTATGTCCAATTGAAAATCCAAGCAGTACAAATGAGATCTAATTGGCACAAGATTATGAGCAAAACACTCTGATCAAGGAGAGATTATGCAGCTCATTAGGGGGCCTCTACTGACCTAGAACACAACTTGGGCATTTGTTGCTTAAAGTGTAAGTAACTTGGCATATTGTAACATAACTCTCATATCAGCTTACAAACACTTAAGTGAACTGGTGAAACACACTCAAGGGATCCCAACCAAGCTAGTGCACGATCCTAACATCCCTCATACACCCCAAATCCCAGAATCACCTTCAAACTACAAAAACAGGGCCAGGCCTGCAGTTTGAGTGCCATCTTCCATTTCCCTCAAGCTCTCTTGCCCAAAACAGTTCACACACATTCCCTAGCATCTATGCAAGCTAACCATGACTTGAAACACGACCTGTAACTCCTCTAACAAGTTCCACCATTTTCATTTTTCCATTTTGCAGTTGAAGTTCTACAGCTCAGTTCAAGGTGTCTCAAGGCAAAGTAAGTATTGGAACAACATCACCACACCTCAAGGAAGCTATACCAACCATTATCTTGCACTGAAAGCTCCCCCATTGTCAGATAGAACTTCAACTGAACAGGTATTTTGGTGAACTTCTATCTCTCTTATTAGGCATCATTAGCTCTAAGTTTGTGAATAAGCAATGTTCTACTCATGCCACTGAACCTGTACATACTTTCACTTTTCATTTCTTTTGCCTGAGCTGTGAGAATTTAAGGTTTGAAAATGGCAGAAAATCTAGGTTAGGATTTGGGGGAGAAGAAATTCTCCCTCATCTTAGAGAGTTAGATCAAGTTCTGCATATGGTTGGATTCGTCTCTTGATGCTGAACATTTTTTATGTTATGAGTTTTCATTAATAAGCCAGGAATCCGGATGTGTGGATGGAAGAACAGGGCGCGCGTTTTTTTTTAATAACATGGTTCAGAGGTTGAAGAAGGTGCCTCATGGGCTGGGCCAACTTTTGTTTTGCTTCTTACACCATGCTTTTTGGTTCACACCCCCCTGAGCCCATTTGCTTTATTTTTAATGTTTTTGACTTTTTCTCTTTTTAATTGACTCATTTATTTTTTCTCAGCATATTAAAAATATAAAAATATTTTTTCTCATCATTTTTGAATTTATTAGGTATTTATTTGATTTTTTCTCTTAGTTTGTACATAAATAAATAAATATATACTTTTTGTTTAGAATATTAAAATAGTACAAATATATTTTTATACATTTTTATCTTATTTTTACTTCCTGAAAATATTTTATAAAAAAAATACTTTTTTTATTATTAAATATTAAATATTATTAATTGGTATATATAATACATATTTTATAAATAATATAAATGAATATGTATATATTAATACACTTAGGATAAAATACCAAAATATACATATTTTTATTTTATTAATATTAAATGCTAAAAAAAATACATTTTTACAAATATACTTCATTTTTCTTTTATTCTTTGTATATAAATAGCAAATATTATATATATTAAATAATTAATACCCTTTTAATTAAAATTAGGTTTTTTTGCCCTATATATAAAAATACTCCAAAAAAATACTACCTTTTTATTTCTCTTTTTATTTGACATAAATAATATTCTTTTTCATACACATAAAAATTCTTTTTACATTTTGCATATTTATTTCATTTCCATTTAATTATGCAATTTTTGTCTTGTAAATATTCAAAGAAAATGATGTAATAGTTAGGTTTAAATTCTTGTCTAAATAATCCCCATTTGAAACATTTGTACCCCTCTCCCCATATTATTGTGTTGTAATAGTGTAGGAATTTAAATTTCGCACTTTATCACATTCTAAACATACTATGCTAGAGTTAGGGTTTGTATGCAAATAAAACGAACAAAAAATAGTTTGACCTAATTTCAAGATAAATGAGCATGAAAATGGACAACACATTTCACACTTGCACCCCTAGGGTATTCCACTTTGTTGCCTTCAAATAAATTGGGCCATATTGTATGTTGAATTTCTTTGGGTAAAACAAACAATCAAATGATCATAAGTCCCTCGATGACGCTTTCAAAAAAGTTGCCTAAAATGATCAAATCCTTTTCAAAGAAAAATTGCCCAAAGACATTTAACACTATTGCAATTATGGCTTAAACGATGACCCGCGCCCGTCCCTTTCACCTCCTAATACAAGATTGTCCACCAAATGCAATGGTGGAACAAAATTATCAAAAGGTTTAAAACATAACAAAAATCTTTGAGAAAACTTTAGGGTAGATAATTCTTAAGTACTTGTCAATTTGCAAAGAAAACACTTGCCTGATTTCAAACCACACTTCACAAACACTTTCAAAACAAACTTTCAAAAAACCCTTGAACATCTTTTCAAAAAGACAAACACCTTTTGTAAAACATTCGAGTAAAGAATTGTTACAAGGGTAGCCTATACAAGGCATCTTTTCAAAACATTTTCAAAACCACACACCAAGCACCATTTCAAACAATTGAAAACCAAGGCAAGTTGATCTAAGCAAGTACCTAAGAGCCCATGGATAACCATGGATAGAAAGGGTGCTAATACCTTCCCTTTCTATAATCTACTCCCCGAACCCAAGAAAAATCTCAAAGGTTTTTGCTGTGCTTTTTAAACCTTTCCTTAGGATAAAATAAAAAGTCGGTGGCGACTCTTGCTCAACAGAAACATTTGCGAAAACAAACGCAAAACCATAGTCAGTTCTCCTACCGTATCACAGTATGCAATCTGATTCTTAATTCTGTAGTGTTCCAAATTCATATTCCCATCTGCTACCCGCTCTCAGAGATAATGGAACCTCATTTCGATGTGCTTGCTTCGACCATGTGTGTGATACGGTGGGAGAACTGACTAGGGTTTTGCGTTTGTTTTCGCAAATGTTTCGGTTGAGCAAGAGTCGCCACCGACTTTTTATTTTATCCTAAGGAAAGGTTTAAAAAAGCACAGCAAAAACCTTTGAGATTTTTCTTGGGTTCGGGGAGTAGATTATAGAAGGGGAAGGTATTAGCACCCCTTCTATCCATGGTTATCCATGGGATCTTAGGTACTCGCTTAGATCAACTTGCCTTGGTTTTCAATTGTTTGAAATGGTGCTTTGTGTGTGGTTTTGAAAATGTTTTGAAAAGATGCCTTGTGCTAGGCTAACCTTGTAACAATTCTTTACTCGAATGTTTTACAAAAGGTGTTTTATCTTTTAAAAAGATGTTTCAAGGGTTTGAAAAGTTGATTTTGAAAGTGATTGTGAAGTGGGTTTTGAAATTAGGCAAGTGTTTTCTTGGAAAATTGACAAGTACTTAAGAGTTTATCTACCCTAAAGTTTTCTCAAAGGTTTTGTCATGTTTTAAACCTTTTTGACAAATTTGTTCCACCATTGCATTTGGTGGACAATCTTGTCTTAGGAGATGAAAGGGACAGGCGCGGGTCATCGTTTGGACCATAATTGCAACAGCGTTAAATGTCTTTGGGCAATTTTCTTTAAGGGACTTGATCATTTGTTTTTGTTTTGTTTTGAAAAGTTTTATCGCGGGACTATGATCATTCAATTTGTTTGCTTTGCCCAAAGAAATTCAACATGCAACATGGCCCATTTTTTGAAAGGCAACAAAGTGGAGTACCCTAGGGGGTGCAAGTGTGAGAAGTGTTGTTTATTTTCATGCTCATTTATCTTGTATTAGGTCAAACTATTTTTTGTCGTTTTTTCGCATGCAAACCCTAATTCTAACATGGCATAATTAGAAAGCGTATAAAGTGCGAAATTGAAAATCCTACGCTATTACAACATAATAATATAGGGAGGGGGGTACAAATTTACAAATGGGGGATATTTAGACAAGAATTCAAATCTACATTATTACATCATTTTTGAATATTTGCAAGGTAAATAAATTGCATAATTAAATAGAAATTAAATAAATATGCAAAAATGAAAAAAAGAGAAAGTTTTTATATATGTATGAAAAAAATGTAGTTTATGTGAAATAAAATAAGAAAATAAAAAGGTATTATTTTTGAGTATTTTCATATTTAGGGCAAAAACCCTAATTTTAATCAAAATGTATATTGATTAATTAATTCACATAATATTTATTATTTACATACAAAAATAAAATAAAATATGGTATATGTGTAAAAAGGCCCTTTTTTAGTATTAAATATTGAAAAATAAAATATGTACATTATTTGATATTTTATTCTAAGTATATTAATAAATATGTATTTATATTTACATTGTTTTAAATATGTATTATGGATAAATAATAATAATATTTAATATTTTTAGAAAATAGTATTTTTTATATAAAATATTTTCAGAGGATAATATAAAATAAAAATGAAAATGAAAATGTATTTACAATATTTTTTCTATTTTTTTCTAAGTAATAATATATATGTTCATTTATGTATAAATCAAAAGAAAATCAAACAAATACCAAATAAAATCCAAAAATGATGAGAAAAATATTTTCAAAATTTTAATATGCTGAGGAAAAATAAATGAATCAAAATAAAAAAGAAAATGTCAAAAATCATTAAAAATAAAGCAAATGGGCTTGGGGGTGAGAAAATGGAAATAGTGGTGCAAAAAGAAGAAACCACACAGGCCCAGCCCATGTGGCTTCATCTTCAACCTTTGTTCAACAGCATTCAAAAACACGCGCCCTGTACTCCAATTGCTAACTCCTGATTCCTGGCTTTTTAACAAAAACTCATAACATAAAAAATGCTCAGCATGAAGAGACGATTCCAACCATGTATAGAACTTGACCTAACTCTCTAAGATGAGGGAGAATTTCTCTTCCCCCAATTTCTGACCTAGTTTTTCTGCCATTTTCAAAGCTTAAATTCTCTCTACTCAGGCAAAAGAAATGAAAAGTAAAGATATGTACATGTTCAGGGCTATGAGTAGAACCTTGTTTCTTCACAAACTTAAGACTAAAGATGCATGATAAGAGAGATACGAGTTCAAAGTTTTACCTATTCAGTTGAACTTCTATCTGGAGAATGAGGAACTTTCAGTGCAAGGTGATGATTGGAAAAGCTTCCTTGAGGTCCAGGGATGCTATTCCAATGTTTACTTTGTCTTGAAACTTCTTGTATCGAGCTGTGGAACTTCAACTGCAAAAGGAAAAAATGAAAATGGTGGAAGCTGTTAGAGGGATTACAGGTCAGGTTTTAGGTCATGGTTAGCTTGCATACATGCTAGGGAATGTGTATGAATTGATTTTGGTGAGAATGCTCGAGGGAAATGGGATTTGGCACTCAAACTGCAGAGGCAACTCTGTTTTTGCAGTTTGAGGATGATTCTGAGATGGAGGGTGTTTTGGAGGTCAAGGATTCATGCAAAAGCTTGGTTGGGTTCTTTGGAAGGTGTTTGATCAGTTTGTTCTTGTGTGTCTAGGCTGATATGGAAGTTGTTACAAGTTATGAGACTTTCTTCTTTCTTAAGCAACAAAAGCAAGTTGACTTTCTAGGCATGTAGGGGGCCTCCTAATGTGCTGCATAATCTTCTCTTGATCAGAGCAATTTGTCCATAATCTTGTGCCAAAAGGATTTAGCTTGTACTTGTTGGATTTCTAAATTGACATAAAGTGAACTTTTACCAAAATGGCTAATTTGCTTTATCTAGAAATGGATCAATCTTGTGTACAATGCTTGAACTCATGGAACAACACCTTGGCACAATGAACAAGCATTAAATTATGGAGTGTAACTTGGTTTAAGGACCTGTAATCTAGCCTAAAGCATGCTGAGTTCAAATTTGCAAAGTTATGGACATGGAACTTGGTCATGAACAAAGTGGTTTTTTGCTATATTGTGAAATTCGATTCTCTCTAACCATGAGGTTGTTTGATGAGTTCTTGGACATTTTGGAAAGCTTGGAATGTGTACTACAATCCATCTTTGAAATGCAAATTGAAATTCCAAGTGGAAGGGTATGAAAAATGGCCTTGAAGTGGGGTAGAAAACCTTGTCAAAATAGGTTAAAATTCTACTAAGTTAAAAATGGTTTAGTGCCCTTATTCAAAAAATTGTAACTTGATATACAAGCTTCAAATGAGAAGACTTTGTGAATCAAAGTTGTAGATTATGCAACAAGCTACAACTTTCATGTTTTGACTTTTGTTTGAATCCAAATGGATCTTGGTGAAAAGGTGGGACAAAGTTGGGAAAAAATTAGGGTTTTTCATAACTTAGAAAAATTCTAAGTTATGAAAAATTCCATTTTCTAACCCTAATTTGCAATTTGTGATTTCTTGGTGAACAAGTTTCATGATTTGGCATATTTTGATGAAAAATGAATCTTGACTCTTGATTTTGACCAAAAAGTCAAAGTTTGACTTTTCAGTATACAGTCAAAACTGATCAATTGACTGGGAAATTCAACTGTCAATCTTGTGTATTTGGGATCTTTTGAACTTGTTGAGCATGTCAAGATAATTCCATGGGGTCCTTGAGTTCATATGTGAGCTTGGTTTGCCATTGGCTAGGTCAAACAGTCAAAAATTGCCTCTGTGCAGTCAAAACCCTAAAAATGACCATTTTGCCCTTTTGGTGATCTGATCAAATTTCTTGTGGAGTTGTGGTCCAAACTTGATCAAATGACTCCTAGGAGTTCATAATGTTGATGTGGATTTAATTTCATGAGATTTGACTGTCAATTGGCCACAGTTGACTTTTTCCCCAATACAGTTGATTTTTAGGTCAACTGTCCAATTGACTGGGCAAAATTTGGAATCAGGACTTGAAACTTGGTATGGATAAACTTAGGAGGTCAATATGAAGCAAGAAAGTCATCTTGGGTACTTTAGGTCAAAACATCTTGGTGCAAACACAAACCCTAATTTGGGGTTAGCAGTGCAAGGAGGAGTCTTGAGCAGATGAAACCCTAACTGGATCTTGAGCTTCAAGAGCTTTGTGAGGAGAAATCAGTGAGAAATGGGAGGGCAAATTTTGGGGTACAACAGTTGCCCCTGTTCAATCTTCTTGGACCTGAAGAGTTAGATTGGCAAGCTTGCCTTTCGTGACTCGAGGGTAAAAGGAGATTGGACACTAGAGTGCCCGGAAATTTGCACTCGTCAAAGCACTGGATGCGGGAATGGGCTTAGAGATGCCATTTGGAGATGGGCTTAACGATGCCATCTGGGAGAGTGACAGAAACTTGTCGGGGATGGGCTTAAAGATGCCATCTGGAAGGGAATATCAGGAAAGTGTCCAAGCTTTGGACCACTTCTGAATTGGAGGTCTGAACAAGCAATAGGTTGACATCCGTTTACTTGGAGAACCCGTGAACTGTTTTCAGAAATCTTGAGATTGAATCAGCAATAGAGCAGCATCCGTTGTTGGGAAGCTTCCGTAAACTGTCTTCAAAAAGTTGCATCTGAACAAGTTGATAGATTAACATCCGTTACTTGGGAAGAATCCATGAACTGTTTTCAGAAGTCTTGAGAAGAATCTGAACAAGCAATAGGTTAACATCCGTTTACTTGGAGAACCCGTGAACTGTTTTCAGAAATCTTGAAGTTGAATAAGCAATAGAGCCGCATCCGTTGTTGGGAAGCGTCCGTAAACTAAATTCAGAGGTTGCATCTGAACAAGCTGATAGATTAACATCCGTTACTTGGGAAGAATCCATGAACTGTTTTCAGAAGTCTTGAGAAGAATCTGAACAAGTGATAGGTTAACATCCGTTTACTTGGAGAACCCGTGAACTGTTTTCAGAAATCTTGGGATTGAATCAGCAATAGAGCAGCATTCGTTGTTGGGAAGCTTCCGTAAACTAAATTCAAAGGTGCATCTGAACAAGCTGATAGATTAACATCCGTTGTTGGGAAGAATCCATGAACTGTTTTCAGAAGTCTTGAGAAGAATCTGAACAAGTGATAGGTTAACATCCGTTTACTTGGAGAACCCGTGAACTGTTTTCAGAAATCTTGAGATTTGAATGATTTTAGTCTGTCGACTGATCTTACCTGAAAAGGCAAAGAGTTAGTTGTATGCAATGCTATGATGCATGATATAATGTATATTATGGCGTTATGAATGTAAATGGATGCGTATGTAAGTTGGAGAGCTGTCTTGCACAGGATAGATGAATCCGGGATAGCGGAAGATAAAGGAATCCTGATTGCTGCCGGGGAAAATAAATCCTCGGTTGTTGCTGGGGAACATGGAGCTTGGGTTGTATACCAATCTTCTGGGGAATTCCTGAAGTCTTCTACTGGGGAGTACCAAACTAGTAGACTTAATGCTGGGGAGGCCAGATTGAGAATCTTCAGCTTGGAGAGAAGTATCTCTGGAGATTTCACTGGGGAACTCAAGATTTTTCTTCCTAAAAACTCTGTGGGGAGAAGGTTCAAAAGTCTGACTCCGCTGGGGATTGTCCATTTGAAGCTTTTGATCTGCTGGGGATACTGAAGCTTAAACTCTGAGGGAAAATGACTTCCAGAAGATTCTCTGGCTGGGGATTTTGCAAAGATAAAACTCCTCCGGGGATTGTATTGATAAGTTACTGTTGGGGGAATTTTGAGGAACTCCGCTGGGGATGGGAAGAACTTTGGCGAGCGCGATCTCTCCTGGTTGTTAGCTGAGGATAACCCAGTTATAAGCCTCTGTGAAGAATAACTTTGAATAAAACTCGGGAGGGACGTCCGTACTCTGCGGGGAGATATCCTTCGGAACCTTACTGGGGACAAGCTTTGAGGGTCTGCTGGAGGTAGACCTCAGGGTTTACCAGGGATGTGGATTACAAATCTTGAGGGATTTCCTTTGAAAGGGTGTCAAAACATCCGTTTGTACTTTCATCCTATCAGTAACCCTTTTCTTAGGTTCAAATAGGAAGTGATCACGTTTCAAATGCATATGCCTATTTAACAAAACATTGGACGTTTCTCAAAATAAACAAATAGTGCAAGAGAAAAAGAAAAAGGGAAATGACACAAATTTTGGGAAGAGTATTTGTATTGATTTTCTTTGAGTATATTTGTACAAAGGAGACAAACATCCTAGTAAGAGGATCTTGTCGTAAATATTTGAAAAATTTATACAAAATAAAGATGGCTATGTGAAATAATTCCATGGGATTCCATTCTGCTGTAGCTTTCACAACTCTGAACATCTGTCCATTCAATGCTTCGTTTGACGATGGCTGGATTGATCAGAAACCTGGAACCGGTTGATGAAGGGATTGTCTTTGAAGTGATCCGACGAGACATAGTCATACGCTTTAATTCCCTAACTTTTGCCTGAATCGCCCTTTCGGGTTTTCGATCCACCGGGAACCCCATTTTGCCCAAGTCTCCCTTTCGGGTTTTCAACTTGCCGGGTGTACAGATTTTTTTTGTTTTTATCCCTAATTTTTGCCTGAACCGCCCTTTCGGGTTTTCGGTTCACCGGGATGCCCATTTTTGCCCAAGCCGCCCTTTCGGGTTTTCGACTTGTCGGGTTATCTTATGCGTAGTATCTTTTGACTATGTCTGCGTTCGCAGGGTGCGGCAAATCGTCGCCGTCCATGGTGGTCAGAATCATTGCACCACCAGAAAATATGCTCTTGATCACAAATGGTCCTTCATATGTAGGAGTCCATTTGCCCCTGGGATCACTTTGCGGCAAGATAATCCGCTTGACTACTAGATCTCTGACTTGATACACTTGACGTCTGACTTTCTTATTGAAGGCCTTGATCATCCGTTTTTGATACGTCTGACCATGACATATAGCCGCAAGTCGCTTTTCGTCGATCAGATTGAGTTGATCAAGTCGGGTCTGCATCTAATCATCTTCATTCAAACCTGCATCCTTCATAATCCTTAGAGACGGGATCTGAACTTCCATAGGCAAAACAGCTTCCATGCCATAAACCAAAGAAAATGGGGTTGCCCCAGTTGAAGTACGTATCGTCGTACGGTATCCATGCAGCGCAAACGGTAACATCTCATACCAGTCTTTGTAAGTGACTGTCATTTTCTGAATAATCTTCTTAATATTTTTGTTCGCAGCTTCAACAGCACCGTTCATCTTCGGCCGATAGGGAGATGAATTGTGATGATAAATCTTGAACTGTTCGCATAATGCAGTGATCATTGTGTTATTCAGATTTGTACCGTTGTCTGTGATAATCCTGTCTGGGACACCGTACCGACATATGAGATTTTGCTTGATAAAGCGGGCAACCACATTTTTGGTGACAGAGGCGAAGGAAGCTGCTTCGACCCATTTAGTGAAGTAGTCAATGGAAACCAGGATGAAGCGATGTCCGTTGGAAGCCGTGGGCTTGATCTCTCCAATCATATCAATGCCCCACATTGCAAAGGGCCATGGAGCAGTCAGGACGTTGAGGGGAACCGGAGGGATATGAACTTTGTCAGCATAGACTTGACACTTGTGACAAGTACGGGAATGTTGATGGCAGTCAGTCTCCATGGTAGACCAGTAATAGCCTGCCCTTAGGATCTTCTTAGCCATTGTATGCCCGCTCAAGTGAGTGCCAAATGGGCCGCTGTGTATATCAGTCATGATCAACTCTGCTTCAGCCTTATCCACACATCGGAGTAATACACAATCATGGCTTCGTTTGTAAAGGATGTCGTTGCTCAGGAAGAACTTAGCAGCGAGTTTCCTTAAGAACCTCTTGTCATTCACGGAAGCTCCTTCAGGATAATCTTGGGTCTCGAGATACCTTTTGATTTCATGGAACCAAGGTTATTCCACTACTTCTTCAGTATTAATCTCGTGACAATGCGCGGGTTCATCCATTCGCTCGATGGTGATTTGGGGAGCCTCGTTATCCCAGTTGAGTTTAAACATGGAGGACATTGTGGCCAGAGCATCGGCTAGCTGATTCTCTTCTCGCGGAAAGTGCTCGAAGGTAATTTGCTCGAAGTGAGGCAACAATGTCAGAACATGTTCTTTGTATGGAATAAGATTAGGATGCTTGGTATCCCACTCTCCTTTGATCTGGCTGATGACCAAAGCCGAGTCCCCGAATACGATCAAAGATTTGATCCCCAAGTCTATAGCAGCCTTGAGACCAAAGATGCAGGCTTCATACTCAGCCATATTGTTTGTGCAGCTGAAGCAAAGTCGGGCCGTGAAAGGAGTGTGGCATCCTTCCGGAGAAATGAGTACTGCGCCAATGCCATTTCCAAGTGCATTTGAAGCACCATCAAAGTACAGGGTCCATCGGGATCCATTTTCGGGTCCGTCATACGGTCCGTCCCCTTTAATGTTGTCCAAATTCATGATGTCCTCGTCCGGGAAGTCAAATCTCATGGGTTGATAGTCTTCGATAGCCTGATGAGCCAGATGGTCAGCTAATACACTCCCTTTTATAGCTTTTTGGGTGGTGTACTGGATGTCATATTCAGTTAAGATCATTTGCCATCTGGCTATCCTTCCAGATAAAGCGGGCTTTTCGAAGATATATTTGATAGGGTCCATTTTGGAAATCAACAAGGTAGTATGAGTCACCATATACTGTCTTAGTCGGCGAGCAGCCCATACCAAAGCGCAGCAAGTTTTCTCGAGCAGTGAGTAGCGAGTCTCACAGTCGGTAAACTTTTTGCTAAGGTAATAAATAGCATGCTCTTTTCGACCAGACTCGTCATGCTGGCCCAAAACACACCCCATTGAGTTATCCAAGACGGTCAAATACATGATCAATGGTCTTCCTTCGACGGGTGGCATCAGAATAGGAGGTTCTAACAAATACTCCTTGATTCTATCAAAAGCAGCTTGGCAGTCGTCGTTCCACTCAACTACCTGATCTTTCTTCAAGAGTTTGAAAATTGGCTCGCAGGTAGAGGTCAGATGTGAAATGAATCTGGCAATATAGTTTATGCGCCCCAAGAAACCTCTAACTTCCTTTTCAGTACGGGGAGCAGGCATCTCTTGTATTGCTTTTACTTTTGCAGGATCGACTTCAATGACTTTGTTGCTTACAATGAATCCCAGGAGTTTACCAGACCTAACTCCAAAAGTGCATTTACTCGGATTCAGCCTGAGCTTGTATTCTTTCAATCTGGAAAACAGCTTTTCCAGATGTTCAAGGTGTTCTTCCTCTGTTTGTGACCGAGCTATCATGTCGTCTACGTAAACTTCAATCTCATGATGTATCATGTCATGAAATAGAGCTACCATGGCGCGTTGATAAGTTGCCCCTGCGTTCTTCAGCCCGAACGGCATCACTTTGTAACAGAAAGTGCCCCATTGTGTGACAAAAGTTGTTTTCTCCATATCCTCGGGGGCCATTTTGATTTGATTGTAGCCCGAGAATCCATCCATGAAGGAAAACACCTTATGCTGGGCTGTATTGTCGATCAAGATGTCAATATTAGGTAGCGGGAAATCATCTTTAGGGCTGGCCCTATTCAAATCCCGGTAGTCCACACACATTCTGACTTTGCCATCCTTCTTAGGCACTGGCACAATGTTAGCGACCCATTGAGGATAGGACGTAACAGCCAGAAAGCCAGCATTGAACTGCTTCATTACTTCTGCTTTGATTTTTTCGGACATGTCAGGCCTCATTCGGCGAACTTTTTGCTTGATCGGTGGACAGTCTTCTCTTGTGGGGAGACGGTGAACCACAATGTCCGCGTCTAGGCCCGGCATGTCTTCATAGGACCAAGCGAAGATTTCAACATACTCATTCAGTAACTGTACCAAGCGTTCCTTGACTTCTGGTTCCAGGTTGGCACCCACTTGCACCTCCTTCCGATTCTCCTCGGTTCCCAAGTTAATAGTTTCCAATGGCTCCTCATGCGGTAAGATGGCCCTTTCCTCTTGTTGCAGGAGTCTGGCTAGTTCCCCGGGTACTTCACAACCTTCGTCATCTTCATACTCGGCTAGATTGACCAGGTCTTCAGAGCTATTGAAAGATACAGCAGAATAGTCACCCATGGAATCCGGAGTGGATGGGTACCTGCATTGGTGAGTGTGGGTGTGTGTAAGGGATAGCCATCCTTAAACAAAAATGCAAAAGGAAAGAAAATGAACACAAGCAGTTTATCAAATGAAAAACGTCCAATGAATCATTAAACATGGCACATGAATATGAAAAATAGTCAAAACCCTTACAAGTGGACCTACATGCCCCGGGCAAGGCAGGAGGTGAAAAGATAGTGTACGGATTGTTTGAAAGTAAAATATTACAGACAAAATAGGAAATGTTTAATAGATAGATTACTGATGAATAAAAGTGATGGGGACAAAATCTTTGGCCTCCCAATTGCTCAACCCTCCTTTGACAGTTGGATGAATCCACTCTTCAAAGTTGCTTTCTTTGTCTTCATCTTCCAGGGCGTTGATTCTGTAAGGAGAAATTTTGATCGATGCTTTTTCAATCTTTGACTGGCGCATGGCCTTCTGGCCAGCGGCGGTGAAACCTAATCCAAACTTATCAGCTTTATGCGGAAAATCGGGTAACTGCCCCCACGCTGACTTCTTCCCTTCTTTAACTGCAGCCCTTGCATCCTCCAGAGATGCCATCCTGGCCATCTGTCCTGGTGTCTCAGCTGCCAACTTCGCCATTGCTATCTCAGGGAGTACTTCTTCGAAATGTTGAAATGGTGTCTCGATGAACTCTCCTTCAACCTCCACATACCGGAAAGAATTTAAATGGCTAATCATGTACTCTTCTTCGCCGTGGACAGTAATGATCTTTCCCTTTACAGGATATTTCAGCATCTGATGCAAAGAGGAGGTGACTGCCCCAGCATGGTGTATCCAAGGTCTACCCAGCAGGCAGGAGTATGATGGACGGATGTCCATTACATAGAAAGTGGATTTAAACACCTCAGTACCTATCTTGACAGGAATTTCAACTTCTCCATGGACCATTCTTTTCGACCCATCGAAGGCTCTGACGACAATATCACTCGGCTTCAATTCCAACCCTTCGCAATCTAGCCGGTCCAAGGCCTTCTTAGGCAAAACGTTCAGCGATGAACCGGTATCAACCAAAACATGTGCAAGGGTGGTTCCGCGACACTCGATTGAAATATGCAACGCATCATTGTGATTTCGGCCCTTAGGGGTCAGGTCGGCATCAGAAAAACCTAGTCCATTGTCTGCAGTCAGACTAGCCACACAATGTTGAAATTGATCTGCAGAGGTTTCCTGGGGCACATGAGCTGCCTTTAGAAACTTAATCAAAGCTTGAGCGTGCGCTTCTGAGCAAAGCAACAGTGCCAGCATGGAGATCTTGGAGGGGGTTTGCCCCAACTGTTCCACCATATTGTAATCGCTTCTCTTGATTATCCTTAAAATCTCGTCCATTTCCTTCCTGGAGGCTTCTGGGATCACCAAAGGTTGAGCCCTCGTCCTGACGGGCTCATCTTGTATTCCTTTTCCTTTATCGGCAATGGTAGGAGAGACAGCACTAGGAACGAAAATTTCTTCAATCAAAGGAGTTCTAGCGGAGAGTTTTACTGGTGCAGGGAGGACTTCTTTAGCTGGTGAGGGTCCAAAGACTGCTCTTGGAGGAGCAATCTCTGGAGAAAATATTCTCCCGCTCCTGGTGATTTTGCTGGTGCCCGCAATGTTGCTAATGCTGGCTTCTTCATCATCTGAATTTTCTTCAATTATCTCAACTTGCTTGATACCATGGTAGTAGATGTCACCACCATAGTTCCAAGGTATTGACTTCTCAGAAACATAGGGAACAGGCCCTGGCATTGTTATCTTCAAAGGTGTAGACTTTGCAGCTGGTGTAATCTTAACTGGCTTTTTGACGGCCTCGGAAAGATTGGCGTGAATGGTTATGATTGAGACATTCTCAACATGAACTGGAACAACAGGAACTTTTTCGAACAAGATTTGTCGGCTATCCATGAGGCCTTGGATGCCTTTCTTTAATAGCGGACAATCAAACGGCAGAGAGTGGCAGCAGTAGCAGTCTTCTTTACATCCCGGGAAGATCCCGGCCCTTAACAAATTCAACTTAATGGTTAACAGTGGAGTAGTCAGATCACTAACGTCAGCAACATATAGATCCTCTTCGATGGCATTGACATTCCGACCGTGCTTCGGCATAGGTGCAGATATCACATTAGGTTTTTCTGGAGCGTCAAACTCTACCTCCTTAGCCTCTATCAGGTCCTGGATCTTATGCTTGAGTGCCCAACAATCATTGGTGTCGTGTCCAACACTGTCTGAATGATAGGCGCACTTAGCATTGGCATGATAATGTGGAGAGGATGTATTTACATTCTTTGGCGCCTCCTTGATAGTGGCAAGATTCAATTTCAACAGATGGGGAAGCACCTGCGCTGGAGTCATATTAATACGGGTGAACTGCCGATGTGGCCTTTCCACCCGTTGCTGGTTTGGTCTGGATTGGTTGTAGCGAGGCGGCTCACTTGGAGTGTTTTGAATCATCACGGCCCCCACAGTTGGCCGACGCTCCATCTTCCCTGCTCTTTTCTGAGAATATACCATAGCTGTCTCCTTCTTAAACGGCTTCTTCTCAACACTTGCAGCGACACCCTTCTGAATCTTTCCTGACTTGATGCCAGCCTCAATTCTTTCACCTGTTAAGATCAAATCGGTGAACCCTGCGGAAGAGTTACCAATTAAATGATTGAAAAATGGCCCAGATAGGGTCCCAAGAAACATATCAACGAGCTCACGATCGGTTAAAGGAGGCTGCACCCTGCCAGCCAAATCCCTCCATTTTTGTGCATATTCCTTGAATCCTTCACTTGTTCCTAGTGACATACCCTGAAGTTGGGTACGAGTAGGAGCAAGATCAGAATTATACTGGTATTGTTTATAGAAGGCGGTGGCCAAATCTTCCCAATTTCTGACACTGGTTCCCTCTAACTGATAAAACCATTCCAATTGAGCTCCTGACAGGCTGTCTTGAAAGAAATGAATCCAGAGATTTTTATCTGCCGTATAGGGTTGAATCTTTCTCACATAGGACCTGAGATGCATTTTGGGGCAGGACAACCCGTCATACCTTACAAACACTGGCACCTTGAATTTTGGGGGAATCACAATTCCGGCGACCAAGCCCATGTCTTCAAAATCCAAACCCGGTACCCTTTGCAATTCCATGGCAGCCAATCTGTCTTCTAAACCCTTGTACTTATCATCAGCTGGAGGGTACTGCTGGTCAGAATAATCTTCGTCCTCTTCAACCTCTTCCTCCTCTGCATCAGACTCGGAAGGCACCGCAACCCGATCTCTTTTACTAGTCCCTTCATCAGAAGTAGGAGGAAATTCAAGCACCCTCCGAGCTTCTCTGTCAAATCTTCTCCCCAAAGTAGCCACTCCGACCCTCTTTTTCTTCTTCACTGGGTCTCTACTATCCAGATGAGCCTTGATATCCTCTTGACTCTTGACCAAGGTCATCAAGAGTTGCTGGAACTGTGCATTCTGGGCTTGTAGGTCTTTGATTGTTTGCTCGAGATCCATCCTACTGAAATAAACAGCAGATAGATAAGGAAACCTGGAGTGAGACCTGCTTATGCACATGATGAATGGTATGCTGATGTATGCAATGCATTCAAGGATTTAGGATATTCAAAGTTGTTTCAGACAAATAAGAACGCACGTCATATTAATAAGAAGAAATCCGTTAGTACATAAATGCCCCATGGGCCAAATATTACAACATAAACTTCTCAAGGCAGAAAGACATTGCGCATCCTCTTTGGCGCAATGTAGGTATTGAGGGCCTCTTGCTCGTGGAGTCGGCGGGTAAGCTCTAGAACCTTCTTTTCACTGGCGTAATAGCTAGCTTCAAAAGTGTTCCGTTCCTCCTTGAGCTGAATCCAACTTTTCTGCATTTCCTCCCACGATGTAGGCATGTCTGGATGCAGGATGGTGTAGGGAACCTCTCCTTCCGTAACGGGCTCTTTAATCACAGGGAGAACATGAGGATAAGGCATCATTAGACTTTGGGCTCGGGCTCGTACCCACTTGAGATAGGGCTCAAGAGGGATGGAGTTCTTGTGTCCCAGAGTCTTGCTATCAACCTTGTTAAGTTTTCCCCAAGCTCTGATGAATCTTTGGCGAAGTCCTTGCGCATCGTTGTCGAAGTCAAAAACTAGGCTAGGAATCAACATGTCATGAGGGCCATCCCTCCGTGCATATCCAAATTGTCTTAAAGCTAGGCAAGGGTTGTAGGTGATACCTCCTCTAATTCCAAGTAAAGGAACATTAGGAAACTCTCCGCAACGATCGACGATGATGACATTTTCTCTGTACCGAGAACACCAATGCACATCAGAGTGAGTAAGAGTCATCAATCGTTGGGACCACCTTGTACTTTGGTCATTCTTCAAGACAGATTGTGGAAGGTGCGAAATAAACCACCTTGCGAGGATAGGAGTACAGCACATGAGAACACCCCTCTTTCTCATTGTTCGTGTGTAAAATGAGTGAAGGATGTCTCCAAGCAATGTTGGTATTGGATTTCTGGACAAGAAGATTTTGACAGCGTTGACATCTACCAATTGGTCAGGATTTGGGAACAAGACCAACCCATAGATAAGGAGTGCCACAATTTCTTTAAATGCTTGTAGGTCCAATGAGTTCCAACATTCTTGTGCCTTCTCCAACAAGAATTTTGCTAAGAATCCTTTGACGCCGCTTCTGGTTTCCCAATGCCCCTTGATTTCAGATGGTTGTAGATGTAATGCTCGAGCAACATCTTCAGGCTTTGGTTCCTTCTCCGTACCGTTGAAGGGTAGTTGATTAAGGATAGGGATTCTTAGGAGTTGAGAAAACTCTTCCAAAGTGGGAACCAGCTGATAATCAGGGAAAGTGAAGCAATGGTGAAGGGGGTCAAAGAATTGGAATAGCACTTTCATCATGTCTTCTTCAATGTTGGTGTTGACTAGGCTGAGTAGTCTACCATGTCTTTCAATGAAGGATGAATTTTCCGGAATTCTTGAAGTGATCTCCTTGAGTTGAGGAGAGATTCTCACAAGGTTGACTTGAATGGTATTTCTGCGAGGCATTTCCATGACCTACAAAACAAGAACAAAGATGAAGATCCAAACCCTTGAAATGGTTAGTAAATGCATATGATGCTTTATGATGTTTATGATGTATGCACAAGACATATGTACAAGCAAATCACACCAAACCCTAGTTTCAGGCTTGCATGGGGTTTCATAGGTAAGTACCCTCTTGAGTGTAGTTGGCTTAAAAACCTGTCTTATAAATAGTAACCGGGTTCTAAGGAGCTCAATATCACTGGATTGTTTTCATTGTTCATTGTTTTGGTTTAGCCACTTAACTAGCGACCAAAATATTCCAAGAAAACAACCCTCAATGAGTGTAGTATCGAGTATCTACCAACTTCGGACTGCACCAAAGCCGGTCATCTCACTACCCCTAATAAAAGGCCAAGATGGTCAAGTAAGGTTCTAGGTCATTAGTGCTTAGTGACATCACTCAGCGGCCCCGTACTCTCCTTGATTGAACTCAAGGGTTACCGGTACTCACAAATATGTCGCACTAATATAGCTATTGCTTAGACCGTGTCGGTATACCCCGCACAGTTTCCACAACGTATTGCTATCTATGAATGTTTCCCAAAATCCGGGTGGAGGATTGTAAACCCAAACAATAGAGCCCAAGTATAAAGCAAACAAATCAAACAATTATTCATGCAAGAGGGTGATCTAAGCCCTAAGGTTACTCCACTTTTAAAATACAATCCCCAGCAGAGTCGCCAGTTCTGTGATACGGTGGGAGAACTGACTAGGGTTTTGCGTTTGTTTTCGCAAATGTTTCGGTTGAGCAAGAGTCGCCACCGACTTTTTATTTTATCCTAAGGAAAGGTTTAAAAAAGCACAGCAAAAACCTTTGAGATTTTTCTTGGGTTCGGGGAGTAGATTATAGAAGGGGAAGGTATTAGCACCCCTTCTATCCATGGTTATCCACGGGATCTTAGGTACTCGCTTAGATCAACTTGCCTTGGTTTTCAATTGTTTGAAATGGTGCTTTGTGTGTGGTTTTGAAAATGTTTTGAAAAGATGCCTTGTGCTAGGCTAACCTTGTAACAATTCTTTACTCGAATGTTTTACAAAAGGTGTTTTATCTTTTAAAAAGATGTTTCAAGGGTTTGAAAAGTTGATTTTGAAAGTGATTGTGAAGTGGGTTTTGAAATTAGGCAAGTGTTTTCTTGGAAAATTGACAAGTACTTAAGAGTTTATCTACCCTAAAGTTTTCTCAAAGGTTTTGTCATGTTTTAAACCTTTTTGACAAATTTGTTCCACCATTGCATTTGGTGGACAATCTTGTCTTAGGAGATGAAAGGGACAGGCGCGGGTCATCGTTTGGACCATAATTGCAACGGCGTTAAATGTCTTTGGGCAATTTTCTTTAAGGGACTTGCTCATTTGTTTTTGTTTTGTTTTGAAAAGTTTTATCGCGGGACTATGATCATTCAATTTGTTTGCTTTGCCCAAAGAAATTCAACATGCAACATGGCCCATTTTTTGAAAGGCAACAAAGTGGAGTACCCTAGGGGGTGCAAGTGTGAGAAGTGTTGTTTATTTTCATGCTCATTTATCTTGTATTAGGTCAAACTATTTTTTGTCGTTTTTTCGCATGCAAACCCTAATTCTAACATGGCATAATTAGAAAGCGTATAAAGTGCGAAATTGAAAATCCTACGCTATTACAACATAATAATATAGGGAGGGGGGTACAAATTTACAAATGGGGGATATTTAGACAAGAATTCAAATCTACATTATTACATCATTTTTGAATATTTGCAAGGTAAATAAATTGCATAATTAAATAGAAATTAAATAAATATGCAAAAATGCAAAAAAGAGAAAGTTTTTATATATGTATGAAAAAAATGTAGTTTATGTGAAATAAAATAAGAAAATAAAAAGGTATTATTTTTGAGTATTTTCATATTTAGGGCAAAAACCCTAATTTTAATCAAAATGTATATTGATTAATTAATTCACATAATATTTATTATTTACATACAAAAATAAAATAAAATATGGTATATGTGTAAAAAGGCCCTTTTTTAGTATTAAATATTGAAAAATAAAATATGTACATTATTTGATATTTTATTCTAAGTATATTAATAAATATGTATTTATATTTACATTGTTTTAAATATGTATTATGGATAAATAATAATAATATTTAATATTTTTAGAAAATAGTATTTTTTATATAAAATATTTTCAGAGGATAATATAAAATAAAAATGAAAATGAAAATGTATTTACAATATTTTTTCTATTTTTTTCTAAGTAATAATATATATGTTCATTTATGTATAAATCAAAAGAAAATCAAACAAATACCAAATAAAATCCAAAAATGATGAGAAAAATATTTTCAAAATTTTAATATGCTGAGGAAAAATAAATGAATCAAAATAAAAAAGAAAATGTCAAAAATCATTAAAAATAAAGCAAATGGGCTTGGGGGTGAGAAAATGGAAATAGTGGTGCAAAAAGAAGAAACCACACAGGCCCAGCCCATGTAGCTTCATCTTCAACCTTTGTTCAACAGCATTCAAAAACACGCGCCCTGTACTCCAATTGCTAACTCTTGATTCCTGGCTTTTTAACAAAAACTCATAACATAAAAAATGCTCAGCATGAAGAGACGATTCCAACCATGTATAGAACTTGACCTAACTCTCTAAGATGAGGGAGAATTTCTCTTCCCCCAATTTCTGACCTAGTTTTTCTGCCATTTTCAAAACTTAAATTCTCTCTACTCAGGCAAAAGAAATGAAAAGTAAAGATATGTACATGTTCAGGGCTATGAGTAGAACCTTGTTTCTTCACAAACTTAAGACTAAAGATGCATGATAAGAGAGATACGAGTTCAAAGTTTTACCTATTCAGTTGAACTTCTATCTGGAGAATGGGGAACTTTCAGTGCAAGGTGATGATTGGAAAAGCTTCCTTGAGGTCCAGGGATGCTATTCCAATGTTTACTTTGTCTTGAAACTTCTTGTATCGAGCTGTGGAACTTCAACTGCAAAAGGAAAAAATGAAAATGGTGGAAGCTGTTAGAGGGATTACAGGTCAGGTTTTAGCTCATGGTTAGCTTGCATACATGCTAGGGAATGTGTATGAATTGATTTTGGTGAGAATGCTCGAGGGAAATGGGATTTGGCACTCAAACTGCAGAGGCAACTCTGTTTTTGCAGTTTGAGGATGATTCTGAGATGGAGGGTGTTTTGGAGGTCAAGGATTCGTGCAAAAGCTTGGTTGGGTTCTTTGGAAGGTGTTTGATCAGTTTGTTCTTGTGTGTCTAGGCTGATATGGAAGTTGTTACAAGTTATGAGACTTTCTTCTTTCTTAAGCAACAAAAGCAAGTTGACTTTCTAGGCATGTAGGGGGCCTCCTAATGTGCTGCATAATCTTCTCTTGATCAGAGCAATTTGTCCATAATCTTGTGCCAAAAGGATTTAGCTTGTACTTGTTAGATTTCTAAATTGACATAAAGTGAACTTTTACCAAAATGGCTAATTTGCTTTATCTAGAAATGGATCAATCTTGTGTACAATGCTTGAACTCATGGAACAACACCTTGGCACAATGAACAAGCATTAAATTATGGAGTGTAACTTGGTTTAAGGACCTGTAATCTAGCCTAAAGCATGCTGAGTTCAAATTTGCAAAGTTATGGACATGGAACTTGGTCATGAACAAAGTGGTTTTTTGCTATATTGTGAAATTCGATTCTCTCTAACCATGAGGTTGTTTGATGAGTTCTTGGACATTTTGGAAAGCTTGGAATGTGTACTACAATCCATCTTTGAAATGAAAATTGAAATTCCAAGTGGAAGGGTATGAAAAATGGCCTTGAAGTGGGGTAGAAAACCTTGTCAAAATAGGTTAAAATTCTACTAAGTTAAAAATGGTTTAGTGCCCTTATTCAAAAAATTGTAACTTGAGATACAAGCTTCAAATGAGAAGACTTTGTGAATCAAAGTTGTAGATTATGCAACAAGCTACAACTTTCATGTTTTGACTTTTGTTTGAATCCAAATGGATCTTGGTGAAAAGGTGGGGCAAAGTTGGGGAAAAATTAGGGTTTTTCATAACTTAGAAAAATTCTAAGTTATGAAAAATTCCATTTTCTAACCCTAATTTGCAATTTGTGATTTCTTGGTGAACAAGTTTCATGATTTGGCATATTTTGATGAAAAATGAATCTTGACTCTTGATTTTGACCAAAAAGTCAAAGTTTGACTTTTCAGTATACAGTCAAAACTGATCAATTGACTGGGAAATTCAACTGTCAATCTTGTGTATTTGGGATCTTTTGAACTTGTTGAGCATGTCAAGATAATTCCATGGGGTCCTTGAGTTCATATGTGAGCTTGGTTTGCCATTGGCTAGGTCAAACAGTCAAAAATTGCCTCTGTGCAGTCAAAACCCTAAAAATGACCATTTTGCCCTTTTGGTGATCTGATCAAATTTCTTGTGGAGTTGTGGTCCAAACTTGATCAAATGACTCCTAGGAGTTCATAATGTTGATGTGGATTTAATTTCATGAGATTTGACTGTCAATTGGCCACAGTTGACTTTTTCCCCAATACAGTTGATTTTTAGGTCAACTGTCCAATTGACTGGGCAAAATTTGGAATCAGGACTTGAAACTTGGTATGGATAAACTTAGGAGGTCAATATGAAGCAAGAAAGTCATCTTGGGTACTTTAGGTCAAAACATCTTGGTGCAAACACAAACCCTAATTTGGGGTTAGCAGTGCAAGGAGGAGTCTTGAGCAGATGAAACCCTAACTGGATCTTGAGCTTCAAGAGCTTTGTGAGGAGAAATCAGTGAGAAATGGGAGGGCAAATTTTGGGGTACAACAATGTGCTATTGGGTTCTATTATACCCCAAAATTTTCCCTCTCATTTATCAAGGATTCTTTCACCAGATCTCCCATGACATCAAATTTGCAACCCTGATACATCAATTTAGGGTTGGAATTGGTACAAGGGCAAAATGGTCAATTGCATACTGAACAGTCAAACTTTGATTTTTGGATCAAAATCAAGTTCCAAGAATCATATTTCATCAAGACATGTTGGAATATGAAGTTTGCTTCATCAAGAAAAATCAAAAGTCAAGATTATGTTGAAAAAGTCAAAATTCTAAATACTTAGAAATCTTTCTAAGTGTTTAGGAAATATGATGAGTTCAGAACTTCTGGCCAGATTTTTCACCATAATGTAAGTTGATTCTGGAAGAACTTCTAACACAAGAGTTGTAGATTTCAATGAGATCTAAAGCATTGCAGAATAGAACTTCTCATAGAAATGCTGAGATTTCAAGTTATACGTCTTCAAAGACACGACATTGAAACTGAAACATTCAGTAAATTCTGGATCTTCCCAAAATAGGATTTGGTTAGAACTTCTGAACCAGTTTTCATGTAGGTCCAATCAGAGTTTGCAAGAGCAATTCAAAAAGGATCTACAAATCGTGTTACAAGCTTTTTAGAAAGTCTGAGAGCTCCTTTAGAACATGCTGGAGCAAAGAGATTCAAAGATCATAAGTTGGATATTTATTCTAAGTTACGTTGGTGTTGAACTTCTGACCCAAAATTAAGCTATGATGCATAATCTCATATTGCGGGATTTCTGGTTTGATAAATCTCATCATCATTTAATGCTCAAAACCACTTTTGAGTTTTTATCCAAAGGATTTCCCCATGTGTGAGATAGAAGTACCATTGCTGTCCTTGAAAAGCAAACTTTTGTACAAGTTTATGTTGGGCCCATGCTTTGCTTTTGCCTCTGAGGGTACTTTTCCTTAATTCGGGCTTACAAATCCAACTTAGGCACGACTGAAAGCTGCTAACCACCATACTTGTTTAACTTGCTTCAAGAACAAGTCAGTGCCCTAGCATGATGGTTGTACTCTTGACTTCTCCAAGCTACAAAAATCCTTTCCTATAAATTGAACTTCATTGGCAATTGTAAAGAGGGTGAGAAAAATTGAAAGGAAAAGCTTTGAAACCTTGCTAAAAATTCTAGAAATCCAAAACTGCAAACATAAATACAAAACCTGCTAGTTTTTTTTGCATTCAAACTCCAATTTCCCTCAAGTGTTTCTTGACCAAATCATCCATACACCATTCATAACCCAAGTTAAAGGTTGTTCCCGTCTGTTGAGCACGTGAGAAAGTTGATCAGAACATTACAAGCAGTCAGAACCAGGCTCCAGTTCACAGGACCTTTTCCAGCTGCAAGGTAAGCTTCTGCTGACTCTCGTTATATTACTTAGGCATTGTTAGATTTGCATGTTCGAAATACAATGTAGACATCCTGGCTTTGATTATGTACATATTCACAGATTGCATGTATTTTTATCTAAGTAGAGAGAATTTCAGTTCAGAACTTCTTGAGGAAATTAGGATTCAGAATTAGGATTAGCAAAATGCATACATGCATCTGATGTACAGTTCTGATATATAGTTCTGATACTTTATATTTCTGAAACCATGATGGAACCTGAAATAACTGCTATGTGTGAATTTTCTATTTTGTTGAGAAATGACTAAGTTGCAGATGCTCTGACTAGCATGGAGAAAGATATGGAATTTATCATCAGAGTTTACTTTATGATACATATTTATGCTTTTGCTTCTGATACCAGATGTACATCCACCCCAGTGGTAGACAGTGTGTGCGCGTAAGACATTTGTACTAAGGGTCCTGGGTTCTAGCCCCAGAAGCATCTTTTTTTTAGGTTTATTTAGTGACATTTTCACCCATTTATCTGTCAAACAATATTCCTAATTTAGACCTTCTAGACAACCTTACTCAACAGCATTATCACCTCACTCTCTCAAATAGCCAGAACTTCTGACTTACACCAGTGACATTAGAACTTCTAGATTCCCAGTTGTATCAGAGTTCTTAGACTCCCTCAGCAATCAGAACTTCTAGGTTTTCCTTTGTTCCCGGCAACCTCAAAACTTGGTGTACCCAGGCCCAAAACTTCTGACCTTCTACTTTCCTACTAATATTTTCTCTCTTGCAGCGTATCAAAGTCAGAACTTCTGATTCCTTCTCGTTTCAGCAATGTGCTGATTCTGACTCCTTTTTCTCTTATTTATCTTATTTTAGCTTTTAATAACCAAAATCACAAAAAAAAAACATTTTTATATTTACATACTTTATTTTATCTCCTTTTAAACCAAAAGATCAAAAATATTTTTCTTAAGTAATCTAACTTCTTTGCTTAAACAAAACAAACCCATTTTACATTTCTTGTATATTATTTCAATATGATTGTAATAGATAATTAGGACTTTTAATTTCTTGCAATCCCCATTTGTAAATTTATACACCCCATCCCCCTAATGATTGTAATAGTGTAGAATCTTTACTTTCCGCAATTTATCGCTTTCATAAATGCTAGTAACTAGGGTTTGTATGGAAAGATTAAAACCAACAAATAGAAAACCCTAATCAAGACAAATCAAGCACGAAAAAGACACACTTGCACACTTGCACCCTTAGGGTAAATCCACTTTGTTGCCTTATAAAATGGTCATATTATGCATGTGGGGTATCTTAGCAAAAACAAACAAAATACAAGATCATAGTCCCTCGATGACGTTATCAAAGTTGCCTTTCAAAAAATGATCTTAGTCCCTTAAATAAAATGGTAAGATATCTTACAACATTTCTAATCATGACTATACGATGACCCTTGCACGTCCCTTTTACATCCAAAGATAGGGTTACTTACCAAATCAATGGTAAGATAACAATGTCAAAGGAAAGAGGAAATAAACATGAAAGACTTTTGAGTAGGTAGAATGTTCTTAAGTTGTTTGCTCATTTTAAAACCAAAACATCCTTTCTATTTTCAAAAACAAACACTAACACTTTCGAAACATCTTACAAACATGAAACATTTTCAAAAGATCAACACTTTGTATACATTCTTACGAACGAGAATCATTATAAAAGTTTGCCTAAATGATGGTGCCTTTTCAAAATACTTTCAAAAACCACACAAAGCACATTTTCAAACAAAAGAAAGTGATCTAGCAAGCAACTAAGAGCCCGTAGATAACTACAGATGAAAAGGGTGCTAATACCTTCCCTTTTCATAATCTACCCCCCGAACTCAAGAAAACATCTCAAAGGTCTTTCCTGTTCTTTTCAGCCTTTCCTTTTGGATAAAATAAAAGTCGGTGGTGACTCTTGCTAACCACGACAATTGCAATCTAATGCAAAACAACCAAGTCAGTTCTCTCACCGCGTTATAGAACTGGAGACTCTGTTGGGGAAAATTTTAAAAGTGGGGTTACCTTAGGGCTAGATCATATTTACTTGCTTTCCTTGTTTGACTTGTGTGCTTTACATTATGGTTCCTTGTTTGGCCTTACTAAATATCCTACACCCGGATTTGGGGCACCTTTTTTAGGTAAGTAGCAATAAACTGTGAGGGAACTGTGTGGGGTATATCGACATGGTTGAAATAGTAGCTACGTTGATGTGATACTTTGGTGTGTACCGGTAGCCCTTGAGTAATCAAGGAGAATACGGGGCCGTTGCGTGGTATCATAAAGCGTCAACTGACCTTAGCACCTTAATTGACCAACTTGGATTTTAGGACGTAGTGAGATAGCCGTCCTTAGTGTAAACCCAAAGTCGGTTGACACTCGATGCTACACTCATTGAGGTTTGACCCTTGAGTTTTGTTTGGTGGCAAGTCAATTGTCTATCGGAACGAGATTTGGGGGAAAGACCGGTGATATTGAGATCCCTTAGAACTCGATTACTATATTTAGGACAGGTTGAACCAACCCAACTTTAAGAGGGTATCACCTTAAAATCCATACAAGCCTTAAACCTAAGGTCTTTGTGTGATTTGCTTGTGCTTGTTATATCTGCTATATTTGAGCATGATCATGACATCATAACATAGCATGTCATACTAACCATTTAAAGGATTCTTAGGGTTTATTTTTGTCTTGTCTTGTAGGACATGGCCATCGCCCGTAAATTCACTATCCAAGTCAGTTTGGTAAAAGTACCTCCTCAGCTCAAGGATTTGGTATCAAGGGTTCTCGAAAGCTCTCCATTCACTGAAAGACATGGTAGACTTCTCAGCTTAGTCACCTCAAACCCCGATGAAGAAATGTTAAAGTGCTCTTTCAATTTTTTGACCCTCTATATCTGTGATACGGTGGCAGAACCGACTGTTTTGGAAATGCTGGTTTGCATTTTGCGTTTGTGCGCAAAATTTTGCGGTAAGTAGGAGTTGCCACCGACTTTTATTTCATCCAACCAGAAAGGAAAAAAGTACAGAAAAAATCCTTTTTTCGAGATTTTGAGTACGGGGGGTAGATTATAGAAAGGGAAGGTCTTAGCCCCTTTCTATCTGTGGTTTTCCACGGGCTCTTAGGTACTTGCTCATTTTGAAATTGCTTGTGTGTGCTTTGCTTTGAAAATTTTGTTTTACTTCGTTTTAACCCTTACTTCTGTCTTCAAGAGTGTTACGAAGTTATTTTTGAAAATTTTGTTTGAGAAAAAGTGTAAGTGTGAAAGTTTTATTTTTGAGCAAGTACCTACTAGCATCTACCTACTCGAAAAAGGATTGTTTCTATTCTTGTTTCCTTTAGACAGCGCTATCCCACTATTGAGAAGTAGGTAGCACCATCATTGGAGTTGTAAGGGTCAATTCGAAAGGGACGTACGATCACTAAAGCAATGTTAGGATGCCTTAGTAATAACCCTAATGTCTTAAGATCATATTCGAGGCAACATTTCCGAACGGGACTGTGATACGGTGGGAGAACTGACTTGGGTTTTGCGTTTGTATTCGCACTTGTTCGGTTTAGCAAGAGTTGCCACCGACTTTTTATTTTATCCTAAAGGAAAGGTTAGAAAGCACAGGAAAAAACCTTTTGAGATGTTTCGTGGGTTCGGGGGGTAGATTATGAAAAGGGAAGGTGTTAGCACCCTTTTCATCCATGGTTATCCATGGGATCTTAGTTACTTGGTTTTAGATCACTTGCCTTGATTTTTGATTGCTTGAAAATGGTGTGTGTATTTGTGTTTTGAAAATATTTTTGAAATAGACGCCTTTATTTCGGCAACCGTTGTAATGACTCGTGTTTGAGTATATACGAGGGTGTGTATCTTTTCGAAAAGATGTTTCAAATGTTTTTGTTTTGAAAGTGTTTGTGGAGTGTGGTTTGTAAAATAGGCAAGTGTTTTTGCAAGTTTGATTCAAGTAACTAAGAGTTTGTCTACCCCTAATGTACTCAAAGGTTTTTCTCATGTTTTTAACCCTTTTTATCAATTTTGTTCCACCATTGTATTTGGTGGACAATCTTGCGTTTAGGATGTTTAACGGGACAGGCGCGGGTCATCGTATGGACCATGAATTCAATGGTGCCAAGTGTCTTTGGCAATTTGTTTGAAGGGACTATGATCATTCCGTTAAGCAACTTTCGAAAACGTCATCGAGGGACTTATGATCATTTGATTTGATTTGCCAAAGAAACTCGACGTGCAAGCATGGCCCATTTTGGAAGGCAACATGTGGGATTACCCTAGGGGGTGCAAGTGTGATTGTGTATTGATTTCATGTATTTGTTTTTGTATTAGGTTATCTAGCGTTTGATTTTATGTACATGCAAACCCTAGGTCTAACCATGGTATAATTCGAAAGCGATAAATTGCGGGAATTTAAAGTCTACGCTATTACAAATAGCATCCGGGAGTGGGGGTACAAGTGTACACAAATGGGGATGAGACTTAAATAATTACAACCAAATTGAATCGATCGCAATGTAAAATATAATGTATAGTAATGTATAAGAATAGAAAATGTATAATGTATCAATGTAAGTGTATAGTGTAAGTGTATATGTAATTTATTTACAAGTTGAGAAAGATGTGAATTTTAATAAGAAAATTAAGTATTGATTATGTATTGTTGTCAATTTGTATTTTTTTTGTTTGATATGTACAAACTAAGAAAATTTAATTAAGAGAAAGGAAAATGTTTTAAATTCTATTCTTTTAAAAATAATGTATTTTAATTATGTACAAAGTCTCAATTAAGAAAAAAGAAATGTTTTAAGTTTTAGGAAAAATTAATGTATTAATTATTTATGTTAGTATTTTTTATGTATACAAATTAATGTATTTTAATTAATCTTTATGTACAAAGTTTACATTTTAATAAAAAGGTTTTAATAAAATAAAAACAAGAAAGAAAAATTTTTAATCTTAAAAATATTTAATATTTAAGTATTTTAGTAATAGTAATATTATTATTAAAAGAATTGAATTATATAAAAAAAAAAAATAACAAAACTTTTTAGTTTGAATGAAATAATACAAAGATGTTAATGGGCTTAATCAGAATGATAAGGAAAGGGGGTGCATCCAGAACAAGCAAAAATGGGCTTAGGCACGTTAGAAAGGGGCGAGGCCCAAAGCTTGAGACAAAAGTTTTTTAGGGTTTGACAAAGTTTGTTCACTTTGGGAAAGCTTAGGGTTTGTTAACAACGCAGAGGCGTCGTCGTTCACTTCACTTGGGTCGTTCTCTTCATCTTTCTGAACCATGCTCATCTGAACGAAAACTTCCGTCCAAGGCCACCGACGCCACCGTTCCCCCTTCTCCCTCAGTGTACTGCTCAGGCGATGCTTGCAAGGTTCGATCGCGTTAGGGCTTTCGTTATTTCTTTTGATTTCATGTTTTGATTGAGTTCTGATTTAAGTGTTTTGATTTTATGTTTGAGGTATGAAAAGGGAAGGGAAGAAAATTATACTACCTTTATCTTCTAGAGATGGGGGAGAGATGGAGCTTGGAGGTGCTCAGGCGGCCGGACGGCGAGAAAGTGGTGATGAACTTGCTCTTCCTGGTTTGTGTATTTTCGCCTTTTTGTGGTTTAATGATGCATTTCTGAAAGCCCAGTATATCTCTTTTCCTCTTCTTCTTGTTGCCTTGATGCCTGCCCTCTTGCTTCTTTATCTTCTTCTTCTTGTCGCCCTGATGCCTGGCTTGATGCCTTGTATATTTGCTTGCTGAATTTGGTTGCCTAGCTTGCTTTGCTTGATGTGAAATAATTTCTTGATGATGTATTTGTTGGTGATTCTGAATATGCTTATTGGTATGCTGAGATATGTTGTGATGCTTTGGATGGCCCAATGATGAAACTTTTCTGAGGGCCTTGATGGGTGGTTTGAATGCTTGTTGATTTTGTGACTTTGAAAGGTTGAACTTGAGGGCCTTGAAGCTTTTAGGCTTGATGACAGGTTGGTGCTTTGCAGGTTAAGTTTAGTGTGAGGTTTGGATGTACTGATTTCTGTTTTAATGGTAAGGCTTGAGTTTGATTGCAGGTTGTGGTTGTTAAGTTTGAAAGGCTTAAGGCCTGGACAGTTTGTGTTGTTTGATTACAGGTTAGGCTTATGATGTTTAGGTCTTGGCTTCAGTTGAGTCTATGGCTTTGCAGGTTGGCCAGTTTTTTGAAGGGTTTAAAATGAGTTGGAGGCTTTAGGTTTGAAGCCTGATGCTTCTTTTGCTTGGTCAGGCTTAAGGCCTTTTGATGGTTCAGGTTTGTGTTACAGATTCCAGGCCTGTTGAGGTTTGGACAGGTTATGTCTTTTGAAGGGTAAGGCCTTGGGTGCTTTTCTGGTTTTTTGCAAGTGTTTGAATGTTTATGCAGGTTTTTGAAAAGGTAAGGCTTGACAGTTCAGGCTTGGGGCTTTATCTTCTGGGTTATGTTTCGCTTGTGATTTCTACCTCCTTTTCTTCTGACTTGATAAGTTGGTTATATTTTTTTTTGTCCTTTCAAGCCAAAACCTGTAAGCCCAGCTTCTTTTCTCTCTTCCCTCTCTCTCTCTAGTACAGTTAAAACATTAAATAATGTTTATGTTTGTACTTTTTTCTGAAAAGGCACTGCTGGAAAATGATGACAATGAAACCTTGCTTGCAATATTGGTTTTTAACCTGCATACTTTCTTTCTTCAGCTTTCCTGCATCTTTGTGACAGTACTGAGTAGCCTTTTGTTTGATATCTTGATATCTTTCCATATTTTGGACAGTTTGACAGCTTTTTGGATAGTTTGAATGTGAACTCAGTTTGGACTTTGTGGTTCAATTTGGATTTGGACTTTGTATTTGCACATGCTGTTTGTTTTGAACTATGCAGCTTTGCTTGACCCCTTTTGAATTTGTGCATTTTACAACTTTGTGCATTTCATGTTTAGCAAGCAATATTCATCCCTCTTTGTGAACCGGGAGAAATCCCGTGATTTGCAGAGAGGGCGAACTGATTCCAGCCAGTTGCCTTTAATGATGAGCCCAAATTAACTGTCTGTCTCTTTAATTCAATTTATCTGCTTCTGACTTTTTCTTCTTTGTTTTGCAGATAAAAAGTAAAATGGAGAGAAAGAGGAGGCATTGGATAGAAGAATGAAGATTAGGAAATTTAGGACATAGTTTATTTCAATTTTAATTATTGTAACTATTATTATTATAAATACTTTGTAAATAAATACTTGTATTTAAATAATAATTGTAACAAATAAATTAAAGATGAATAAAATCTATTTTTTTACCAGTTAATTCTTTTTCTTCTTTTCAATTGTTTATTTATTATTTATAATTCTTTAAATTATAATAATTGAAAATAAATTCCAACCATTTAACTCAGAATAATAAATAATCCATAAACGTCCGGCGTCTTGAATAATAAAAGCAATGCACCGTCAAATCACATATGCCCAAATGTCTTTTCTTCTCACTGATTTTAATCAAACACTGTAAACTCAATCCAAATGCCTCTTTTCACTGATTTAGTCAAACACTGCAAATTCAATCCAAATGTTCCAGTCCACATATCAGAATAACTTGACAAGCACTGTAGAATTAAATCTTTCTGAGAAATCTGCGCACAAACCCTAGTTCTTGATTAAAAGTCAAAGAAACGTCCGCCTGATCAAAACCTGAGCCAAAATCAACCAAATCTTAGCAATCTGCCTGAACTGTTTTGAAATCAATGAAAACCCTAATTTTTGTCTGACTGACGAGAAAAGTCTGTTTGACCGATTCTTGAGCCAGTCTGAAAAATCAGGAAAAGCCTGAAGCTGCGGTTTCTTGTGGAAAAATGCGAGGGCAAATTTTGGGGTACAACAGTTGCCCCTGTTCAATCTTCTTGGACCTGAAGAGTTAGATTGGCAAGTTTGCCTTTCGCGACTCGAGGGTAAAAAGGAGATTGGACACTAGAGTGCCCAGAAAATTTGCACTCGGTAATGTGATAGTAGAGGGAATGGGCTTAAAGATGCCATTTGGTGATGGGCTTAAAGATGCCATCTAGTGACTGCTGGTAGGAGGATGGGCTTATAGATGCCATATGGAAATGTTGAACTGCATGTCCTTGGTGAGTGGATGAGTATCAGAAAGGTATCCTTGTTTTGGAACGTCTCTGAACTGGGGGTCTGAACAAGCAATAGATTGACATCCGTGTTTGGAGAATCCGTAAACTGTTTTCAGGAGTTTGGGTTGAATAAGCAATAGAGCAGCATCCGTTGTTGGGGAGCGTCCGTAAACTGTTTTCAAAAGTTGCATCTGAACAAGTGATAGATTAACATCCGGTGTTGGGAAGAATCCGTAAACTGTTTTCAGAAGTCTCGAAGTGAAGAAGGAACCGATGTAGGGTTTCCTGATGATGCGTCCGTGTAAAACTGCATCTGAGTGAATCTGGAATAAGTATCAGAATGTCGCCGTGTCTGGGTCACATCTGAACTATTTCTGGATGAATCTCGGAAGATGATGGTCTTAGTCTGTCGACTGATCTTACCTGAAAAGGTAAAGAGTTAGTTGTATGCAATGTCATGATGCATGATGCAATGTATGTTACATCAATGTTGATGATATGAATGTAATGAATGCGCAGGTAAGCTGATGAGCTGTCTTGCTGAGGATAGATGAATCCTGGATGGCTGGAGATAAAAGAATCTTGACTGCTGCCGGGGAGAGTAATTCCTTGACTTATGCTGGGGAGGGCAAGAATCTTTTGATTGCTGCATATGAGAAGTCCTGGGACCACTATTGGGAAATCAGAAGCTTGGGTTGTATGCCAAACTACTGGGGAATTCCTGTCTTGAGGAGATCTTCACTGGAGAATATTCGAATATTTTGTGAGATACTGAGAATGAGAGTCTTCACTCTGCTTGGGGATTGATAGTTGGAAGTTTTAGCTCCGCTGGGGATATTGAAACTTGACTATGAGGGGAATTAGATTCTGGAAGTCTTTGACTGGGGATTGCAAGAATCTTCTGATTGCTGCAGGTGTTGGTCTGGAATAAGTTACTGAATGTCGCCATCTCTGGGTCACATCTTGAACTATATCTGGAAGCAAATCTGAATGAGTTATAGAATGTCGCCAAATCTGGGTCACATCTTGAACTATATCTGGGAGCAAGTCTGAATGAGTTATAGAATGTCGCCAAATCTGGGTCACATCTTGAACTATTTCTAGATCTTGAGTAAGAATCTTTTGAGTTTGAGAAGGAACCGGTGTAGGGTTTCCTGATGATGAGTCTGTGTAAAACTACATCTTGGATTTGAGATCTGTATGAGTAACAGAATGACTTCCGTGTCTGGAGTATATCTGAAACTGTAACTAGGATCTGAATGAGTGACAGAATGGCTACCGTGTTTGGAGTGTATCTAAAACTGTATCTTGGAGTAGAGATCTGTATGAGTAACAGAATGATTTCCGTGTCTGGAGTATATCTGAAACTGTAACTAGGATCTGAATGAGTGACAGAACGGCTACCGTGTTTGGAGCGTATCTGAAACTGTATCTTCCGACAGGTGATGAAGGAATTGTTGAACACTTTTGACATTCGAATTCCCCAAGTGGTGATGTAGATATTTTCCTGGCTTGTTACAGGTGTTAATCCACAATCAGTCGTCCACAGATATTTTCCTGGCTTGTTACAGGTGTTGATCTGGAACTTAAGAAAGGTGACAGAATGGCAACCGTGTCTGGAGCACATCTGGACCGTATCTTCCAACAGGTGATGAAGGAATTGTTGAACACTTTTGACATTCGAATGCCCCAAGTGGTGATGTAGATAATTTCCTGGCTTGTTACAGGTGTTAATCCACAATCATTCGTCCACAGATATTTTCCTGGCTTGTTACAGGTGTTGATCTGGAACTTAAGAAAGGTGACAGAATGGCAACCGTGTCTGGAGCACATCTGGACCGTATCTTCCAACAGGTGATGAAGGAATTGTTGAACACTTTTGACATTCGAATGCCCCAAGTGGTGATGTAGATATTTTCCTGGCTTGTTACAGGTGTTAATCCACAATCAGTCGTCCACAGATATTTTCCTGGCTTGTTACATGTGTTGATTTGGAACTTAAGAAAGGTGACAGAATGGCAACCGTGTCTGGAGTGTATCTGGACCGTATCTTCCAACAGGTGATGAAGGAATCTTGAACACTTTTTACATTTGAATGCCCCAAGTGATGATGTAGGAGTCTTGAATCAGATTACTCTGCCAATTGAGAGATTTCTTGAAATCTTGACTGGACTGCCCCAGGTTAACTGAACTTTGAAAGATCTGTTGGAAACCTGACTGGACTGCACCAGGTTAACTGGATAGTGACATGTCATGCCCCTTGTTGATAGGAGATTTGTAATGGAAGTGTCATCCTTTTGAAGTGATTCTGTTCACTGAGAGAGTTTTCGTTCCTCCGAACATTCGCTGTATGAATTTCGTCGCTGTCAAACAAATAGCCAAATGCGAACAGTGATATTCAAGCAATGCAAAGTTTATGTTTGTCTCGAAGTTTTGAAGAATGCGTTTTTTAGCAGAAAACTTTTTATAAGACAAGTCAACACAAGATTTTAGAGCAAAGCCTTACAGGAGTCAGGATACCTTTGGTAACAGTATGCTTTCGAACTATCCCATGCTTCAATTAGGACTTTTGAAATGTTGTAACGTGGCTTGGTTCACGGTTTACGAAACAAAGGATAAAGGCTCAAAGTATATTTGTACCCACCCGCTCTTCGTGATGTTCTTCAACCCTAAGCTCAGTTAATTGTGCGTCGCACTCTGTTTTGAGTTTGGAACGACCTTTTGGGTGATGGTTCACCAATTGAATTTTGGGAGACAGTCATCATCTCCTTCTTCTTTTGCAACATTTTTCATGTTGTTGAGGATTTGTAATGACCTCTCTATTTTGATTTTGATTTGTTATCCCTAACTTTTGCCTGACTGTCTCTGTTTTTGAGATCACAGTCAGCGGGATGCCCCAGCTTTCTTAAGCCTCCTTTACAGGTTTTGGCTTGGTGGGCTTTTCTCTTTTGAGAGATTGACTGCCTACGTGATAGGGAACCACCCTTGTCTTTTGATTCCGAAGGAATGCTTTTGATTTCATTCGTTGTGTTACGAACTGAGAGTTTGCGACTTCAATGCGCACTTTTTTGAATTAACTGAGAGACTACCCTGCCCCAGGTTTATATTTTGATTGTTTAGAATATAAAACTCCTACTTCTTTGGCTCGAAGGGGTTGACTAGGGATTATCTTCCTTATAACTCCAGTGTTTGGGAATCGAAAGAAATGCCTGTACATCATCAGCAAGGTTCGTTCAAAAGCATACTGTATGAGATTATGGTATTGTTTCGTCATCCTCCCTCTAAAGGCTTGTAGCTTTTTATCAAGAGTCAAATATCATAAAGAAAACATAAGAGTAGTGAAAACGAATGGATGAATTCAAGACAAACATATGCAATGCATTAATGAAACAGAGTTTAACATCAACAGTTAATTGTTTGAAAACAAAAGAAATTACAACTTTGAACATTCAAATGAAGCAAAAGTCTTTCAGCTTGAGCTTTGTCCCTTCAGGTCGAGAGCTCCTTAATCGGAAGATTTTCATCTTGCCGTCTGGCATGAATTCCAGCACTCCAATGTCGATCAGATCTTGAATCTTATTCTTCAAGGCCCAACAGTCGTCGGTGTCGTGTCCCGGGCTGTAGGAGTGGTAAACACAAAATGCGTCGGGACGATAGTTAGGAGCGGAGGTATTGAGCTTCCGAGGAGGATCTCTTAAAGTAAGCAGATTGACCTCCAACAGGCGCTTCAGTATGAAGGATGATGGTATCTCAGTTTCGGAGAAATGTCTTCCCGACGTATTTTGATTACGCCGATTGCTCCGTTGACGCTGGCGAGATTGTTGAGGGGGTTGTGACTCTGAAGCAAGCAAATGAGCCTTCCCCTTGTCTTCTTGAGTGGATGGAGGCTGAGCGGCGACTTTATCTTCAACCTCAGATGTTTGCCCCTGTTGGTTGTTTTGAAGCAGTTGGCGGACGAGAACTCTGAGTTCCTCTTGTCTTTGAGACAGGTCTTGGATGAGAGCCATCTGGCCCACCAACTGTCCCATCACTTGGATCCTCAAGGTTTCCAAATCAAACTGTAGTGCTTCCAACTGATCACTCATGGCATCGTTTGAATTCTCCAAGCCCTTTGTGAGGAGAGCTTTCATTTCTTCTTGCCCCAGTGACAGGTTCAAGAACATTTCCTGCAACTGAGCAGTCTGGTCCTGGATGTCCTTGACAGTCCTTTCTAGAGCCATCTCTTACTGAAATAAACAGTATGAGAGTAAGGAAACCTGAAAAAGGAAAGATCGTCAAAATGTAATGCATGATATGTGGATGCATGCTTTCAAGGATCTCTTGGGGTAAACACAAGAGAATGTTAGAGGTTGAACTTCGATCTTTGATTGGAGATCTTTGCCCCGGTGGATGTCTTTCCACGAGAATCAAGCTCACCATGTCAAGTGGGTCATAGCCCCTGATTCAAGTTGTTGCACTTGACCTTTGATTGGAGAACTTTGTATCGGTGGATGTCTTTCCATGAGAATCAAGCTCACCATGTCGAGTGGGTCATAGCCCCTGATTCAAGTTGTTGGACTTGATCTTTGACTTGCATTTGTTTAGAGGAGAAACCCATTGCCCATGGTAGACGTCTGGTTCAACGTAACCCTGCATCAAAAGAACCCTCGAGATCTTTGAAATGGTTAGTGAAAAAATGCTATGGTATGATGTTATGATGTTATGTACATGTATGCAAAAGCAAATGAGTGTATATACAGGTAATCATATTCACACAAAGCAAACAAGTCCTTAGGTTTAGGCTTGCATGGGGTTGTAGGTAAGTACCCTCTTGAAGTTAGTTGGCTCATCCTGTCCTAAGATAGAAACCGGGCTCTAAGGAGCTCAATATCATTGGATTGTTTTGTGTTCATCGTTTTGGTTTAGCCACTTAACTGGCGACCAAAATATTCCAAGAAAACAACCCTCCATGAGTGTAGTATCGAGTATCTACCAACTTCGGACTGCACCAAAGTCGGTCATCTCACTACCCCTAAAAAGGCTAAGATGGTCAATTAAGGTTCTAAGAGTTCGTTAGTGTTTCACGACATCACTCAACGGCCCCGTACTCTCCTTGATTGAACTCAAGGGTTACCGGTACTCACAAATATGTCACACTAACATAGCTTACTGCTTCAACCATGTCGGTATACCCCGTACAGTTCCCTCACAGTTTTATTGCTATTTACCTAAGAAGGTGCCCCAAATCCGGGTGTAAGATTTACAACAAACCCAAACAAGAACCCAAAAGATAAAGCAATCAAGTCAATTAAAGCAAGAAAGTAAAGGTGATCTAAACCCTAAGGTAACCCCACTTTTAAATTGGTCCCCAACAGAGTCGCCAGTTCTGTGATACGGTGGAAGAACTGACTTGGGTTTTGCGTTTGTATTCGCACTTGTTCAGTTTAGCAAGAGTCGCCACCGACTTTTTATTTTATCCTAAAGGAAAGGTTAGAAAGCACAGGAAAAAACCTTTTGAGATGTTTCGTGGGTTCGGGGGGTAGATTATGAAAAGGGAAGGTGTTAGCACCCTTTTCATCCATGGTTATCCATGGGCTCTTAGTTACTTGGTTTTAGATCACTTGCCTTGATTTTTGATTGCTTGAAAATGGTGTGTGTATTTGTGTTTTGAAAATGTTTTTGAAATAGACGCCTTTGTTTCGGCAACCGTTGTAATGACTCGTGTTTGAGTATATACGAGGGTGTGTATCTTTTCGAAAAGATGTTTCAAATGTTTTTATTTTGAAAGTGTTTGTGGAGTGTGGTTTGTAAAATAGGCAAGTGTTTTTGCAAGTTTGATTCAAGTAACTAAGAGTTTGTCTACCCCTAATGTACTCAAAGGTTTTTCTCATGTTTTTAACCCTTTTTAACAATTTTGTTCCACCATTGTATTCGGTGGACAATCTTGCGTTTAGGATGTTTAACGGGACAGGCGCGAGTCATCGTATGGACCATGAATGCAATGGTGCCAAGTGTCTTTGGCAATTTGTTTGAAGGGACTATGATCATTCCGTTTAGGCAACTTTCGAAAGCGTCATCGAGGGACTTATGATCATTTGATTTGATTTGCCAAAGAAACTCGACGTGCAAGCATGGCCCATTTTGGAAGGCAACATGTGGGATTACCCTAGGGGGTGCAAGTGTGATTGTGTATTGATTTCATGTATTTGTTTTTGTATTAGGTTATCTAGCGTTTGATTTTATGTACATGCAAACCCTAGGTCTAACCATGGTATAATTCGAAAGCGATAAATTGCGGGAATTTAAAGTCTACGCTATTACAAATAGCATCCGGGAGTGGGGGTACAAGTGTACACAAATGGGGATGAGACTTAAATAATTACAACCAAATTGAATCGATCGCAATGTAAAATATAATGTATAGCAATGTATAAGAATAGCAAATGTATAATGTATCAATGTAAGTGTATAGTGTAAGTGTATATGTAATTTATTTACAAGTTGAGAAAGATGTGAATTTTAATAAGAAAATTAAGTATTGATTATGTATTGTTGTCAATTTGTATTTTTTTGTTTGATATGTACAAACTAAGAAAATTTAATTAAGAGAAAGGAAAATGTTTTAAATTTTATTCTTTTAAAAATAATGTATTTTAATTATGTACAAAGTCTCAATTAAGAAAAAAGAAATGTTTTAAGTTTTAGGAAAAATTAATGTATTAATTATTTATGTTAGTATTTTTTATGTATACAAATTAATGTATTTTAATTAATCTTTATGTACAAAGTTTACATTTTAATAAAAAGGTTTTAATAAAAGAAAAACAAGAAAGAAAAATTTTTAATCTTAAAAATATTTAATATTTAAGTATTTTAGTAATAGTAATATTATTATTAAAAGAATTGAATTATATAAAAAAAAATAACAAAACTTTTTAGTTTGAATGAAATAATACAAAGATGTTAATGGGCTTAATCATAATGATAAGGAAAGGGGGTGCATCCAGAACAAGCAAAAATGGGCTTAGGCACGTTAGAAAGGGGCGAGGCCCAAAGCTTGAGACAAAAGTTTTTTAGGGTTTGACAAAGTTTGTTCACTTTGGGAAAGCTTAGGGTTTGTTAACAACGCAGAGGCGTCGTCGTTCACTTCGCTTGGGTCGTTCTCTTCATCTTTCTGAACCATGCTCATCTGAACGAAAACTTCCGTCCAAGGCCACCGACGCCACCGTTCCCCCTTCTCCCTCAGTGTACTGCTCAGGCGATGCTTGCAAGGTTCGATCGCGTTAGGGCTTTCGTTATTTCTTTTGATTTCATGTTTTGATTGAGTTTTGATTTAAGTGTTTTCATTTTATGTTTGAGGTATGAAAAGGGAAGGGAATAAAATTATACTACCTTTATCTTCTGGAGATGGGGGAGAGATGGAGCTTGGAGGTGCTCAGGCGGCCGGACGGCGAGAAAGTGGTGATGAACTTGCTCTTCCTGGTTTGTGTATTTTCGCCTTTTTGTGGTTTAATGATGCATTTCTGAAAGCCCAGTATATCTCTTTTCCTCTTCTTCTTGTTGCCTTGATGCCTGCCCTCTTGCTTCTTTATCTTCTTCTTCTTGTCGCCCTGATGCCTGGCTTGATGCCTTATATATTTGCTTGCTGAATTTGGTTGCCTAGCTTGCTTTGCTTGATGTGAAATAATTTCTTGATGATGTATTTGTTGGTGATTTTGAATATGCTTATTGGTATGCTGAGATATGTTGTGATGCTTTGGATGGCCCAATGATGAAACTTTTCTGAGGGCCTTGATGGGTGGTTTGAATGCTTGTTGATTTTGTGACTTTGAAAGGTTGAACTTGAGGGCCTTGAAGCTTTTAGGCTTGATGACAGGTTGGTGCTTTGCAGGTTAAGTTTAGTGTGAGGTTTGGATGTACTGATTTCTGTTTTAATGGTAAGGCTTGAGTTTGATTGCAGGTTGTGGTTGTTAAGCTTGAAAGGCTTAAGGCCTGGACAGTTTGTGTTGTTGGATTACAGGTTAGGCTTATGTTGTTTAGGTCTTGGCTTCAGTTGAGGCTATGGCTTTGCAGGTTGGCCAGTTTTTTGAAGGGTTTAAAACGAGTTGGAGGCTTTAGGTTTGAAGCCTGATGCTTCTTTTGCTTGGTCAGGCTTAAGGCCTTTTGATGGTTCAGGTTTGTGTTACAGATTCCAGGCCTGTTGAGGTTTGGACAGGTTATGTCTTTTGAAGGGTAAGGCCTTGGGTGCTTTTCTGGTTTTTTGCAAGTGTTTGAATGTTTATGCAGGTTTTTGAAAAGGTAAGGCTTGACAGTTCAGGCTTGGGGCTTTATCTTCTGGGTTATGTTTCGCTTGTGATTTCTACCTCCTTTTCTTCTGACTTGATAAGTTGGTTATATTTTTTTTTGTCCTTTCAAGCCAAAACCTGTAAGCCCAACTTCTTTTCTCTCTTCCCTCTCTCTCTCTAGTACAGTTAAAACATTAAATAATGTTTATGTTTGTACTTTTTTCTTAAAAGGCACTGCTGGAAAATGATGACAATGAAACCTTGCTTGCAATATTGGTTTTTAACCTGCATACTTTCTTTCTTCAGCTTTCCTGCATCTTTGTGACAGTACTGAGTAGCCTTTTGTTTGATATCTTGATATCTTTCCATATTTTGGACAGTTTGACAGCTTTTTGGATAGTTTGAATGTGAACTCAGTTTGGACTTTGTGGTTCAATTTGGATTTGGACTTTGTATTTGCACATGCTGTTTGTTTTGAACTATGCAGCTTTGCTTGACCCCTTTTGAATTTGTGCATTTTACAACTTTGTGCATTTCATGTTTAGCAAGCAATATTCATCCCTCTTTGTGAACCGGGAGAAATCCCGTGATTTGCAGAGAGGGCGAACTGATTCCAGCCAGTTGCCTTTAATGATGAGCCCAAATTAACTATCTGTCTCTTTAATTCAATTTATCTGCTTCTGACTTTTTCTTCTTTGTTTTGCAGATAAAAAGTCAAATGGAGCGAAAGAGGAGGCATTGGATAGAAGAATGAAGATTAGGAAATTTAGGACATAGTTTATTTCAATTTTAATTATTGTAACTATTATTATTATAAATACTTTGTAAATAAATACTTGTATTTAAATAATAATTGTAACAAATAAATTAAAGATGAATAAAATCTATTTTTTTACCAGTTAATTCTTTTTCTTCTTTTCAATTGTTTATTTATTATTTATAATTTTTTAAATTATAATAATTGAAAATAAATTCCAACCATTTAACTCATAATAATAAATAATCCATAAACGTCCGGCGTCTTGAATAATCAAAGCAATGCACCGTCAAATCACATATGCCCAAATGTCTTTTCTTCTCACTGATTTTAATCAAACACTGTAAACTCAATCCAAATGCCTCTTTTCACTGATTTAGTCAAACACTGCAAATTCAATCCAAATGTTCCAGTCCACATATCAGAATAACTTGACAAGCACTGTAGAATTAAATCTTTCTGAGAAATCTGCGCACAAACCCTAGTTCTTGATTAAAAGTCAAAGAAACGTCCGCCTGATCAAAACCTGAGCCAAAATCAACCAAATCTTAGCAATCTGCCTGAACTGTTTTGAAATCAATGAAAACCCTAATTTTTGTCTGACTGACGAGAAAAGTCTGTTTGACCGATTCTTGAGCCAGTCTGAAAAATCAGGAAAAGCCTGAAGCTGCGGTTTCTTGTGGAAAAATGCGAGGGCAAATTTTGGGGTACAACAGGGACTTTTGATCTTTATTAGACAGGATGGCAACCACTAAGACACCCTATACTTAATGACTGTTTACCGAAGGCAACCGAAGTGAGAGTATACCCTAAGAGTGCGCATGTACGAGTGATTTGATTTCAGTTATTATCTTTGCACATTAGGGTTTGCTAGCCATTTTAAATTAACATGCAATCTTGTCATACAATCCATACATCTAACAGATAATATTTGCGAGAGTTAAAATGCGGGAAGTAAAACCTACGCTATTACAAGGCTTCGGGGTAGGGATTAATTACATAGCCAAAAAAACCCATAAAAGCGATAAATAAAGAAAATCCTAATTTAACTATTATATACCGTGAGCAGTTACATTAATATTCCAAAAAATAATAAGCGCGCGCGATAAATAAAGAAAATCCTAATTTAACTATTATATACCGTGAGCAGTTACATTAATATTCCAAAAAATAATAAGCGCGCGCGATAAATTGAAAATGAGAGAATTAGGGTTTTGACCCCAACTAAGCCTAATTAAAAGAGAAATCATTGTTTTTGTGTTTTTTGTGTTATTTGAGAAAAATAGAGTTTAATAAAAAAAACTAGTTTCTAATTAATTTAAATTTAAGAAAAATAATTAAATTGACCTATTTTTGTATTTTTTTTGTTTTATTTGAGAAAGAAATAAATTAAATCACATGCTAACCCTATTTTTTTCTAATTGATTTTAAATATATGAAAAAGTTAGAATTCATCCTAAATTAAATTAAACTAATATTAAATTAAATTTAACAAATTAAAAAAAACCTAAATCTAAATTTGTGAAAATTGATTTTATGATTTTTTTGGAAAAAAGAATTTAACTGTGTTAGAAAATATTTAAACAAGTTAATTAAATAAGAGAAAAAATTAGAAAAGAAAAAGAATGAGCCTGAGGTAAATAGCAAAAGGAGGGGGTGTCGTTGGAAATTTAGGCCCAACTAGCTCTGGCCTTCTTTGACTTTTCCTGATCATATGCACGTGCTTGACTGTGTATTGTGGACCTCCATGTGAGAAGCTTTAGATCTGGCTGGTTGATGATCTGATGGTTTGGACGCTAGTGATGTATGGTGGATGCCTTGGGGACTCGTGTACCTGATTATGCAAGGAAAAAATACATGAAGCAATATGGGGACCTGGGGATCGAATCTGGGTCCTTGAACATTCGTCCACTACGCGCTTGCCAGCTGAGCTGGTTGTATTAGTTGTACAAAAATTAACAAATAAACATTATATGATAAAACACAAAGCTAGACTCTGAAACACGTGCAGATTCAAATGGACGAGTCATGGAGCGCCATGTTATCCTTCTTCTTCCTCCCACCGTTGCTAAAAGTTTCTTGACTTTTACCTACGGTCATCTGGGCGTAGGTATAACCCTGTGTTTCTCCAAAATCTCATATAGGCGTGATAAATGACAACCAATGGTACCAATAAACGCGTTGCAACCTCACGAGCATCATGGTACCATTATCCATGGCCAATTGTTCCTGTACAGAAAAACCCTAAAACAAAGCAAGAACCCTAATTATGGCATCTTGGTGTATAGTCAGTAAAAACGCAATTGGATATAATCAATAGCTTGCAAATAACTCAAGGATCAAGAATATGCTAATAAATCATGTTAAAGATGCCAGAATTAAGATATGTGAATTCAAGATAAGAGATGAACTGTGAGACCCTTACAGTGCAATTCTAAACACGGGAAAGCTTGTTAATGGTTGAAACACGTTCCTGGGATGTCCAGCAAACGTTTGGGATGGCTAGAATGCTTTGAATTGGCCTGAAACTTGGAAATCAGTTTGGAACTTTTATTGAATTTTTTGAAACTTTCTTTCTCTTTTACACGCCTCCAAACTCCTTGTTTATGATCTGCAAATGTTCCTTATGTACCCTAGAATGAATTAGGGTTGCAAAGTTGTTTCAAATCTTCTCCAATTATGATCATTGATTCATGATTTGATCCTTTGTGCAAATCTTTCCAAATCAAGCAAAATGCAATCTTTTGTATCCATATGAGCCTTGCACAATTTGATCTCACTTCCAGCTGTGTAATAAACCTAAACATGCATAAAATCTCAAGATTTGATTAGTTTTTTATATTTTCATTATTTTATTTTGATTTTATTTGATTTAATTGAAATAAAATCAAAATAAATGAAAAAAATAAAATAATGACAAATGGAAGGGATCATGGGTCTTGGGGTCACATTACAAACTCAGTGCAAGCATAAAAAGTCGGGCCCATTTGGCAAAAATTGCAATTTTGGCCACATTTGACTTTTGGCAATTTTGCAAAAAGGGTCAACTTCACCAATGCATAACTTCTTCAATTTTGACCCTAGAGATGTGTTCTTGGACTTTTTAGAAATATTAATATTTCCTCTAACCAACCCTTTTAGTCTCATCTCAATTAAGTCTTCCATGTTCATGTATGAAGCTTTGACATAAAAGGTGTTTTTGTTGACTTTTCAAAATGACCTATAATGTCCAAATTCATATCTCTTTGTGAGTGCATCTTTTTAACTTGGGAGTTGAATATGAATTGTAGAGAATTGCATCCTATTCAAAATGAGCTTTGGATGGTTCATTTTTGATAAAGTGTGAGAAAGTTATGCTTGGTCAAAGTTGAGTTGACTTTTCCTATAAAACCCTAATTTAGCAACTTTTGGGTTTTGATGAATTGTGAGCAATCCTTGAGGAATCATGATCAAACCTTGATCAAATGATGAATCATACTCCAAAATGAGAATTTTGATCAAAAATATTGAAGTTTGACTGTATGTGGGCCACAGTTGACTTTTTCCCTAGCACAGTCGATTTTCAGGCCTTTGAGCAATTGACTAAGCAAACTTCCTCTGCAAGGCTTGAAACTTGACATGGATGATCTTGAGAATATATTAGAACAATGGTGAGCATTTGGGATCCTTTGGACTCAAACATCTTGATGCAAGATGAAACCCTAATTTGGGGTACACTGCCTTAGGAGAGAGTTTGTCTGGTCAACTCTTGGACTTCCTTGAGCAATTTGAGGACCTCACTTGAAATGTATTGAGAAATATGGGAGGGCAAATTTTGGGGTACAACAACATCACTGCTTCACTTTTCTGGATTATCAATTAGTGCCTACTATGGAGGAGTTTTCTCTATTGTTGGGGGTGCCTATCCTTAATTAAGTACCTTTCAATGGTATGGAAAGAGACCCTAAACCTGAAGATATTTATAAAGCTTTGTCCTTACAACGGTCTGATGTAGTAGCAAATTGGGAAACCAGGAGAGGTGTCAAGGGTTTTTTGGCTAAGTTCTTGTTTGAGAAAGCTCATCATTTTTGGGATACCCTGGACTTACAAGCTTTTGAAGAGGTGTTAGCCCTCCTCATCTATGGGTTGGTACTATTTCCTAATCCGGACTAGCTTATAGACGTGAATGCGGTTAAAGTTTTCTTGTCGTGAAATCTGGTACCTACTCTGCTTGGAGATATCCTATATTCGTTGCATACTCGCACTATAAAGAGGAGAGGAACCCTTCTGTGCTGCACGCCTCTCTTGGCTAGGTGGTTTATTTCACACGTACCCCGATCCGTCTTGAAGAATGAACAAGGCTTGAGATGGTCTCATATGTTAATGACTCTTACACATTCAGGCATTCATTGGTGTCCCCGATTCTTGGAGAATGTTACCATCATTGATCGATGCGGAGAATTCCCTAATGTCCCTCTCTTAGGCATTAGGGGAGGAATCATTTACAATCCTTGTTTGGCACTGCGACAGTTTGGATATGCAAGAAGGGATGGTCCTCACAATACACTTATCCAAGGAATTGTTTTCGACTACGAGAATGATGCTTAGGATTACCGCAAAAGGTTCATGCGAGCTTGGGGCATGGTACATAGAGTTGATAGCAAGACACCGGAGCACAAGAATTACATCCCTCTTGAGCCTTATCTCAAATGGGTGCGAGCATGTGCTCAAAGTCTTATGATGACTTACCCCTCCATTCTTCCAGTTATCGTAGATGCTGTTGTGGAAGGAGATGTCCCATACACTATCCTTCACCCCAACATGCCCAACTCTCTCGAAGACTTGCAAAGGGATTGGATACAAATTAAAGGGGAGCAAGAAACTTTCGAGGCCCAATTCTACGCCAGCAAGAAGAAGGTTCTAGAACTCACCAGACAGCTTCATAAAGAGTGGAGCCTGAACGCCTATATCGCACCAAAGAGGATGCGTTCAACTTTTTTGTCTTAAAATTTTGTATTGTAAGCCCAAAGAGGCATGATGTACTCAAACTTTGATTTATTAATATGACGTGTGTTCCTTTTTGTCTGAAGCAAATTTAAATCTCTAACTTCCTTGAAATCATTTGCATATGCATCTTCATTCATCATAACACAAACAGGTTTCTTACGACAGGTCTCCTTATCTTTCTACTGTTTATTTCAGTAAGATGGATCTTGAGCAGACAGTAAAAGATCTCCAGGCACAGAACGCTCAGTTTCAACAAATGTTCCTGACTCTGGCCAAGGGACAAGAGGATTTGAAAACTTTGTTGATCAAAGAAAAGAAGAAGAAAACAAAGAAATCAACCAGCGTTTTGAATCTGGGAAGAAGGTTCCGGGCCAGCAAGACGGACCCTAGACTTCGCAACATCATCAGGTGAAAAGGATGATCAAGAATGGAAAAGCAAGGAAGTTAATGACCATCTAGAATCTGAAGAGGAATAAGAAGACAATTAATCTGAAGAGCAGTATCCTCTGGCTGACGACAAATACAAACAGTTGGAAGATCGCTTAAGTGCAATGGAGATTCAGAAAGTGCCCGGGATAGACTTTGAAGAGTTGGGTTTGGTGTCTGGGATTGTTATTCAACCAAAGTTCAAGGCACCAGTGTTTGCTAAGTACGACGGGGTTTTGTGTCCCAAGATGCACCTCCAATCTTATGTGAGGAAGATACAGCCTCACACTGCCGACAGAGGTTTATGGGTCCACTTCTTTCAGGATAGTCTATCCGGGACTCAGCTAGATTGGTTCTATAAACTGGAGAGGGCCAATGTCCATAATTGGGAAGACCTGGCCGCTAATTTTTATAAACATTATCAGTACAACACAGACCTTGCTCCCACTCGTACTCAACTCCAGAGTATGGCTATGGGTTCAAGCGAAGGTTTCAAAGCATGCGCTCAGAAGTGGGGGGACTTAGTAGGAAGAGTCCAACCTCCCTTATCTGACAGAGAGCTAGTGGATATGTTTCTGGGTACCCTGTCCGTTCTTTTCTTTAATCATCTAATTGGAAGCTCCTCAGCAGGCTTCGCTGAATTAATATTGACCGGGGAAAGAGTGGAAGCTGGGATTAAGAGTGGGAAGATCCAAAAGGATGCATCCTCCAGTTCCGTGAGAAATCCATTTATTGGGAAGAAAGAGGTTGGTGTTGTGTACCCTCAAAGGAATCAGGACAGAACTGAACACCGTCCAACGGTAGGGGCTGTCATGATCCCTAAGCCTGCACCTACTCAACAAAGGAATAACCAGCCTAGAACAGAAAGACCGGCAAGACAATTTACCCGGATAAATATGACACTATCTCAAGTCCTGCCACATTTGTTGAGATCTAATCTGGTAAATTTGAAGGAAGCCCCAAAGAATCCTAACACCACCTCTCCTCATTACAACCCTAATGCTCGTTGTGCTTACCATTCAGAAAGTCCATGCCATGATACCAACAACTGATGGGCTTTGAAAAACAAGGTGAAAGACCTTCTCGAGGCAAAATAAATTGAATTTGAGGCTCCTGAGATCCCAAATGTTATCACCGCTCTTATTCCCAAGCATGGTCGTGATGTTAACACTGTTGAAGATGATGTGTTTGTTACTGTTGTTGATGAACTTGTTACTCCTCTCCTGACTGTCAAGAGGAACCTGTTGAAGGCCGGTTTATTTCCGGGCTGTGGCAAAGGCTGCCACCTCTATTTATCCCTACCAACTGGTTGTCATTTATTAAAAGCAGGTGTCCAGCGCCTAATGGATGACAAAGAGATTTTGTTTGAAAAGACTCCCGCTCCAACCATTTCTTAAAAAGATGTTTCAATAATAACCATTTCCGCCAATCCTTCCAGGGTCTCCACCAAAAGACCCATTAGGATTACATCTGTTCTGAAGGTGACTCCACTGATAATTACTATGCCTGGACCAATCTTGTACTCATCAGATAAAAATGTCCCCTAGAACTATGGGGGTGACGTCTACTACCACGGTGTCAAACAAGATTGGTCGGCTGATGAAGACTCGATTTTTGAGAAGGTTGACCCTGACATCGGCAACATTGTGGGAACCAGCAAAATAAACAAGAGTGGAAGAGTGTTCTCTCATGAGATTGCTCCTCCGAAAACTGCTACGGTCCTGTGATCATCCCTGCTTTTGTTCCTACTACTATAATTCCCATGGTTACCCCTGCTAATACCCCTATCACTGAGACTCGGGGAAAAGGCATTTTGGTTGAGCCTGTCCAGATGAAGGCGCAATCAGTATCTAACCCAGAGGCCTCCAAGAAGGAGATGTAAGAAATTTTGAAAATTATAAAGAGAAGTGACTACAACGTAGTCGAACAGCTAGGGCAGACTCCATCAAAGATTCCTATGCTAGCTTTACTTTTATGCTCTGAGGCTCATGCGAAGGCCCTGGTGAAATTTCTCAAAACTTCCCACGTGCCACAAGAAACCTCTGTTGACCAATTCCAAGACTGTGTGGCTAGTTTGACCGCTGATAATGGTTTGGGCTTTTCTGATGCTGATCTTACACCTAGAGGGAGGAAACAAAACGAGGCATTGCATGTCTATGTCAAATGCAGGGGCACTACTCTGGCCCATGTCCTGGTAGACACTGGTTCATCTTTGAATGTGCTGCCTAAGAAGGCTTTAGATAGACTAGACTGTGAAGGTTTGACCTTAAAACCCAGCAACATAGTGGTAAGGGCCTTCGACGGTTCAAAGAGAATGGTGCATGGGGAGGTGGACATCCCCATTAAAGTTGGAACTCAAACCTTTGATTCAACTTTCTATGTAATGTACATTCGTCGTTCCTATTTATTAGGCCTACCTTGGATTCACGGCGTTGGTGCCGTCACGTCTACATTACATCAGATGCTGAAATACCCAACAAAGGGAAAATCATTATTGTCCACGGAGAGGAGGAATATATGGTCAGTCACTTGAACTCCTTCAGATACGTGGAAATGAATGGTGAATTCATTGAAACTCTGTGTCAGCACTTCAAAGAAGTCCCACAAATAGTCGTGGCAACCAAGAATGTCTCCAAAGTTCCGAAGATCACCATACCCCTGCTGAGGATGGCTTCTCTGAAAGATGCCAAGGCAGTAGTCAAAGAAGGTGGGTGTACTATTTGGGGCCAGCTCTCAGACATTCCCTACAAGTCTGACAAATTTAGTTTGGGTTTCACTTCAGGAGCCCAGAAAGTTGTTCGTCGTGCTCGTGTTGGGGGACCACCTTTGAAGATCAGCAACCATGGAGTCAACGCAGTGGAGGATAGTGATGATAACTATGACCTAGAAGAATGGATTTTCCCAACTATCAATGGAGGACTCAGCAACTGGGAAGCTAAAGTATTTGTCCCTATTACTTTTATCCAACAATAATTGTCTTTAAATTTTTTGTCGGACTTGTAATAATCAAACAATTCAGAATTTTAAAACCTTGTGTCTTACCCGAGGCATAACGGTCAATTTGTAAGGGTTGTTACTTCATTTTCATATGTCATCAATGAATCATGCACGTTTTTGCATGCAAACTTTACGCTCTTTATTTTTCCTTTTTTACATTTTTGTTTTTCAATGATAGTTATGCTCTTACACACACTCACATATCAAATGCAGATCCACATCCACTCAGGATCCCATGGGTAACAATCCTGTTATGGCCTATTGTGACTTTGAAAATCTGAGCTACCAAGCCGAAGACGAAGGTGAGGAAGATTGTGAAGTTCCAGGGGAACTAGCCAAGTTACTACAACAGGAAGAAAGGACCATACAGCCCCACGAAGAATCGGTTGACACAATTAACTTGGGTACCGAAGAGGACAAGAAAGAAGTCAAATCACACTCGTGCCCTTCTTCGGTTTCGGACACTGACTACCAATGTGCCCTTCTTCTCTACAATTGAAACAAATCACACTCTTGTGTTCACACTCAGATACAACATGTCTGTTCTTACCACAACGGTAACATCTCTTCACTTCAGCAGTGCACACATTACTCTTGTGCCCCGGTTTCCCACACTTAAAACAAATCACACCAGCAGGAGCATCTCCCCCACTAGTCCTCTGACCATGAGCAACTTTCTGTTTACCTTTACCAGCTGGGGCATCATAAGGCTTACCACGATTCTGTTGGTGCTTACCCCTCTTCTCACTGATAATCTTGTAATGAGCATTATTATCCTCTTTATAAATCCTGCAGCTATCAACCAAATCAGCAAAGACACAGATCTTCTGGTATCCAACTGCCTTCTTAATCTCCAGGCGCAACCCGTTCTCAAATTTAATACACTTTGAAAATTCAGCATTTTCCTCAGTGTAATGTGGATAAAACTTAGCCAATTCAGCAAACATGGTAGCATACTCAACAACAGACATACTTCCTTGTTTCAGCTCAAGGAACTCAATTTCCTTCTTACCAAGGACATCTTCAGGAAAATACTTTCTCAAAAATTCCCTATGGAACACAGCCCAAGTGACATTCTCACCTACAGCTTCCAACTTTCGACAAGTCTCTAGCCACCAGTCATCAGCCTCGACTGCCAGCATATGAGTACCATATCGAACCTTCTGCGCTGGAGTGCAGTCCATCACACAGAAGATTCTCTTAATCTCTTTCAACCATTCCAATGCTCCGTCCGGATCATACTTTCCCTTGAACGTAGGTGGATTCTCTCTCTGGAAAGTCGCCAAGCTACGAGATCCAGCATTCCCGTCAGCATTCGGCTGATTTTCCATCGCATGAGCTATTGCTTCTAAAGCAGCAGCAAGAGCAGCATCATTCCTTCCAGCCATCTCAACTTCTCACTACAACACAAACAACGGTTAGAACTTAAAATAACAATACTCGATTGTTAGACAACTAAGACTCGACGATAAGTTCAGACCAACCTTTTGCTCTGATACCAACTTTGTAACACCCCAATTCTACCCCAAGCAATTATGCAAAATAAATCAGAGTTATACAATTTCAATCATACAAATGAATCGGGACAAAACAAATTCTTCTAACAAATTCATTGCATTTATCATGGATATATAACACTTTTTCAAAACATTGGATGAACCATCAACATAACATCTTTCATTAAATACTTCAACAACTACGCAGCGGAATTCTTCAATAACATCTTTAAATAAAACAGCAACTTCGAAATATCTCATATTTAATAATAATCAATATAAAGTTCAATAACTAAAAGTCAGCAATCAAAAATCAACAAGCGGTCATCCCCCCGAGTGTTACATATCATAGCAATGACACTGGCTCAAACTATTGAAGGTATACAACCTTCACTCTCGATTACCTGCACGTTACCAACATAAGGGCAACATTCAAACAGAAGGTGTGAGATATCTAACAATATAATAAAGCGCATGATAATTAATATATTAAATTAGATCAATAATATCACCACTTCTCATCTCATAATCAACAACAATTACAGCATATATACACATTTATCAACATCAAAATACACTTCATTGTTCAATCATATAATGCGACTCAACTTTATGCAAATGCATGTGGTACCATTGGAGCAGAACTCCCATATCAAAAATTTGCCAATTAATAGAGGCATCAACAAGGCATGGCCTTCATCTCAAAATTTGCCAATCCAGGCCATCTCAACGAGCTCCATCTCAAAAATTCAATGTATGCGACTCAACATGAATGTAATATCAACACCCAAATTAACAACATATCAAATCATCTCAAAACAACAACATCTCAATCATCTCAAAACATCTCAATTAACATCTCAAAATAACAACATCTCAATCATCTCAAAACATCTCAAAATAACAACATCTCAATCACAACATCTCATTAACATCTCGAAATAATTTATTAAACATCATTTATTCATCATAAATTATCAAACACCACTTTATTATTAACATATCACTAATACCCAGCTGTATATTAATATTACAGTAATCCATATTGTTATTCTGCAATTTTACATCTTTATTGTCACTAGTCCTACTACCATAATTCAACAGCAGCCTCTAGACATCTCATATTCATCACTCTGTCCAAAAACCAGCACAACAACCAACACGGGAAACAATTCTAAATCCTAAACTAGTTAATAGGATTACATCTCTTATTCATCATTATAGTCTCCTAAATTAAAGTTCATCGCGTTAGCTATTCAATGCTTCGAACGACATCTCAAACAGCATCCTAAAACTTAAATTACAGCAATTTAAAATTGAATCTGTCAAAAATTCAGTCATTATGTATCGACACAAAACTCTATGGATCGACGCAACTGCTTCACCTGTACAACATGGGTCGACACATCCTCCTTATGGATCGACTCATCTTGGCTTTAACACAGCATGTATCGACACATGCATCTCACCGGTTGACTCATCCTGAGTCTCACACACTCATGTATCGACGCATCCTCTCTTTGTGTCGACTCATCCTGAGTCTTACAACTATCATGCATCGACGCTGTGATCGGTGGATTTAGAACTGACTGTTTAACGCTGGTTCGCGAAATGTCGCGGAAGCAAGAGTCGCCACCGTCTTTTATTTTCTCCAACATGGACAGGACAAAAGCACAGCAAAATTCCTTATGAGATTGTTTCTCGGTTCGGGAGGTAGATTTATAGAAAGGGAAGGTGTTAGCACCCTTTCTATCCATGGTTATCCATGGGCTCTTAGATACTTGCTCTTATGTTTTCGAAAGATGTTTGCTTTTCAAAGTGTTTGTGGGTTTGAAAAAGTTTCGTGGAAAGATTTCTGAATGACTCTTGTATATGTCCTCAAGAGTGTTTGAAAAATTGTTTTGAAAGCTTTTTTGAAAGTGTCAGTGTGAAAAGATTTTTGATTTGTTTTTTGAAGAGAGCAAGTATCTATGAGTCATCTACCTACCCTAAGGAATTAAGCTGTGTAGAAGTCCTTAAGGTAGTGCCATCCCACCATTGAGAGGTAGGTAGCACCACTGTTGGAGGTGTTCGGGTCAATTCGATTGTAGGGACAATGTGGTAACCGAAGCAACAGTAGGACACCTTAGAAGCTACCCTTATGTCCTTGATCCTTTCTTAATCTGAGGCAACCGTTTCGAGGCAACTATTTCGAGGCAACTGTTTCGAGGCAACTGTTTCGAGGCAACTGGATCATGGACATAAGGACCGCTAAAACGTCCTATACTTGACGACCACGTTTCAAAGGCAACGAGTGAGGCGTACCCTAGAAGTGGTGTGTGTATCTGTGTGTTGTTTTCATGTTAACAATTATCTTTGATCATGGCATTGTGAGCTACGCGTTGTTTTTAATTAACATACATTCTTTCATGCAATTTAGAATTTAAGAGTGCGGAAAATTAAAAGACGGAAATATAAAAGCTACACTATTACAAGGCGCGGGTCTATACATCGCCAAAATACAAAGACCCGTTTTTGATAAAAGATGCGGAAAGTAAAAGAAACTTAATTACTATTACATCCTTGAACAGTTACATAATAATCAATAAGAAAAATAATGCGCGAAATAGAAATTAAAATTGAACGTCCGAGGGTTTTGACCCTTTGCTTGAAATTAAATGAAATTAAAGTCTATTTAATTATTTAATTAAAGAAAAGAAAGTGTTTTTTTTTATCTTTTTTTGTATTTAATGAGAATAAGAAAAGAGAATTAAAGAAAACCCTAGTTCTAAATTATTTTAAATTATTAAAGAAAAATGTCAAAATTAGGCTAATTAACTAAATTATTTAATTTACATGTTTATTTACAAAAATAATAGTAATTAATAATAATAAATAATGATGAAAATAAAAAATGTCAAAAAACCTAATTCTATGTATTTTTTATTTATTAAGAAAAGATTAAAATTTAAAACCTAAATTAGACTAAATTAATTGTTAGTTATTTATTTACAAAATATTCAAATGGTGAAACTAAATATTAATTTTAAAAAAAACATTTTTTGAGTCTCTGATTTTTTTATGGAAAATTATTTTTAGTGAATTAATAATAATTATAAAAAAATAATTGAAAGAAATTAAAAGAAAGAAAAGAAAATTAAATTGCAAACCAAGGGGGGTGTCTGGCCCATACGGAGGTGTTTGTGAAGAATTCAGGCCCATTAGACAAAGGCCTCGTTTGACTTTCCAGATTGAGTGCATATTGGTTGACTAGAGTGTACCATAGGCTTCAATCTGTGGCCACTGGATTATTGATCAGGACATCTGGCAAGCCAACGCGTGAGGGTGTATCATGGAACGTTTGAGAAGCGCTACACCTAAAAGTGTTAAGAAAAATATGAAGAATATATGGGGGGACCTGGGAATCGAACCCAGGTCCCTATACCTGCCAGCCACGTCCTCCACCAACTGAACTAGGCAACGCGTTTGTTATATGGATAGACAAAAAATATAATATATGAAAAGAGATAATTATGCTGGGACGTTTAAAAACACGCTAAAATTTGAATGCCCCAGTCATGTAATGCCACGTCCATCTTCTTCCTTGTTCTTCCTGCAAACATGAAACAAGTAGCGGGGTTTTTAAACCCCCACTAAGTGAAAGTCTCAAAAAATAGTGATTACGCCCATAAATCATATAAATTGAGCGCGAGTATCTCAATGAATCAGGCTTGTTGCAACGAGTTCATCCATAGTGGTCTTGAGGTCCAATTTTACAGTGCAAGGAAAGCCCTAATTTTTGAGCTCTGAAACCCTAACGTTTGTTCATGGCAGATTTTGATACAAGCAATTTTAGCACAATTAAACTATACCAAAAGTTCCAGGGAGATGTCAGTAATACAAATCAATGGTCAAAACATGGCAATGATGCGTAGAAATTAAAATTCGATTATGGAAATATTCGTTCCAACCATGACTTTGCTTTACCGTTTCTTTGAGTATGAGGACTTGTTCTGGATAGCAATAGTTTCCTGGCAATGTCAGCAACGTATTAGAAAAGTTTTTAGGCCTTGAATTGCCCTGCAAGTATGAAATCAGTTTCCAAGTTTTTGTTGAAATTTTGCAATTTGGTTATGGAGCATGAGCAGCTTTCACGTGTGTCTATGAGTAGGGTTTGCTTATGCCTTTGTATGTGACTGGAATTAGGTCAAAAATAAGCCCATGAATCCATGAATTGATGACTTGAATATTTGATTGCTAATCCTATCTTTTTTCAATCTTTTTCCATGGAAACTTTGCCAATTATGGAAGATCTTGTCTTGTTGATTGATGCACGAAATCCTTAGCATGTGTGGAGTATATTTGCTGCATAAAAAGATTTGACAACCATTATTTGATATTTTTCTACAATTAAAACTAATTAAATGAATTAATAAGAATAAAAATTCAATTAATTAATTAAAAATAAGAAAATAAATACTTTTAAGCTCAATGGGTCGTTCATAGGCTTTGGGTAATGATTCAAGAAAGAATTTGAGGCCCATTGGAAAATTTGAAGCTTTTTGGGCAATGTTGACTTTTGAAAGTTCCCAAAAATTTCCCAACTTCTCCAATGCATATCTTGCTCAATTTTGAAGCTATGATCATGTTCGTGGACATTTTGGAAAGGTCTTGAAGTCCTCTAACCAATGCCTTTGGTCCCATGTCATTTTGATTTACCAATCTCAAGTTATGGTCTTTGACTTAAAGTGCCTTTTTGTTGACTTTTGAAAATGACCTATAATGTTGAAATTGATAACTTTTTGTGAGAGCATTTCTTGGACTTGGAGTGTGAAGATGAGTTGTAGGAAATGTCATCCCCTTCAAAATGCGCTTTGGATGGGATTTTTCTGATAAACCATGAAGAAGTTATGCCTTGGTCAATTTGCAGTTGACTTTTCAGCTGTCCAAAAATAGAAACTTTTGCATCTTGAGACTTTTTGAGCCATGCTTGTGGAATCATGATCAAGAATTGATCAAATGATGATTGTGGCTTCAAAATGAGATGTTGACCAAAAATTTTGACTTTTGACTGTCAAATGACAATTTTGCCCCTGCAGTTGACTGTGGAGCAGTTAGGGTTTTTGACTGGACAACTTGATGCTGTGAGGCTTGAAACTTGACATATGGATGTTTGACAATGTATGTAGGCATATGGGACTTGATTGGACCCTTGGAAACCTCAATTTCTTTGCAAGAACCAAAACCCTAATTTTGACTGTGTTAGGAGGCAATTGGACTATGCAATCCTTGAGGGATTTTGAAGCTTGACCTTGCCAAATCTTGAAGAATATGGGAGGGCAAATTTTGGGGTACAACAGACGCAAGCCCTTCTTGTATTGACTAATCCTGAGTCTAATAACCTCCTTGTATCGACGCGTAGCATTTGAGGTCGATGCATCCTGTTACATTCTGCATAAATTATGCGTTTATCTCTGTATTTTCACTATGGGAATCATATTACAGTCCTACAAACCCCATTATAAACATGATAATTCATCACCTAACATTAACCTATAATACTACATCGATTACACAGCATCATGGTATCGTTATTCATCAAGAATTCATCAAACCTTCATCATACATCATTCATAACACATCCAATTCAAGAACAAAACAACAATCATCTAACCCCACGTATCAAACATCATGAACCCAATTATAAAGTCAGAACCCCACCCTTACCTTGGATTGAAGGTCGCTCTACAATTTCCGGGTTGAATCTTCATTCTTGCCGTTTTCCACTTTTTCCAGCAGCTTCACGTTCTCTTCCAAATTCTTATTTCTTTCTACTGCTTCTTTCTTCTCTTCCTTCTCACAAATAATAAAATAACCCTATTATTCTATTATTCCTTAGTGGGCTCCAAACCTACACCACCTTATTACTTCTACTCTCTCAACATAAGCCCACATCAAATAATATTATAATTCTAATATTATTTCACCACATAATAATATAATACCTCTAATATTATTTTTCTTCTTAATCAAATAAATCCAATTTATTTATATCACATCTTCACAAATATTACAAAAATAATTTAATTAAATCACAGGCGTTACAACTCACCCCCACTTAGAATATTTTCTTCCTCGAAAATTCACCTCAATCAAACAATTCAGGATAGGAGTCTCGCATCTTGCTCTCCAATTCTCAAGTCATGCTTTCACCGCCATCTCCTAGCCAAACCACTTTAACCAAGGCAATCTCTTTGCCCCTTAGAGTCTTCATTTCACGATCCGTGATCCGTACAGGCATCGTCTTCACTGTAAGATTATCCCGTACTTGCACATCGTCCATATGAATCACATGAGATGGATCTGAAATATACTTCCGAAGTTGCGACACATGAAACACATCATGCAAATTTGAAAGATTAGGCGGTAAAGCCACTCTATAAGCAACATTCCCCACTCTCTCTGAAATCTGATACGGTCCAATAAAACGAGAAGTGAGCTTCTTAGACTTCAATGCTCGCCCAACATTAGTCACAGATGTAACTCTCAAAAACACATGATCACCAACTTGAAATTCTAAATCCTTCCTTCGCTTGTCATGATAACTCTTCTGTCTACTTTGTGAAGCTTTCATCTTTTCTTGAATCAACTTCACCTTCTCGGTAGTCTCCCGAACAAGTTCAGGTCCAAGTACTACACTCTCACCAGATTCATGCCAACATAACGGAGTTCTACATCTTCGACCATACAATGCTTCAAAGGGTGCCATCCCAATACTAGAACGATAACGGTTATTATAAGTGAACTCTATCAACGGAAGATAAGTATCCCACGAACCTCCCTGCTCGAGAACACATGCCCTCAACAAGTCTTCCAACGATTGAATCGTCCGTTCAGTCTGACCATCTGTCTGAGGATGATACGGTGAACTCAACCTCAACTTAGAACCCAACGCTTCTTGCAAACTCTTCCAAAAATCAGAAGTAAATCTTGGATCTCTATCTGACACAATGCACAAAGGAACACCATGCAGCTTCACAATCACACTAATATAAATCTCAGCCAACTTCGGCACTGGAAAACTGATGTTAATAGGAATAAAATGAGTTGACTTCATAAGCCTATCAACAATCACCCAAATCGAATCATGTCCTCTTATAGTACTAGGCAACCCTGTCACAAAATCCATTAAAATGCTATCCCATTTCCATTATGGAACTTCCAACGGTTGCATCAATCCTGCAGGCTTCTGATGTTCAACTTTCGACTTCTGACAAGTCAAACATGCATACACAAACCGAGCCACATCACCCTTCATCCTAGGCCACCAAAATAAACCTTTCAAACCTTGATACATCTTCGTAGCTCCTGGATGAATACTCAACTTACTTCTATGACTCTCCTCAAGTATCACTTTCTTCATCTCAGCATCATCAGGAATACAAATCCAGTTACGAAACCTCAACACACCTTGCTCATCTAACTTAAAATCACTATTCTCGGATTGATCTGTCCCAACCATCAAATTTACTAGTTTCACATCTAACTTCTGAGCCTCTCTGATAATGTCTAAAAATTCATTATTAATTTTCAACATACCCAATATCACACTCTACAGAGTAACCTTGCAAACTAAGCTCATATCTCTGAACTACTCAATCAATTCCAACTCTTTAATCATCATTGCTAACATATGTAAAGTCTTTCGACTCAACGCATCAGCTACCACGTTCGCCTTTCCTGGATGATAATTCAAACCGAAATCATAATCCTTTAACAATTCTAACCATCTTCGTTTCCTCATATTCAGCTCTTTCTGATCAAATAAATACTTAAAACTCTTATGGTCACTAAACACTTCAAATCTAGAACCATAAAGATAATGCCTCCAAATATTCAACACAAAGACAACAGCAGCAAGCTCTAAATCATGCGTAGGATAGTTCTTCTCATGATTCCTTAACTGCCTTGACGCATAAGCAACTACCTTACCATTATGCATAAGCACACCTCCTAAACCTATCTTATAAGCATCACAATATACCACAAAAGGCTCTCCTGGATTAGGCAACGTCAAAATCAGAGCTGACGTCAACCTCTTCTTCAATTCTGTAAAACTTTCTTCGCACTGAACATCCCATACAAACGCTCTACCTTTACAAGTCAACTTAGTCAACGGAAGTGACAACTTAGAAAACCCTTCAATAAATATTCTATAATAACCAGCTAATCCCAAGAAGCTCCTAATCCCAATAGCTGACTTTGGAGTTTCCCATTGCAACACAGCATCTACCTTCGATGGATCTACAGCAATGCCACTACCTGAAATCACATGACCAAGAAAACTAACCTCTTTTAACCAGAATTCACACTTGGGCAGCTTTGCATACAACTTCTTCTCTTTCAAAACTTGCAATATTATTCTTAAATGTCCAGCATGTTCTTCTTCCGACTTAGATTAAATCAAAATATCATCAATGAACACCACTACGAACCGATCCAAATAAGTATGAAAGATACGATTCATATATTCCATGAATACTATCGGCGCATTAGTAACACCGAAAGGCATCACCGAATACTCGTAATGTCCATAACGCGTCCTAAAAGCTGTCTTCTGAATATCTTCATCCTTCACTTTAATCTGATGGTAACCCGGCCTCAAATCAATCTTACTAAACACACGGGCATCCACCAATTGGTCCATCAAGTCATCTATTCTTGGAAGCGGATACTTGTTCTTAATCGTCACTTTATTCAGCTGTCTATAATCAACACTAAGCCTCATACTCCCATCTTTCTTCTTTACTAACAACACTGGAGCTCCCCATGGTGATACACTTGGTCTTACAAACTTCTTCTCAAGTAACTCTTCCAATTGCTTCTTTAACTCTGACAATTCAGATGCAGACATCCTGTATGGTGCCATAGACACAGGTATGGTACCAGGTACAAGATTAATCGCAAACTCAACTTCCCTCTCTGGCGGTACATCAGGAATCTCATCAGGGAAAACTTAAGGAAATTCACACACCACCTGCAATTCCTCAATTATAGCTTGAGTCTCTACAGATAGCGACGCCATCAATGAGAACATATGTGCCTCCTCTTGCATCAACTTCCTCAACTGTCTAGCAGACAACAAACCATCTTCCTCTTCTTCAGGAGTAGAAAACTCCACCGACTTGTCATAAAAATTAATATGAACACAGTTATGCTCTAACCAGTTCATACCCAAAATTACATCCAAACCTCTTAACGGTAAACAAACCAAATCAATAAAAAAGTATCTATCGAAGATCGACAAGGGACACTTAGCACACACAAAAGAAGTAGTCACCGACCCCTTGGTTGGAGTATCGACGACCATTTCTCCATTCAAAGAAGATAACACAAGACCCAATCTTTCAACACAATCAGCAGCAATAAAACAATGCGTAGCACCAGTATCAATAATAGTAATTAAAGGAGTACTATTAATGAAACATGTACCTCTAATAAGTCTGTCCTCAGCAGTTGTCTGACCCTCAACCAAAGCAAACACCTTACCACTTGACTGAGCCTTCTTCAGTTTCGGACAATGACTACCAATGTGCCCTTCTTCTCTACAGTTGAAACAAATCACACTCTTGTGTTCACACTCAGATACAACATGTCTGTTCTTACCACAACGGTAACATCTCTTCACTTCAGCAGTGCATACATTACTCTTGTGCCCCGGTTTCCCACACTTAAAACAAATCACACCAGCAGGAGCATCTCCCCCACTAGTCCTCTGACCATGAGAAACTTTTTGTTTACCTTTACCAGCTGGGGCATCATAAGGCTTACCACGATTTTGTTGGTGCTTACCCCTCTTCTCACTGATAATCTTATAATGAGCATTATTATCCTCTTCATAAATCCTGCATCTATCAACCAAATCAGCAAAGACACGGATCTTCTGGTATCCAACTTCCTTCTTAATCTCCGGCGGAAACCCGTTCTCAAATTTAATACACTTCGAAAATTCAGCATTTTCCTCAGCGTAATGCGGATAAAACTTAGCCAATTCAGCAAACTTGGCAGCATACTCAACAACAGACATACTTCCTTGTTTCAGCTCAAGGAACTCAATTTCCTTCTTACCACGGACATCTTCAGGAAAATACTTTCTCAAAAATTCCCTACGGAACATAGCTCAAGTGACATTCTCACCTGCAGCTTCCAACTTCCGACAAGTCTCTAGCCATCAGTCATCAGCCTCGACTGCCAGCATATGAGTACCATATCGAACCTTCTGCGCTGGAGTGCAGTCCATCATACGGAATATTCTCTCAATCTCTTTCAATCATTCCAATGCTTCGTCTGGATCATACTTTCCCTTGAACGTAGGTGGATTCTCTCTCTGGAAAGTCGCCAAGCTACGAGATCCAACACTCCCGTCAGCATTCGGCTGATTTTCCATCACATGAGCCATTGCTTCTAAAGCAGCAGCAAGAGCATCATCATTCCTTCCAGCCGTCTCAACTTCTCACTACAACACAAACAACAGTTAGAACTCAAAATAACAATACTCGATTGTTAGACAACTAGGACTCGACGACAAGGTCGGACCAACCTTTTACTCTGATACCAACTTTGTAACACCCCAATTCTACCCCAAGAAATTATGCAAAATAAATCAGAGTTATACAATTTCAATCATACAAATGAATCGGGACAAAACAAATTCTTCTAACAAATTCATTGCATTCATCATGGATATATAACACTTTTTCAAAATATCGGATGAACCATCAACATAACATCTTTCATTAAATACTTCAACAACTACGCAGCGGAATTCTTCAATAACATCTTTAAATAAAACAACAACTTCTAAAACATCTCATATTTAATAATAATCAATTTAAAGTTCAACAACTAAAAGTTAGCAATCAAAAATCAGCAAGCGGTCATCCCCCCGAGTGTTACATATCAGAGCAATGACACCGACTCGAACTATTGAAGGTATACAGCCTTCACTCTCGATTACCTGCACGTTACCAACATAAGGGTAACATTAAAACAGAAGGGGTGAGATATCTAACAATATAATAAAGTGCATGATAATTAATATATTAAATTAGATCAATAATATCACCACTTCTCATCTCATAACCAACAACAATTACAACATATATACACATTTATCAACATCAAAATACATTTCTTTGTTCAATCATATAATGTGACTCAACTCTATGCAAATGCATGTGGTACCATTGGAGCAGAACTCCCATCTCAAAAAATTTCCAATTAATAGAGGCATCAACAAGGCATAGCCTTCATCTCAAAATTTGCCAATCCATGCCATCTCAACGAGCATAAGCTCCATCTCAAAAATGCAATGTATGTGACTCAACATGAATGTAATATCAACACCCAAATTAAAAACATCTCAAATCATCTCAAAACAAAAACATCTCAATCATCTCAAAACATCTCAATTAACATCTCAAAATAACAACATCTCAATCATCTCAAAACATCTCAAAATAACAACATCTCAATCACAGCATCTCATAAACATCTCGAAATAATTTATTAAATATCAATTATTCATCCTAAATTATCAAACACCACTTTATTATTAACATCTCACTAATACTCAGTTGTATATTAATACTACAATAATCCATACTGTTATTCTGCAATTTTACATCTTTATTGTCACTAGTCCTACTGTCATAATTCAACAACAACCTCTAGACATCTCATATTCATCACTCTGTCCAAAAACTAGCACAACAATAAACACGGGAAACAATTCTAAATCCTAAACTAGTTAATAGGATTACATCTCTTATTCATCATTATAGTCTCCTAAATTAAAGTTCATCGCGTTAGCTATTCAACGCTTCGAACGGCATCTCAAACAACATCCTAAAACTTAAATTACAGCAATTTAAAACTGAATCTGTCAAAAATTCAGTCATTATGTATAGACACAAAACTCTATGGATTGACGCAACTGCTTCACCTGTACAACATGGGTCGACACATCCTCCTTATGGATCGACTCATCCAGGCTTTAACACAACATATATCGACACATGCATCTCACCGGTCGACTCATCCTGAGTCTCACACACTCATGTATCGATGCATCCTCTCTTCGTGTCAACTCATCCGGAGTCTTACAACTATCATGCATCGATGCAAGCCCTTCTTGTATCGACTCATCCTGATTCTAACAGCCTCCTTGTATCGACGTGTAGTATTTGAGGTCGATGCATCATGTTACATTCTGCATAAATTCTGCATTTTCCTATGTATTTTCACTAAGGGAATCATATTACAGTCCTACAAACCCCATTATAAACATGATAATTCATCACCTAACATTAACCTATAATACTACATCGATTACACAGCATCATGGTATCGTTATTCATCAAGAATTCATCAAACCTTCATCATACATCATTCATAACACATCCAATTCAAGAACAAAACAACAATCCTCTAACCCCACATATCAAACATCATGAACCCAATTATAAAGTCAGAACCCCACCCTTACCTTGGATTGAAGGTCGCTCTACAATTTTCAGGTTGAATCTTCGTTCTTGCTGTTTTCCACTTTTTCCAGCAGCTTCACGTTCTCTTCCAAATACTTATTTCTTTCTACTGCTTCTTTCTTCTCTTCCTTCTCACAAATAATAAAATAACCATATTGTTCTATTATTCCTTAGTGGACTCCAAACCTACAAACCCTTATTACTTCTACTCTCTCAACATAAGCCCACATCAAATAATATTATAATTCTAATATTATTTCACCATATAATAATATAATACCTCTAATATTATTTTTCCTCTTAATCAAATAAATCCAATTTATTTATATCACATCTTCACAAATATTCCAAAAATAATTTAATTAAATAATTAATTAAATTACGGGCGTTACACTAATTGTCTTAGAAAATTCAATGGTGTGTGTGCTGGGGCAGCATGACGAGTTTGGCCGAAAAGAGCATGCTATTTACTACCTAAGCAAAAAGTTTACCGACTGTGAAACAAGATATTCACTGCTCGAGAAAACTTGTTGCGCTCTGGCATGGGCTGCTCGCCGGCTAAGACAGTATATGTTGACCCATACTACCTTATTGATATCCAAGATGGATCCAATTAAATACATATTCGAGAAGCCTGCCCTCTCTGGAAGAATAGCAAGATGGCCGATGATCCTGACTAAATACGACATCCAGTACACTACCCGAAAAGCAATAAAGGGCAGAATGCTAGCCGATCACCTTGCTCATCAAGCTGTGGATGACTATCAGTCCATGAAATTCGAGTTCCCAGATGGAGACATCATGATGGTAAACAATCATGAAGAACTCAGACCATATGACGAACCTGAACAAGGATCCCGATGGACCTTGGTTTTTGACAGAGCTTCCAACGCACTCGGCAATGGCATAGGTGATGTAATCATATCCCCTGAAGGATGTCATGCTCCCTTCACTGCAAGAGTTTGCTTCAACTGTACCAATAACATGGCTGCATACGAAGCGTGTATTTTTGGTCTCAAAGCTGCCATAGATTTGGGAATCAAATCCTTAAGTGTATTTGGAGATTCAGCCTTAGTCATCAGTCAGATCAAAGGAAAATGAGACATGAAGCACCCTAATCTCATCCCCTACAGAGAACATGTGTTGACATTAATCTCACATTTCGAGGAAATTACCTTTGAGCATTTTCCACGAGAGGAAAATCAACTAGCGGACGCGCTAGCCATTATGTCATCCATGTTTAAATTCAAGTGGGGTAACGAGGCTCCCCAAATCACCATTGAGCGGATGGATAAACCAGCTTACTGTCACGAGATCGATACTGAAGAGATAGTGGACAAGCCTTAGTTCCATGAAGTTAAGAGGTATCTCGAGGCTCAAGAGTATCCGGAAGGAGCTTCAGTCAATGATAAGAAGTTCTTGAGAAGATTCCCTGCTAAGTTCTTCCTTAGTAATTGCATTCTCTACAAGCGCATCCACGACTCTGTTTTGCTTCATTGCATAGACAAGGTTGAGGCAGAAAAGATCATGGCTGATCTACATGAAGGCACTTTTGGCACCCATTCTAGTGGGCATAAGATGGCTAAAAAGATCATACGGGCAGGGTACTACTGGTCTACCATGGAAGCAGATTGCTATCAGCATTCACGAACTTGTCACAAGTGTCAGATCTATGCTGAAAAAGTACATGTGCCTCCAGTTCCTATAAACATCCTGATTGCTCCCTGGCCATTCGTGATGTGGGGCATCGACATGATTGGAGAAGTCAAACCTACAGCTTCTAATGGACACTGCTTCATCTTAGTGGCCATTGACTATTTCACGAAGTGGGTTGAGGCAGCTTCTTTCTCTTCCGTTACCAAGAATGTTGTGGCCCGATTCATCAAACAGAATCTCATCTATCGGTACGATATCCTGGAGAGAATCATCACAGATAATGGTACAAATATCAATAATACTATGATCACCGCACTGTGCACGAAATTTAAGATCCAGCACCATAATTCTTCCCCTTACCGGCCAAAGATGAATGGCGCTGTTGAAGCCGTAAATAAGAACATCAAGAAGATCATACAAAAAATGACAGTAACCTACAAAGACTGGTATGAGATGTTACCATTTTCTCTCCACGGTTACGGTACCACGGCGCACACATCAACAGGGGCAACTCCCTTCTTCTTGGTATACGACATGGAAGATGTTCTACCAATTGAAGTCCAAATACCTTATCTGAGAATTATAAAGGATGCAGGGCTAAATGAAGATTATTGGATCCAAACTTGACTTGACCAGTTGAACCTAATTAATGAGAAGAGGCTTACGGTTGTCTGTCATGGCCAGACGTACCAAAAACGTATGATCAAAGCTTTTAACAAAAAGGTAAGACGTCAAGTATATCAGGTTGGTGACTTTGTAATCAAGCGTATCATATTTCCACAAGGTGATCCCAGAGGCAAATGGACTCCTACATACGAGGGACCATTTGTGATCAAAAGCATATTCTCTGGTGGAGCAATGATCTTAACCACTATGGATGGAGACGGCCTTCCACACCCTCTAAACACGGACATAGTCAAAAGATACTACGCATGAATAAATACCCGTTAGGTCGACTGGCCTAGGCAAAAATTAGGGCATCCTGGCGAACCACAAAGGTTCGGGCAAAATTATGGATAAAATACAAAAAAAATCTGTAAACCCGGCAAGTTGAAAACCTGAAAAGGGCGTATTGGGAAAAAAAAGGGTATCCCGATGGACTGAAAAATCGAAAGGGCGGTCCAAGAAAAAGTTAGGGAATTAAAGCGTATGACTATGTCCCATTAAATCACCTTACAGACAACCTTTAGCATCTACTGACAAATTCAAACGGGTGTAATCAATCCAATCAACTTCGGACAAGGCAGCAAGTGGATGAGACACTCAGAGACACGAAAGCTATAGAAGAATGGGAACCCCATGGGATTATTTCACATAGGTATCTTTCTTTGTATCAATTTTCATTTTCTACGACGACATTCTCTTACTAGGATTTTCGTCTCATCATACAAAAATACTTATTCAACTTAATACAAAGATATCCCTTTGAAAGTGCAAAACTATCTGTTTTTCTTTTATTTTCGTGTTTTGTTTGCGAAAACGTCCAATGATTATTTTTGAACATATGCATTTGAACGTGACTACTGTTTACAAATGGACAAAAAAGAGGAACAGGAAATAGAAAGACAATCACTAATGGCTTTAAGAAATAGGATAATATCTTTAGACTATTCCATAAAATCACCCGCAGGTACTTTTCCAGCAAGAGCAGAAGCTGGGACATCCCACTACAGGATCGCTAACATATCTTCAGTATGCAGCCTAATGGTATCAAGTGCTCTCACATCCCCGACAGAATAAAACTTCCGGTTGCCGCTCCAAAGGTTCCCCAATGAAAGTCGCCCAGTTTCTCAGGATTCTCCAGCAGGATTTCACAAGATCCACAAGCAATTCACACGTTTCCCTTCCACAACAGAGTTTATCTCTTTAATACATGGATACTCATCAACACTTCAACTTCAAAATATGAAGACTTACACTCCTAATTCTCAACGGTACTCAGGGATTTATTTTCCCCGATTCCGGCAACACTGCGGCATAACAATTAACGTGTCCATACATTACATCCATACGTCATAGCATTGACAGCACAAATGCATACGGCGATCTCATTTATTTTGAGAAACGACATTATACCATGAATTTCATACATCATAACATTGCATGCAACTAACCTTTCATCTTTTCAGGAAAGATCAATCAATAGAAAATTCTCGTCAAATTTTCAACAAGTTAATTACAGATCAATTCCCAAGAAAGGAGTGGTCAACCATCTGCATAACAGATATTTCTCCAGATCCCTGCTGGTTCAATTTAAATTGCTCAATGGTTTATTCTGATTCTTTTCCGCAGATGTTTTCTCTGGTTCAGATAAATCTCTCAATGATTTGTTCTGATTCTTCTCCAAATCCCTGCCGGTTCGGTTTAAATCTCTCAACGGTTTATTATGATTCTTTCATGCAGATGTTTTCTCTGGTTCAGATAAATCTCTCAATGATTTATTCTGATTCTTCCCCAGATCCATGCGGTTCAGCTTAGATCTCTCAACGGTTTATTCTGATTCTTTCTCGCATACGCTTTCTCTGGATTAGATAAATCTCTCAATGATTTATTCTGATTCTTCTCCAAATCCCTACTGGTTCAGATAAATCTCTCAACAATTTATTTTGATTCTTTCCTAGTAGGAACTTTCTCTGGTTCAGATAAATCGCTCAAAGATCTACTCTGATTCTCTCCAGTTAAAGAGTATTCAAGACCTCTTTTTGTTCAGTTTAAACCTCTCAACAGTTTATCATGATACTTTCCAAATGAACATTTCTGGTTCAGATAAATCACTCCAAGACTTATTCTGATTCTTCTCAGTCAAACAACATACAAGATTCTGCTAGTTTCAGATAAATTGCTCCAAAGATTTATTCTGATTCTTCTCCAGTTGAAATCAAGTTCAGACTTAGTCCATTTTCTGTCAACAGTCACCTTTGGATGGCATCTACAAGCCCATCTCCGGAAAATCTCCCTCATTCTTCAAAACAGCATCTCTAAGCCCATTCCTTACACAGTCAACTAACACATCATCGAGTGCAAATTTCTGGGGACTCTAGTGTTCAATCATCTTCCACCTTCAAGTCACGAACGGCAGGCGCGCCAATCTAACTCTTCGGGTTTAAGAAGACTGAACAGGGGAAACTGTTATACCCCAAAATTTTCCCTCTCATTTATCAAGGATTCTTTCACCAGATCTCCCATGACATCAAATTTACGACCCTGAGATTATGTTGAAAAACTCAAAATTCTAAATACTTAGAAATCTTTCTAAGTGTTTAGGAAATATGATGAGTTCAGAACTTCTGGTAAGATTTTTCCCCATAATGAAAGTTGATTCTGGAAGAACTTCTAACACAAGAGTTGTAGATATCAATGAGATTTAAAATATTGCAGAATAGAACTTCTCCTAGAAATGATGGGATTTCAAGTTATACATCTTCAAAGACACGACATTGAAACTGAAACATTCAGTAAATTCTGGATCTTCCTAAAACAGGATTTGGTTAGAACTTCTGAACCAGTTTTCATGTAGGTCCAGTCAGAATTTGCAAGAGCAATTCAAAGAGGATCTATAAAGCGTGTTACAAGCTTTCTAAAAAGTCTGAGAGCTCCTTCAGAACATGCTGGAGCAAGGAGATTCAAAGATCAGAAGTTGGATGTTTATTCTAAGTTACACTGATGCTGAACTTTTGACCCAGAATTAAGCTATTATGCATAATCTCATATTGCAGGATTTCTGGTTTGATAAATCTCATCATCATTTAATGCTCACAACCACTTTTGAGTTTTTATCCAAAGGATTTCCCCACGTGTGAGATAGAAGTACCATTGCTGTCCTTGAAAAGCAAACTTTTGTACAAGTTTATGCTGGGCCCATGCTTTGATTTTTCCTCTGATGGTACTTTTCCTTAATTCATGCTTACAAATCCAGCTTAGGCACGGCTGAAAGCTGCTAACCACCATACGTGTTTAACTTGATTCAAGAATAAGTCAGCGCCCTAGCATGATGGTTGTACTCTTGACTTCTCCAAGCTACAAAAATCCTTGCCTATAAATTGAACTTCATTGACAATTGTAAAGAGGGTGAGAAATTGAAAGGAAAAGCTTTGAAACCTTGCTAAATATTCCAGAAATCCGAAACTACAAACATAAATACAAAACCTGCTAGTTTTTTTTACATTCAAACTCCAATTTCCCTCAAGTGTTTCTTGACCAAATCATCTATACACCATTTATAACCCAAGTTAAAGGTTGTCCCCGTCTGCTGAGCATGTGAGGAAGCTGATCAGAACATTACAAGCAGTCAGAACCAGGCTCCAGTTCACAGGATCTTTTCCAGCTGCAAGGTAAGCTTCTGCTGACTCTCATCATATTACTTAGGCATTGTTACATTTGCATGTTCAAAATACAATGTAGACATCCTCGCTTTGATTCTATACATATTCACAGATTGCATGTATTTTTATCTAAGTAGAGAGAATTTTAGTTCAGAACTTCTTGAGGAAATTAGGATTCAGAATTGGGATTAGCAAAATTCATACTTTCTTTTAATGTACAGTTCTGATACTTTATATTTCTGAAACTATGATGGAACCTGCCATAACTGCTATGTGTGCATTTTTTGTTTTGTTGAGAAATGACTAAGTTGCAGATGCTATGACTGGTGTGGAGAAATAGATGGAATTTATCATCAGAGTTTACTTTATAATACATATTTATGCTTTTGCTTCTGATACCGGATGTACAGCCACCCCAGTGGTAAATAGTGTGTGCGCATATGACATTTATGCTAAGGGTCCTGGGTTCTAGCCCCAGAAGCATCTTTTTTTTAGGTTTATTTAGTGACATTTTCACCCATTTATCTGTCAAACAATATTACTAAATCAGAACTTCTAGACAACCTTACTCAACAACATTATCACCTCACTCTCTCAAATAGCCAGAACTTCTGACTTACACCAGTGACATTAGAACTTCTAGATTCCCAGTTTTATCAGAGTTCTTAGACTCCCTCGGCAATCAGAACTTCTAGGTTTTCCTTTGTTCCCAGCAACCTCAGAACTTGGTGTACCCAGGCCCAGAACTTCTGACCTTCTACTTTCCTACTAACATTTTCTCTCTTGCAGCGTATCAAAGTCAGAACTTCTAATTCCTTCTCATTTCAGCAATGTGCTGATTCTGACTCCATTTTCTCTTATTTATCTTATTTTAGCTTTTAATAACCAAAAACACAAAAAAAAAACATTTTTATATTTACATACTTTATTTTATCTCCTTTTAAACCAAAAGATCAAAAATATTTTCTTAAGTAAACTAACTTCTTTGCTTAAATAAAACAAACCCATTTTACATTTCTTGTATATTATTTCAATATGGTTGTAATAGATAATTAGGACTTTTAATTTCTTGTAATCCCCATTTGTAAATTTATACACTCCATCCCCCTAATGATTGTAATAGCGTAGAATCTTTACTTTCCGCAATTTATCGCTTTCATAAATGCTAGTAATTAGGGTTTGTATGGAAAGATTAAAACCAACAAATAGCAAACCCTAATCAAGACAAATCAAGCATGAAAAAGACACACTTGCACCCTTAGGGTAAATCCACTTCGTTGCCTTATAAAATGGCCATATTATGCATGTGGAGTATCTTAGCAAAAACAAACAAAATACAAAATCATAGTCCCTCGATGACGCTATCAAAGTTGCCTTTCAAAAAATGATCTTAGTCCCTTAAAGAAAATGCTAAGATATCTTACAACGTTACTAATCATGATTATACGATGACCCTTGCCCGTCCCATTTACATCCAAAGATAGGGTTACTTATCAAATAAATGGTAAGATAACAATGTCAAAGGAAAGAGGAAATAAACATGAAATACTTTTGAGTAGGTAGAATGTTCCTAAGTTGCTTTCTCATTTTCAAACCAAAACATCCTTGCTATTTTCAAAAACAAACACCAACACTTTCGAAACATCTTACAAACTTGAAATATTTTCAAAAGATCAACACTTTGTATACATTATTACGAACGAGAATCATTATAAAAGTTTGCCTAAACGATGGCGCCTTTTCAAAATACTTTCAAAAACCACACAAAACACATTTTCAAACAAAAGCAAGTGATCTAGCAAGCAACTAAGAGCCCGTAGATAACTACGGATGAAAAGGGTGATAATACCTTCCTTTTTCATAATCTACCTCCCGAACTCAAGAAAACATCTTAAAGGTCTTTCCTGTTCTTTTCAGCCTTTCCTTTTGGATAAAAGAAAAGTCGGTGGCGACTCTTGCTAACCACAACAATTGCGATCTAACACAAAACAACCAAGTCAGTTCTCCCACCGCGTTACAGGTTCTTCGCCAGATTGATAGCTGACATGTTGTCTATCTTCATGATTTCTTCGATCCACAAGCTTCGACTGGGCAATGGCTTTCTTCGAGCAACCTGCTTCGATCCACCTTTAAACCCTTCGACACACATAGTTTCGACACTATAAATTACAATTTAACAAAAAAACTTGTTGATAATAGTTTATTGCAAGAAGAAGGCACTGACAACATAGTCTTTCAAATGAGTAATGGAGGAAAAGTTATGATTAAAGATGTGCTCTATGTACCTGGAATAAAGTGCAACTTGCTAAGTGTTGGACAACTAGTCGAAAAAAGTTTCTCAATTGTCATGAAAGATGGAGTTTTGAGATTGTTCGACACCAAGAAAAATTTGGTCTTAAAATATCTGTTGTCGGAAAACAGGACATTTAAGACAATGATCAATTCGACAGAAGTTCAATGTTTGAAAACTGTTCGACCACAAGGATAGTTGGTTGTGGCATTTGAAGTTTGGACATTTGAACTTTCGACCACTTAATCAACTGATTACTCAAGATATGGTTACTGGTATTCCAAGTCTTGAGATGCCTGGGAAAAAAACTTTGTGAAGTTTGTTTAGTAGGAAACCAATCTAGAAATTCTTTCGTTTCGATTATGCCAATGAGATTATCTTGCATACTCAAAGTGGTACATTCAGATGAATGTGGTCCATTTGAAGAATATACAATTGGTGGAAACAAATATTATTTTGTCTGTTGATGAGTTTAGTCGAAATTTATGGATCTATGTAATTAAAATTACTATTGAACTAGTGAAAAATAAATATTTATTTATCCAATACTATCTTATGTCAATATCTTTTAAATAAAAATTGAAGCAAATTATAATACAGTATTTATTTATAAATAGTCCTTCATAAAAAAATATTATTCCAATAGATAATTAGTAAAACAAAAATTGAAGTGGTTATTCTTATTTGTTGTGAAATGAAAAGAAAAACAAATAAAAAGCATTGCATCATTTTGAGTTATATTTGATGGAAAGGCATGAGTAGTGGTGTAAGTATAGAGAGTTGTAAACTGTGACGGAAATAACATTAATCAGCGGGGATAGCTCAGTTGGGAGAGCGTCAGACTGAAGATCTGAAGGTCGCGTGTTCGATCCACGCTCACCGCATTTTCTCCATTCTTTTTCGCCATCGCACGTTATAGGTTTGGTTTTATTTCTACTAATAAAACTTCATGCTAACAGTTCCATTGTCGTCCAGCGGTTAGGATATCTGGCTTTCACCCAGGAGACCCGGGTTCAATTCCCGGCAATGGAACTTTTTAATTATATATTTTCACACTCCATCATCATTCATGTTTTTTAATAATCTTTTCAATCACTTAAATTGTAACCTTTTTTAATGAATATAAATTATTTCTTATTCACACTTTTATATATAACAAACTATACTTTTTGCTCATATAAAATTATCTTATTTTGTTTTTTCTTTATCAATAAAAACATATTTAAATTTTGTTCATATAATATACACACTTTTTAATCATTATAAAATTTTTCTATAAAATATTTTATTCCTTTCTATTAATAAAATATCATTAAAAAATTTAATAGTTGAAATATGATTAAATAATTTTTCTTTTATTCGTAGAATAATTTTATCAAAATTCAAAAGTATAATATTTTTCGCGTATGTTTCAAAGAATAAATATAAAATTTCATCAACAAATAGTATTTTATCATGTCTACACCTAAAAATAAAGAAGTTCAATGTTTGAAAACTGTTCGACCACAAGGATAGTTGGTTGTGGCATTTGAAATTTGGACATTTGAACTTTCGACCACTTAATCAACTGATTACTCAAGATATGGTTACTGGTATTCCAAGTCTTGAGATACCTGGAAAAAAACTTTGTGAAATTTGTTTAGTAGGAAAGCAATCCATAAATTCTTTCGTTTCGACTATGCCAATGTGACCATCTTGCATACTCAAAGTGGTACATTCAGATAAATGTGGTCCATTCGAAGAACATACAATTGGTGGAAACTAATATTGTTTTGTATGTTGATGATTTTGGTCGAAAGTTGTGGATCTATGTGATCAAAACGAAAGGACGATGATAATCCTTAATTTTGGTACTGAACAAAATTCATGCTAACCTTTGACCCATAACTTTTGAAAATTATGTGGTTAGATTCGTATTCAAATTTTAGGCAGTTTTGATGTTTACATTTTTTAATTTGGCTGAGAAATGAAGCTTTTAGAAGCTTAACAATTGAGTTATCATGGCCTGCACGTGCAAGGAAGAAGAAGCTAGGCATTTCTAACATTCAGAAACAAGTTCATTTTATATTTAATTGAAGTTATCTTATGAACGGATGAAACAGACCACCCCAGTAGTACAAACAGCGCGCGCTAAAGCCTTGCCATATAGAAGGTCCTGGGTTTGAGCCCCAACGAGACCTTTTGTCATTTTTCCAAATTTTCTCACTTTTTTGTTTGCAGGAAGCGCGCCTGGACATCCATTGGCTGGGTCTTGACATTTTTATTTTTCTGACCCCCCATTTTACTTCAGCAATGCAGACCATTTTTATTTTTTTAGTTCTCTTATTAAATGATTATTGGGCCACGCCAAACAAAAACTGTTTTCTATACAAAAACACCTCAAATTCTACTTTCACCCCCTCCTGATTTATTTTCTTTATTTTATTTTTTTTCTTTCTTATTTTCTTTATTATTATTATTTCTATTAATAAAAAAGGACAAAATATTTTATTTATTATTCATACTATACACATATACTTATATTTTATTTTTTCCCTTTCAAAAAGACAAAATATTTTCTTATACAAATTTAATCCTTTTTAAATTAATAATTAGGCTAGGGTTTGACCTATTTTCTTCTAATTAAAATTATATTAGAACTTAAGTTTTCTTTTAATTAATTAATTTTTACTAGTTTAATTAATATTCAAAATTATTTTCATGCAAAAAACCCTAAAATTGCACCTTTGATTAATTTCATTTTAAACTTAGTTCAATTTTCCTATTTTAGTTAATTACCCTTATTTAGTTATTTAGGTCAAAATCTTTTCTTAACAAAATCCAAAAAAACCAAAATCCATTCCCTTTCCATTTCTATCCTTGTACATCATATACATTTTAATTCTTGTACATTATTCAAGTTCGATATGGTTGTAATAGATAATTAGGTTTAATTTCTTGCAATCCCCATTTGTAAATTTGTACACCCCATCCCCAAGTGATGTAATAGCGTAGGATATTTATTTTCTGCAATTTATCGCTTTCATATAAATGCTAGTAATTAGGGTTTGTATTGAAAGATAAAATCAATGCTTAGAAAATCCTAATTCAAGATAAACCAAGCATGAAATACAAACACTTGCACACTTTTCACCTCTAGGGTTAACTTCACTTGTTGCCTTGAGAAAATGGTCATGTTATGCATGTGAGATGCCTTAGCAAAAACGATTGAAAAATACAAGATCATAGTCCCTCGATGACGCTATGGATGTTGCCTTACAAATGATCTTAGTCCCTCAAGAGAAATGCTAAGATATCTCATAACATTGCTATTCATGACCATACGATGATCCACCCCCGTCCCTTCATATCCAAAGATAGTGTTTCTTATCAATCAATGGTAAGATGGCAATGTCAAAGGAAGAGAGAAATGAACAAAAGACTTTTGAGTAGGTAGAATGTTTTTAGTTATTTGCTCACAATCCATCTTCAAAAACAAACATCTTTTCAAACACACCAAACACTTTCAAAACATGAAATATTTCAAAAAGTCCAACACTTTGTATTAATTCTTATAGAGACGGGAATCATTACAAAGTTTGCCTAAACGAATGCGCTTTTCAAAAATACTTTCAAAACCCACCACAAACGCGTTTTAAAAAAAGCAATTTCAAAAGTGATATAGCAAGCAACTAAGAGCCCATAGATAACTATGGATGAAAAGGGTGCTAACACCTTCCCTTTTCATAACCTACCCCCCGAACTCAAGAAAATATCTCAAAGGTCTTTCCTGTTCTTTTCACCTTTCCTTATTGGATAAAAGAAAAGTCAGTGGCGACTCTTGCTATCCTCAACAATTGCGATCAAACGCAAAATATCCAAGTCAGTTCTCCCATTATATTACAGCAGGTTACTATAATGGTTAGAGGTTAGGAATTTATTAGTAGAACAGCTGATTGTTAGAATGGGAAACCCATTAGTTGTTAAATGCTAAAGATAGTCTTGTTAGTTTATATGTATTGGTTTTGATTTTATCTTGGAAACTGGTTTTGGTGTTGAACTAGCATGTTGCAGCTTGTGTTTGAATGAGATTTTTTCACTTTCCTGTTGTATAATGAACTGGAAGGATAATATCTTTGCTTTGTATTCTGATGATGATTTGAAAGTGCATCATATTTGAACCTATGGGCTGCTCTTTTGTTTACTGATGCAGGTTATGTGAATTAGTGCCAAGGTTATTGGAAAATTGGAATATCATTGAAGCAAGTGGAAGTTTGGTCATGAAGAAAGTGGAAGTTCGTCCCTTGGCAAAACCCTAGTTCAATGCTCATATTCCATCCCTTAAATCCAGTCTTTAATTGATGAACCATAAACAAGTCTAAGCTAAGGACCCATGCCCTAATTCCATAATATGTGCTCAAAGAGGAAACTGATGAACCAAGTTGAATTGTTTCCTAAACCTTCAAGCCTCCTAGAAGCCCTAGCTTCCAACCATGATTGTTGAAGAAACTAGTTGAAACAAGCTTGTGTGAAGATGAGAGCCTCAAAGAAAAAGAAACCATAACATCAAGATCCTTGATCTCAGTTCTAATTTTATTGATGACTCATGATTTATTGTATGGCCTAATAAAAAAATGCATATGAAAAAGTACAAGATGCATAAGCCAAATAAAAGTAAAAGGGTAGGACAAATTTGGGGTATTACAGATGCATGTTAAAATTATTTGATATTATAATTGGGAAATCATAAATGTAACTTAATTGTGTTCGTTGTTACATTGTTGTTGTTATTGGAGATATTAAAACTCAACAATGATAACTACATCCATGTTTTCCTAACAACGTTAAAATTTTTTACAAGCATGTATTAAAGAAAACAATTTTAACAATTAATATTACTAGAGAAGAGGAACCAACATTGATCAAAATGTTTCTCTTCTCTTGCAATCCATCTTGGAAAATATCTTTGTAATGTTGATTTCACCTCGGTGAAAAACCAACCGAGGGGAAAAGTTATTAAATTTACCTTGGTGGAAAAAATATCCAAGGAAAAAAGTGAGAACTTTTCATTACACCCTTTGTTACGTCGCTCACACCAACTGCGGTCGAAGCCATGTTTCATAGTAGTGAGATCGAATTTCCATTTGTTATTATTTAAAACTAAATAAATAAATTGGCAGGCGATAATTGAAAACATGTGATCATAGAGATAATCGATGCTCTTGTTGCTGATGCAAATTTAATCTATCTATCTATCTATCTATCTATCTATCTATCTATCTATCTATCTATCTATCTATCTATCTATCTATCTATCTATCTATCTATCTATCTATCTATCTATCTATCTATCTATCTATCTATCTATCTATCTATCTATCTATCTATCTATCTATCTATCTATCTATCTATCTATCTATCTATCTATCTATCTATCTATCTATCTATCTATCTATCTATCTATCTATCTATCTATCTATCTATCTATCTATCTATCTATCTATCTATCTATCTATCTATCTATCTATCTATCTATCTATCTATCTATCTATCTATCTATCTATCTATCTATCTATCTATCTATCTATCTATCTATCTATCTATCTATCTATCTATCTATCTATCTATCTATCTATCTATCTATCTATCTATCTATCTATCTATCTATCTATCTATCTATCTATCTATCTATCTATCTATCTATCTATCTATCTATCTATCTATCTATCTATCTATCTATCTACTATCTATCTATCTATCTATCTATCTATCTATCTATCTATCTATCTATCTATCTATCTATCTATCTATCTATCTATCTATCTATCTATCTATCTATCTATCTATCTATCTATCTATCTATCTATCTATCTATCTATCTATCTATCTATCTATCTATCTATCTATCTATCTATCTATCTATCTATCTATCTATCTATCTATCTATCTATCTATCTATCTATCTATCTATCTAACTATCTATCTAACTATCTATCTTATCTATCTATCTATCTATCTATCTATCAATCTATCTATCTATCTATCTATCTATCTATCTATCTATCTATCTATCTATCTATCTATCTATCTATCTATCTATCTATCTATCTATCTATCTATCTATCTATCTATCAATCTATCTATCTATCTATCTATCTATCTATCTATCTATCTATCTATCTATCATCTATCTATCTATCTATCTATCTATCTATCTATCTATCTATCTATCTATCTATCTATCTATCTATCTATCTATCTATCTATCTATCTATCAATCTATCTATCTATCTATCTATCTATCTATCTATCTATCTATCTATCTATCTATCTACTATCTATCTATCTATCTATCTATCTATCTATCTATCTATCTATCTATCTATCTATCTATCTCTATCTATCTATCTATCTATCTATCTATCTATCTATCTATCTAATCTCTATCTATCTATCTATCAGATCTAACTATCTAT